>OX637532.1:75938422-76123422 GCA_951800035.1 Linnaemya tessellans
TTCTTTGTAACTCTGCCGCCAGTGTATTTAATTGAATCGCCAGGGACATTAGATTTCACCTTCATATCATTCTCGCCTTGCTTGAGAATATTAATTGTCGAATTTATCACCGAAGTTTGGTTTTTGAGTAACAGGTGCAAATATTGCTCGTTTTGCTTCACATTGGCTATAGTTTTGGCCATTTGTTCTGCATAATCCGACTCCAGGAATTCAAATAGAGCATGAGCCATATTCCCCACAATATCTAGTGCAGCTCTTCGGTTTCTTCTTGGAGTTAAAAGGTCTGATTCTTGAATGAGATTGTCCCAGGTATGCTGAAGTTCGAGGTAGAGTATTTCACATGATTTAGTAGCTATTGATTGTTTGCAGAACTTTGAAAATGCTGTTATTCCGGTTTCCAGAACCGTGTTCCTCTCCCAAATAGGTGTGAGATCACCACCTGGTTAACTATCTAGTCACGATGTGGTGGCTTAAGGGGAGGCTGTGTCTCTTACTTCAGGCCAGGCGCTGTACATACACCCGTACGTTTAGGGCCTGTAGTGAAGTAAGAAGATAAAAAGGCCTTCTTAACCAAAGGTTAACCGCCCCCTTCCACCTCCCATTTCACATAATCCTTCATCCACCCTTCCCTCCTCCCAAACATCCCTTCCCTTCCCCACTTGTAAGGTCAAGGTGATTGGTAGCTGTGCCGAGGACCTAAATGGCTAGTTAGTGGTAAAAAAAGACTAGTCGATAACAGCTCCCCTCCGGCGCCAGGACACGGGCCGGTTGCAATAAAAATTTGTCTAGTCTGCGTACGCCGTCACTGCGCAGATGGTCCATCCCCTTACTGGCCTACTCGTGGGAACAATACATGGAAAATTTAAATAAAAAAAAACAAAAAACAATCAAAACAGAAGGGAAGAAATCTCTTCAGAGGACGACATTCTTGCCTCCAACCAGGAGACAGTAGTCGACCTCTCGGATAGTGAGGGTAAAAGACAGAGTACTCCGCTATCCGCACAACAAACTAAAACAGTGCCCCCAACACCGGTAATCGAGACCGATAACCGGCAGAAGGGAAAACCCAAAAAAAGGAGCCAGAAAGAGCTCCTTAAAACTAGATATTCCAAGGCCGTGTTCATGCTTGACAAGATCGCCAAGAATGCGGAGAAAGAAGTCACGCACCCACATGATGCTGAGGATAAGGTGAGATACCAGGCCGTGGTAGAGGAATATCGTAAGTTTATGGATTCCCTACCAAGCACGTCCAGAGCGGCCTCCCAGCAAATAGCCGAAGGAAAAAGTTCAAAAAGAAAACGCTCTCAGACAGAGGGCGGCCAGGAAGCAAAAAAAGGAAGGTGCAGAAAACAACCTCTCCCTCAACATCATCTTCGTCCTCCACTCGAAGGCCCTTTAACGAGGTAGTTAAAGACAACCTTCTTGTGGCCTTGGCGAATTCCAAAAATGGGAAGATTCTCCCTGTAACAACGGAGTGGGGGGCTATCGAATCCAAATTGGCTGAGCTCGTAATGGACTACGTCCTCTCCAATAAGGATACGCCGGCTCCTCGCTTCGACTCCGGTGAGATACATCGGGGGTACAGGGTGATCAAATGCTTGGACGCGTTTTCTAAGGACTTCCTCTGCGAAAGTATCGCTAAGATTAGTGAGACTTGGGATGGGTTAAGCCTTAAACTCATCCCTGCGGAGGAAATACCGATGAGACCGCGGGCAAGGATTTGGTTACCAAAACTGGGAAAGGATGGTAACAAAATGCTAGAGTGTCTGAAGCTACAGAACCATAGCATTCCAATGAATGACTGGTCAGTCATGCGCACGGAAGATCATGGCAGTAATGGACCCGCCTAATCCTCTCCATCACGGAGTCTGGAGCGGAAGCGCTCGAGAAAGCAGGCTCTAAGCTATTTTTCGGGGTCAGGGACGCTAAGGTAAAGGTGTCCCGCCCAACTAAAGCTGAGATCGACGCTGTCGAGGCTGCGAACAACCTCCTGGGAGGGATGCAGCTAGCTGAGGAATAAGCACGATGGCTCTAAAAATCGCCCAGATAAATCTGAAGCACTCGAAATGTGCAACAGATAACCTAATTGTTATCTCAGTCGAAGAGAACATCGACATTTGTATGGTGCAGGAACCATGGGTAGCAAACTCCGAGGTCAAGGGGTTCCTGAGGTCCACATACAATGTACTATATGCTAAAGGAAATAGTAAGCCCAGATCATGTCTAATAGCCAAAAAGCACATAAAAATTTTTCTCTGTTCACAGTTTAGTACTGAGGACCTTACAGTTGCGAGGGTCGAGCTGACAGATGGAACCAGCTTCCTTATCGTATCATGCTACATGGCGCACGACAAAGCAGCCCCTCCAGATGAAGTGAAAGCTCTCATGTCATCTATTGGTGCTGATGAGGACATCATACTTTGTTGTGACGCCAACGCCAGGCATACAATTTGGGGTAGCAGTGAAATCAACGACAGAGGTGAGCATATCCTTGATTTCATAAACCTTAATAAATTAACCATATGAAACTCCGGTTCCTCTCCGACTTTCATCTTTCCGAGTTCGGACAGGTTTAGTGGGTGGGAAGAGGTTCTGGATATCACTCTTGTAAATGATAGATTTAGACCTTTGGTTGATAGGTGGAGGGTATCAAATAAAAGATCCTTCTCGGATCACTGTTGGATATTCTTCGAAGTCGCGTCATTAGGCAATGAAAAGCAATGCTTCAGGAACCCGAGGAGAACAGACTGGGATAGGTTTAATGGGATTCTGAAGCAAAAACTAAGAAGAGTCCCAGAGATCGAGAACACGATTGATGGACTTAAACACAATGTGGGGGCGTTTAATAAGGCTATAACGAAAGCCTTTGAAGTATCCTGCCCCCTAACAAAGACTAAGAAAAGTTACCCTCCGTGGTGGAGCTCGGAACTCTCAAAGTTACGTAAGGAGGCACGCAGGGCCTTCAATTTATGCTATGAGAAGAAAGCATGACAGCCTTATCGGGATAAGTTAGCAACGTATAAAAAAGCTATAAAGGTCGCCAAAAGAAGCTCATGGAGAAATTTCTGTGAGTCAATAGATAGAACTAGGGATTCCGCAAGGCTTAGTAGGGCTCTGACCATGAACCGCACATGTCCAACCTTCGTTAAGAGGGGGGATGGGTCATGGACAGATTCCTCCGCGGAATCCCTAAGTATTTTTTTCAACACCCACTTTCCAGGCTGTACTGACACGGCCATAGGAATCCTCCCAATTAGTGGGATTCAACACACTGTCAATAGAGATTTAATATCCCCAGAGAGAATCCCTTGGGCTATTGACAGCTTCGCACCGTTTAAATCGCCGGGTCCTGACGGCATCATTCCAAAGATGCTACAGAGTGCGAAGGGCTCTGTTATTCCCTGGCTTTATAGGTTCTTTGAACTCTGTCTTACACTCAACTACGTTCCGACCAGCTAGTGGAAAGTAAAAGTGGTTTTCATTCCCAAGATTGGAAAAAGGAGTCACGTGGACCCAAAAGACTTCAGACCAATCAGTCTTTCATTTTTCTTAGTTAAGACGCTAGAAAGATTACTAGACACCCATATTAGGCATGGACTTGAAGGATCGTTTATTCTCTCAGATAGTCAGCATGCCTACCTGAAGGGACGCTCCACGGAAACAGCTCTGCATGAGGTGGTGGGAGTCGTGGAGAGATCCCTAGAAAACAAGCAGTATACCTTGGCTGCCTTCCTAGACATAGAAGGCCCTTTCAATAATGTATCAGTGGCAGCCATCCAACAGTCTCTCCGGGATGCACACGTTGAGGAATACATCAGCAACTGGATCATTACTATGTTGAAGGCAAGAAATGTCACTGCAGCGTTAGGTAATAGCGAAATGTCAAGATGGGCATGTAGAGGAACACCACAGGGTGGGGTGATTTCTCCGCTGCTCTGGCTTCTCGTTGTTAACACGATTCTTCTCAGACTAGATGCTGCAGGAGTTAAAGTTGTGGCTTACGCGGACGATGTAGTAATAATGGTATCAGGGATGTTCACGGACGTGATTAGCGATATCATGTCCAACGCCTTGGGTATACTCAGTAGATGGGCTGCAGGATGCGGTCTAGGAGTAAACCCTAGCAAAACGGAACTGGTACTATTCACTACAAAGACCAAAACCCAAAGCTTTAAACTTCCTCGGCTGAATAATATGGAACTGTCCCTTTCGGACACGGCAAAATACCTAGGAGTTATCCTGGACACGAAGCTATCGTGGAAACCAAATATACATCATAGAATAAAAAAGGCAACAGTTGTCTACTACTCCTGCAGGAGAATGTTTGGCTCCAGATGGGGCCTAAAACCCATAATGCTTAAGTGGATGTACACAGCAATTGTACGCCCTATATTGACTTACGGGTCGTTAGTATGGTGGCCCGCCACAAGTAAAAAATATGTAGTAGATCAACTATACAGGATACAGAGATCTGCTTCCATCGGGATTACTGGTTGTCTACGTACTAGTCCTTCAGAGGCGCTGAATGCTATACTAAATCTAATTCCGATTGACCTTTATGTACTCCGGGCATCCTCAAGCAGTGCGGCAAGACTAGCGGCATCAGGGAGGTGGAGGTCAAGGGACTATGGCCACGCAAGAATCCTTGGCCGGCTACCACCGACACTGAGGAAGCCCACCGACTATATAGTACCTCACTTAGATTTTAACACTTCATTCAAAGTCCTCTTACCATCCAGGCGGGAGTGGAGAAGGGGTAACTTAGAAAGGGAATTCAACTTCAGAGTGTATACTGATGGATCAAGGATGATCTGTGGTGTAGGCGCAGGGGTCTTCTCGAGGGACCTTGGAATAAAACTCTCGCTCCGTCTCCCAGATGAATCCAGCGTATTTCAGGCTGAGATACTGGCTATAAAGGAGGCGGCGAGGCTGTTAATTGATAGGGGTGTTCAGGGTAGAGTCGGTATCTTTGTCGATAGCCAGGCGGTACTCCTATCTCTCAGGTCGTTCTCTACATCGTCTACTCTGGTAGCCCAATGCAAAGAGCTGCTATCCAGACTGGGGGGTCAGATAGACGCTACCCTCATCTGGCTACCCGCTCACAGCAGTTTCTTTGGAAACGAACAGGCAGATGAGCTAGCTAAGGCTGGATCTGCTAAGGACGTCTCCACTGCCGTATCGGTGGACATGCCGTTTGGCACCCTAAGGAGCACCATTCAGAGCCATTTCCGGCAGAAAGCGGCGGACAGGTGGAGCAAGCTGAACACGTGCAGGGTGGCTAGAAGCATGTGGCCATGTTATAACGACAATAGAACGGCACAATTGATTAACAGGAATCGCAGGGACATCTCAAGGCTCGTAGCGGTTGTGACAGGGCACTGGGTAATAGGCAGACATGCAGGCAGGTTAGGTCTCAACCATAATGCATTCTGTAGGAGCTGCCGGGATCAGAGCAAGGAAGAGACAGTTTATCACTTCCTTTGCGAATGCCCGGCCTTGCACAACACGAGACATAAATTCTTAGGCAATAGTATTATAGGCGACCTCGCGGAGTTATCAGGTATAGGTCTGGGGGACCTTATTAGATATCTCAATGCGACGGGGTGGATCTAGTAACCATCCGTACCCGAGATCAGGATACGGCTTCCATAGGTAGTCACTGACGAGTGGAGTGGTTTTTCAAAACGGGATCTCAGAGATCCTACTTGAATGCTTGCGTGTAGCGGGCAGCCACGTATACCAACCAACCAACCAGGTGTGAGATCCTAATATATGATGAATTTCCAGGTCGCAGTTACCAATTTTGTCGACCCTGTGCCTTCGAAATACAATCCTGGGTTGGAAGAAAACTCTGTGGCATTGATCGGAGAAGCTAGTACTATCGGCAGTAGCAGGAGCGAAATACATATTGTACTGACGATTCCTTGCGAAGCATATGATACTACCTTCCGTTTGGGCTGTATAGAGTGGCCTTCTGATGAGTGTTGTCTCTTTTGCGATATTGGCTTGTCATATTCGGAGTGTTCTGTGTGAAAATCGTTGAACAGGGGCGCTAATCTATGAATTGACCTTTTGAAAGTTCCCTTCGCTGTTTTGACGTCGCAGACCTTAATAAGTCCATCATCTCCCTTGTAAATTCGGCTGAATCTTCCCAGTGGCCATTGTAGTACAGGAGTATTGTCTTCTTTGAGAATGACAAGCATGCCTTCAATGACGTTCGGTGAAGGATACTTCCATTTTCCTCTTTGTTGTAGCCCATATAAATATTTTTGTGTCCATTCCTTCCAAAATTTGTGTTTAATCTCTGAAGTTATTTTCCACCTTGCATCTAATAGTAATTTTGGAGATTGGGCGTTAACATCCACTGCTGATGTTAATGGCTCACCTACTAGAAAGTGGCCTGGTGTGAGAGCTTGAAGATCTTCGTAATTTGATGAGAGAGGAATTAAAGGTCGCAAGTTTAGGATGGGTTCTATTTCAACCACTATTGTTTCCAACTCCTCATATGTAAGTGATGCAGCGGTCACACTTCTCAGCAGAAAATGTTTGGATGATTTAACTGCCGCTTCCCAAAGGCCACCGATATGAGGGGCTCTGGGTGGAATACATTTAAAGATAATTGATTGATTGCTGCATACTCGTGTAATTTTTTCTTGGGCTGATTGAGAATATATTGATTCTTTTAATGCAGCTATTTTGTTGTTTGCTCCCATGAAATTGTCGCAATATAATGTCTGACAATGCCCTCTTCTGCTGATGAATCTTCGTAATGCTCCGATAAAGGCTTCTGTGGACAGATTGGACACAACTTCCATGTGAATGGCTTTAGTTGCAAAACAGCAAAATACTGCGATATAGGCCTTGTCTGGTCTTTTGCCCCTAATTTTGTGATGTATCCAAATCGGCCCGAAGTAATCAACTCCTGTAGTGATGAATGGACGTCCTGGCGTCACTCTGTCAGCTGGTAGATTTCCCATCAATTGTTTAAAAAGCACTGGCCTTGCCTTGGTGCATCGTATGCATTTGTGGACGGTACTGCGTGCGTGTCCGTTGGTGATCCAGAGCTGCGCCCTGGATGCAGCCAACAATGCTTGTGGGCCGCAATGACGATTTTCGTTGTAGCATTTGCATCAATAACCCTACCATAAAATGACTGTGTGGTAAAATTGCTGGATGGTTCGCCTTGAATGGTAATGTTGATTGCTCCAGACGACCACCTACACGCATTATCTGGTATTCATCCAAGAATGGATTTAATGAGGCCAAAGGGCTGGATTTATGTACAGGTGTTTTGTTTGATAAACTTTCTAGCTCTTCCCCAAATTCCGTGGCTTGCATGAATTTGATGATAACGTTCAGAGCTTCTTCCATTTCATGTGCATCGAGCGCCTTGTTGGATGGACGACAAATTTTCGCAGTTTTGGAATTTGTGATGAATCTCAGACAAAACCGATCGTGCGCTGAAGAGTCTTGAAAGAGTTTCGATGGTTTATTCGACTTATAATGTCTTCGTACCTTTGCTGCGAGGTTGATATCGTCAAAACATGCTTCGACATTTTGTGTTCTTCGTTGCAAGGTATATCAAAAACTTGTGGAGATGAATCCGCCCACTCACTTTTTTGTCCTGATGGAAATAGTGGGCCATAAAACCAAATTGAATGTTGTGATAGGTTTTCTGGTACCAGTCCTCGGGATATTGCGTCAGCTGGATTCTGTTTGGAGCTGACATGTCGCCATTGATTTGATTCGCTTAATTCTTGTATTTTGGCTATTCTGTTTGCCTCAAAAGTGTGGAAGCATGCTGCAGTCGGCTTTATCCACGCAAGGACAATCTTTGAATCTGTCCAGAAAAAGTTTGCAGTATTTTGTAGGCGAAGATCTGTCTTTACTCTGTTTGTCAGCTCCACCCCTAGTACTGCGGCACATAATTCCAGCCGAGGCAGCGTCTGTTTTTTAATGGGTGCTACACGGGACTTGGAACATATTAATCTTGTTGATACAGTTTTGTCCTTGTATGAACGAATGTAGATTGCCGTTCCATAGGCTCGTTCCGAGGCATCAACAAACGTGTGAAGCTGCGTTGTTACTGGAATTTCGGTTTTTAGTACGAATCGATCGATCTTAATTTTGTTTAGTGCTTCCATGCTCGTTCGAAATTTATTCCATACGTTTTGAAGATCCAGGGGCAATTCGTCATCCCATGAAAGTGGTAATTGCCACAGCTCCTGCAAAAATATTTTTCTCATACGACTACCGGCCCGAAAAGTCCTAATGGCTCAAATATCTTGGCAAGTTCTGAACTAACTATTCGTTTTGTTACACCTTTTGAATAATTTGCCGTTGGTACTTGTGCTCGTCCACATAAGTGGTCAGACCTTGGTAGCCATATTAGTCCAAGTGTTTTAATAGAGTAGTTTGAGCTTTCGTCTAAGTCCAAATTGATCTCCTGGTCTTCAGGTGCAATACCATTTAGCAGCTGGGGACGATTTGAACACCATTTCCGAAGTTTAAAACCAGCTTCTTTTAGGATTAAGTTGAGTTGTCGTTGTGATTCCAATGCTGTACTGATAGAGTCGGCTCCGCTTAGGCAATCGTCCACATGAGGAAGTGCCGTAGGTGACAGTTTTGAGGCGATAATATTTGATATCTTGATATTTGTTTTATCTCCATTTGGTCTGCATAATTGACTTGAATTTGTCGGTACATTTTTTCGATGTCTGCAGTGAAGACGAATTTATGCATCCGAAATCTCAGCAGAACTGAACATAGCTCACTTTGTACGGTTGGTCCTGCATGAAGGATGTCGTTGAGTGAGAACCCGCTGAATGTTTTGGCTGATGCGTCAAACACTACTCGCAATTTCGTTGTTGAATTTTCCGGTTTCAGCACGCAATGATGAGGCATGACGTAATGTACATCGGGAATGTCGTCTTCCTGTATTTCTTCCATGTGCCCCAAGGATTCATATCCTTCCATAAATTTATTGTATTCTGCTCTAAGTTCTGGCTTAAGGTTCAACCGTTTTTCCAATGACAAAAATCGATTGAAAGCCATTGTTTTAGAGGTTCCGAGAATTGATGGATTTTCTGCAAATGGTAAGCGGACAACGAATCTCCCATCCTTGTTTATTTGTAAGTTTTGCATAAAATGATCTTCACATCATTTCTCAGCTAAAGATAGTGCCTCTTAAAGTTTCCAGAAATTTTCAATCAGCTCGTTTGTTGTTTGCTGTTCTGGGGTAAATACTGCACAAGTAACCAAGTTGTTGTCGTTGTTTTCTTGTAGTTTACCTGTTACGACCCAACCCAAAGCTGTATTTTGTAGAACTGGTAAGTTCTTGTTGAGCCTTATTTGTTGATATTGTTTGGTGATAAAATTCTGCTCCGATCAGCATATCAATTTTATCCATTTGATTGAAACATGGATCTGCTAAATTAATATTATCAGGAAGATTCCAATCTGATGTGTTGAACGATTTTGTAGGCTGAGGTGATACAATGGTTGGGAGTACAAATGCTTCAATTCTGGTAGCATAATTGCCTGAGCGTGCATGTAGCTCTACATTGATTCGTCGGGATGTGTTGTGAACCTTACGGCCTATTCCTTCAATGCGCAAAGAAGAATCTGAAGAATCCAATGATAGATTGTTTAACATTCGATTTGTAACCAGATTGATCTGTGATCCAGAATCTAGAAGAGCACGGAATATGCCGGTGCGGCCATTGGTTCCAATCACCTTTACTCTTGCTGTGGCGAGTAATACATAGGTGTTGCCGCTGAGTTGCTTGTTTGTTGCAGCTACGATTGGGGAATTTTTATTTGAAGCAATGGCTGAATTTTGTGTCTTTTCGAAGCTTCCAGCAGAGGTTTTTGATGAATATTGTCTTGGTATTTCTAAGTGCAGCAATGTGTTGTGCTTTTTTGCGCACTTCGAGAATGACCGTGATGTGCATGATTTGGTGGTATGCTCGGATTTAAAACAGTTGACACAAAGTCTCATCTTTTGCGTCCATTGTAGTCTCTCGGCTGGGGACATGAACTTTTCACAGTAATATATGGGATGTCCTGTTAATCCACATACCTTACAATTTGGATTTGATGTAGCTGATGTTATGATCTTGACTCTATTCTTCCCCCTCCAGATTCGCCCGATCTTCCTCGCGTTTCCAATGCTTGGAACCTATGCTCTATGAATTTAAGCAGTTCATCGAGACTTACGAGGCTTTTGTTGTCTTTGAGTGATTGCTCAAATAGTGTTTGAGTAGAGAGATCAAGCTTCTTCAATAGTATGTGGACGATTATTGCGTCCCATTGGTCCACCGGACGTCCCTGTGGTTTCAAGCCATGGATGCATTCCTTTGTGAGGTCATGTATACTTTTTAGGGATTGTGCCGATTCATTTTTCACTTGTGGATTAGAGAGCAAGTTGTTGAGTAATGTTGTCACAATGAGCCTTTTGTTATCGTATCTATTGACGAGAATATTCCATGCAATTGCATAGTTTGCTGTTGCAGTTGGCAAATGGTTTATCAGCTTTTTTGTTTCATCTGTGAGATGTGTTGTCAAATAAAACATTTTTTCAACTTCGCTCATTGCTGCATTGTGAATTAGTTGAGTATACAGGTCTTTGAAGGCTACCCATTGGAGATAACTGCCGTTGAATTTTGGAATCTGAATTTTTGGCAGATTTGGTTGATGCTGCTCAATTCTGTTGATGTGTTGTGGAGCACTATCATTGGAAAGACTGCCACGTTGTTGTAGAGTACATTTAATGTTGTGCACTTCGTCTTGCGTTTTGTAGAAGTCATCCCATCTATTTGTTCTTTAGTGGTTAATTGTCATAACATGTCATTGTTTCTCGAGAGATCACCCATATATTTATCAATGAGAGTTAATTTTGCATGTGCTACCTCATGAATTTCTTCGGCCATGGCTTCGTCCATTGTTCGTCTTAGTGCTCTTGTTAGCGCCCGCTGATTACGAAGAACCTTACTGCCATCCCTAAATACGGGCGGCAAGCGATTTTTAGCTGTCAAAAGTTCTCATGTCCATACATTTTGTATAGAGCATACCGAAATAACGCGGCGGCAACGCTTTGCTATTGGAAAATCCGATTTTGACAGAGCGTTTTCTAATGAAGTTGGTTGCAAAAGAAGAGAATTGTAACCAGAGAAAAAGAGCAAAGATTTACAAAAGTGAAATATATAATAAAAGAAAAAATTTGTGCACTTCGTATTAGAAAATGGTGTTAAGAAAATATTTACAATATGATTATACACATACATATGTATGCACGTTTGTAATTTGTACAAAATTTCAATAACAGAATCACAAATGTCGTCCGTCCAGGTGTTAAAATAATCAGGGTTGTTTAATTTGTTTGTTTGATAACCCTGTTTTTATTGTTTTTTTACATAACGCTGCCGCTTTTGTTTAGGTATGGCATTTCAGCGTTAAAGCTCAGCGGAAAAAAACGTTCCGCTTTCCGTCCGTATTTAGGTATGGATGTTACTCGTAATTTCGTCAAGTTGTGACTCTCCCTGTATGCAGCTGCTGGCACCTTCATTGGTTTGTTGATTATTGATTGTTGTATTTGAGAATCTTTTGATTTAAGACTCAAATAGCTCTTTGTACTTTAGTGTGTCACCTGAAACGCCCAAGTATTGGTCCGTAAAATATTCGTGCTGCATTGGAAGATTTGATAGACACCTTAATTTGTTGTCAGTGCTCTCAAATTCGAGCCATGCAGTGTCTAGCCGATTTAAACGTTCCAGGTAGTACTCCTTCGATTTTCTTGTTGTTGGGTCCTTTTTATAGTATCGGATTATGGCCTCTATTTTATCCGCCGTCTTTTGTTGCGCTGCTAGTAGGACGTCAAATGTTTCAATGGTCGTTGATTTGTTTTGTAGCTTGAAAGTTTATGAACCAAATGTTGATTGTTATGTCTGTGGACTCGATGTTGTATATGTACTCGATGTCCTTGGTGTCACCAACTGTTGTGTGGTGTAATGTTATGATGTTTTTATTTTTATGTAATCCTGTGCCAAGTTACAGGATCGTTGGATAACCAAATGTAGATTTTTGGTGGGTTACTGAACGCTGCGTGTAGCGTTGTTTTTAGTATTAAAAGTCCCCGACCGCTGGTGGGGGGAAACTAATAATATTTAAAAACCAGTGTGTTTTTTTTGTTTAATCCTGTGCCAAGTTACAGGACAGTTGTGTCACCAAATATTGATTGGTGTATTTTTGTATGATCCTGTGCGAAGTTACAGGACCGTCGTGTCAGTAAATATTGATTGGTGTATTTTTGTATGATCCTGTGCGAAGTTACAGGACCGTCGTGTCACCAAATATTGATTGATGTATTTTTGTATGATCCTGTGCGAAGTTACAGGACCGTCGGGGTCACCAAATGTTGAGTTGTCAACGTCGAAATAAGTTGAACACCTTTGGTGTGGGGTCACCAAATGATCAAAATACCTTTTCAAACTATCCAATCTTCTTAAGTTCAAATGTTTTAAAACATAAGAGACATTGAAAATCATTAAATGCATTTTTTATCATAAAATATTTTTTATATTTCATCATTTATCTTTTTTTATAAATTCTTCAGCTTGCACGTTCTTTGTCGATGTCCACAATACTATTAAATAAAATTCAAATTTGAAGTTTACAGGAGCTTAATAAACACACCATATAGTAGCTGACAGGTTATTTTATGCAGCAAATAAATATTTTTGATATTAAAATACTTCGCCATTGTTTACATTTGGAAGAAAAATGTTTACATCATATAGAAACATTGCAGTACACACGATTATTAAATAAATTTTACTTAACCGTTATTGTCTAAATGAGGGGTACATATGATATAATGCAGGTGCTCACAGTTAATTTTATGCAGCATAAAAAGATATTTAATTTTAAAGTATTTCTCCATTTTTAAGCTGAGCATTTGGTTAGTTTATATACAAGAGAAACAATTTTTACAAAAAGATTTTTTTATAAATTCATTTAAAAGTTACTTTAAGAAATTTTCGAAAGATGTACCTACATCAGAGCAACTCAATCTTTACACTCAGGAAACGAGTACCAATCGGATTTTTTACACATATTCACATATGTAACCCGAACAGTAACGAAATTACATCAATGAGAGAAGAGAAAATAAAAATTTTATTCATACAGCCAGGCCCACGATGATTTTCGTTTTCGAGTTGTCGCATACCTAACGAAAAACAGCTGATTTGCGGCCTACTAACAACATTTATCTCGACAAGTCGACAAGAAAACGATAACGTAAAACTCTACATACAAATTTGCGGCCCGCTAAATAAAAACATATGGTATCTAAGAGAAATCAAATGTCAAAAAAGTCACTTATTTTTTTATTAGCGACCAGTGAAGTGCAATTTGAAAAAAAAAAAATTAATTTAAAAAAAATGGAACAATCTAAATGGTAAGTAATATATTTTTTACATTTACATACATATAAATGCATATAAATGTATAAATATATATGTATATGTTGTTAAAAAAGTGGTACTTATAAATATTTTATATTGCAGCATTAAGAAGTCTACAATTACAAGCTCTATGTGAACATATGGAGCAAAATCCGGAGTTCGCTAGAGGCCTTTTTGTATTTAGAAATAGTAGGATGTCCCTTGAAGAGCAGTGTAAACTACTAACAACCAAATTAAATGCTATGGGTCCGCCTCTACGTTCTGTTTTAGAGCGTCTCGCCATATAGGCAAGAAAAAAAAGTTCGCCGTACACCACCCAATACGAAGTAATGTTGTAAGACATTTTCAAAAAAAAAAATTTTTAATTTTTTTTGCCGAAAGTAGGGGTCGCCAAAATACATTTTTCGTTATATCTTCGGCATTTACAGTCGGATCTCAAAGTGTGATATATCGATGTTTTTGTCTCAAAGAGACCAATGTTTTGCTTTAATAGTCAATGGTATTTTGTATCCCGTTCTAGTATTTACCCACCAGATGTCATTTTTTCTACCACCCTAATGTACCACCCTAATAGCAGAAAATTAAAGCCCGCAAAAAATCATTAAACTTTTGTTAAAGAAGTTTTTCGATAGTTCCAACAGAAGTGTTAAAAAAATATAATTTATGTTTTTTGCCGAATGTAGGGGTTGACTTTTTAAACAGTTATCATATATTCGGTATTCACAGTCGGATTTTATAGTATTATATATCGATGTTTTTGCCTAGTATCTTCTTTTTTAAATAGTGATACACTCTTTTCGAACTTACCATAATATCTGTAAATATACAATAAAAATTCAAAGATCTGTGTATATTAAAACAATTTTATTTAATCATATTTTGAAATGACCCAAGTTGGCTATATTTTTCACGGCTTTCGAGCTTGGAAAAAATGTGGCCTAGGCGTTGCTCATCGGTAACAGCCATGGCAGACTCATGTACCACATGAACAAAACGCTCGGTGTTTTGAGAATGGCACGGATATTCTGTGAAATTAATTAAGGTTAGTCAACAAAACTATCAAACAACGTTGTTTTTCCTGTGCTACCTGGTATCTCGATTATTTCTTTTGAAAACTGTAATGCTTCCAGCTGGTCTTGCATATAGAACTGCAAGCACGGCGGCTCAGTCAATTCAAATTTGGTCCAATTGATCATATGGTAATATGAGTCACTTTCGAAGTCTATGAAATTTTTAACTTGTGCACCGTACATTTGACGAATGCCTACTGCTGCTTGATTTCGCGCAGACAAAATCTTGTTATAGCCGTCTGAACGTACTAGCGGATCTTGGTCCGTTATCATCGATAACAATACATTCTCGGGGTGGAAAAAGTACGCGTTATTTTCTATCGACGGACGAAATATCTGTTGAACATCTTCTGGCAATTGACGAATCCAAGATATATATTTAAAAACGTGGCGACTTCCGTGAATTGCAAGTGGTTGGCTTTTCACAAGAAACCAAAATGGCGCGTAAACTTTCATAGCAAACTCAGCCAGTTTTTTCAATATAACTGAAGGTTTAGCGCACGTTACATAAAACCGGAGAATTCTAGAGGCAGTTGTCAACCAGCGCGCTGTGCTAATAGCTCCGGGCTTCTCGCTGGCTAATCTGTCATCGCATTCTCCGGTATGGACAGTTCGAACCATACGATACAAGTACGACTGATCGCCTCGAATACTCCATCCTTCTATGTTTGCTGGCATTTCTCCCATTTCAATTCGCTCGAAATTTTTATTGACCTAACAGAATGGAGTAAACAATAGAGATCCGAATTGTTAATGGCATGATTAAAATTTCATTGAAGAAAAGTATGCGAAACTTACAGAATACTGCGTACAATTCTGAATTTCTTCTCCAATACTTCCTGGCCAGAGTCCAGGTCCTTTCTGTTTGCCAAGCAATGATCTCAATAAAGCACTGAATGGTAATTCATTGAAGTGGAATAGGCACACGAACCATTGCAACGGCCTCTGTAACTGGCGTTCCATTCTTGGAATGATTCCATTTTTGTAACCAGTGTTGGTAGGAGTTCCATCGCAGCTAATAGCTACTAAGTTATCCGTACTGAAGTTTCCATTCCTTAAGAAATCTACTATACTTTTTTGGATTTCCATAGTGGTGCTGTCAGTGGGCGTAGCATAGCCAATGAATTTGGAGTGTGGCTCTTTCAATATAGTGATATGCTCTTCATTGACAACAACATTCCGAGTCACATTTGCCTCCGTTATTCTTTTCAAAGTAGGCTCTTTTTTACCATCGAAAGAAATGCACGTTATTAAATCGTTACATTTTGCTGCGACTGTTGCTTGCTTACGGAATTTTACACGTTCCCTAAATATTTTGTTTTTGTCGATGACAAGTCCATCAAAAAACTGGCATATGCTTTCGGCAGTTTCTTGTGATAACTCTTCATTTGCTTTTGCGGTAATCGACAACTTTAAATCTTTAATTAACATGGTCGCAAGTAAGGCACCGTATCGAACTGATGTGTCGCTGCGATCCAAAGCTGAACTAAAATTATGCAATGAAATGTCAGCCACTACAAATTTTTTTAAAGTCTGTGATACATCGTTAACATTTTCCTCAAACTCCTGCTCTTCTTCACTGTCTACATTATAGCAACGCTGAAATGTCTTCGACATTTCTTCACCGTTGCTACTCGTCGACATCATATCAGCAACATAATCTATAGTCAACAATCGTGGACCGCACTGATCGATGAAAAACTCTTTTGCGTGGTCTGGAATTTTATCAGAGGCTGTGCAATTGCATGCAATATTTCTTTCAATACCGCACTTACAACGCGAAATTAAGAACAATCTATTCCACTCATTTACATTGTATTCGAATTTATATTTTACCATTTTGTAGTAATCATTCAGAAGCTTATCCAAACTTTTACGAACACCACTTACCGACATTACTGGAATGCCTGCGCGCTGCCACAAAATGATGATACCTCTCAAAACTTCTTGTTTAAAAGCACCCAGCTTTCGAATTCTACCAGCGTTATGCCGAAGATGTAAAAAGAAATTAATAACATCACCCTTAGTTGGTAATTTAGTGTTGTTTAATTCACTGATAGTAAAAGACATTTTTTAGTTTATTTAAATTAATTCTTGACACGACACAATTAAATATTGATAATTCCAACAGATATTTCATGGATAATACAAAAATAAATAAACTATGAGAGTAATAACGGTACTACTTCCATTATTAGAGGATTTAAACTAACTCGAATTTACTTAATCTCCCGTTAACGTCTAACCGAAAGATGGATTTCCGGGTATAAAATTTTGTACGAAAAATTTCAAATCAATTTCAAATCAATATAAAATCACATTTCCTAGGCTCGACAAAAAACATGAATTTTTTTCTTATAGATCTACCGGAATTATGGAAATATTTCATAACAAACAGCCTTAACTATTAGAACGGTTATATTGAGGTCAATGAATATTAAAGATGACCATTGGCCTCCTCGAGACAAACACATCGATATATCGCACTGTGAGATCCGACAGTAAATACAGAAAATCTGACAAAAATACTCAAAAAGGTAACCCCTACATTCGGCAGAAAACATAAATTGTATTTTTTAACAGTTCTGTTGGAAATATCGAAAAACTTCTTTAACAAAAGTTTAATGATTTTTTGCGGGCTTTAATTTTCTGACAATGGGGTGGTACATTAGGGTGGCAGAAACTGAGATCTGGTAGGTAAATACTAGAATGAGATATTTGAGGTTAATGACTATTAAATAAAAATATTGGCCTCCTCAAGACGAAAACATCGATATATCACACTTTGAGATAGGACTATAAATGTCGAAGATATAACAAAAAATGTGGTTTGGCGACCCCTACTTTCGGCAAAAAAAATTAAAAATTTTTTTTTCAAAACTGCCTTGCAACAATACTTTATATTCTGTGGTGTACGGCGAACTTTTTTTTTTTGAGACGCCCTAGTGTACATACGAGTACATTAACGAATATTTTTATAGACCTGGCCTGACTTGAAATCCCGAACAAAAAAAAGGTAGCGGAAAATAAAAAAAATATGAATGCAATTGGTGGTGGCCCGTATCGTATGAACCAGTTGTCTTCAATTGAGGAAATAGTTGACCGAACTCTGTCGCTTTCCAAAACTGCAGCACCAAGTGGGGATGTGTTTGGGTACTCAGAAGCACACTGTTCGCAGACTATTGACTCAATAGATGACTGCTTCATAGCGCTTACGGATTCACCACCAAAGACTAGCAAGTCAGTTGCAGTAATTACTCCCACCAGGCAACATCAAAATAAAGGCACTGAAAAAAACCAGCCACAACAGCAAACACAACAACAGAAGAGTTTTGAGGGCAATGGAGAAAATGTGTTTTTACCATCATCTTCAAAAAAGAAGAAAGTGCTGGTAGCTGGAAATCAACATGCCCTAATTTCACAACAGTTGGCAGCCAGTGAAAAGTTAGCTTCAACGTCGCAAGAGCAGGTTGAAGTTACGAAAAACTTGGTTGTTGCCGTAAATCGAGTGGCAGAAGCAGTGGAAAAACAATCAGAAATCCAACTAAAAATGCTGCAGGCAATTGAAATTTTTAGCAAATAATTTAAAGTAAGTGCCTAAAACAGCCTAAATAATAATTAAATTTTTTATATACGAGTACTTTTGATCTCAAATATTTGCCAAAGCTTTACTTGATATGTATATCAATTAATGTTTAAGTATTTTTATTTGTTTTTTATATATGTATATATAATAATTTAAATTTATTTACTTTTTTTTTGAATTAATTATTTTATGATACATTTTTTTTTATTTTATGCAATATTATTTAAGAAATGAATTTATGGAAATAAATATATAAAAATGTAATAAAATTAACTAAAATGACAAAACTGATAAGAAAATATGATCTTTTGTGTGTTTGAAATAATAAGAGGTAAGAATAATAATAATAATAATAATAATGATAATAATAATTAAATAAATTTACAAATTAATTGCAATGTTACGTCGAATTGCAACAGCAGCCGTTTCTACTGGGTCATTAGCGTTGTATGCATCATCTTCGGAATCTATGTTAGCTTCCAAATGTTGAAGTGCTTCATCAAAGCATTTATATGTTATGCACATATTGTGGACAGCGCAACAAGCATTTATGATTTGTGTTGCTTTTTCGGGGGTGTAGTGAAGCCCTCGTGAGCCAAGAATACACCGAAACCGATTTTTGAGCACACCAAAACAACGTTCAACTACATTTCGTGTGCTTGTATGTTTTTGGTTGTACAACCTTTCATACACATCTGTTGGGTTTCTAAATGGCGTCATCAGAAAGGGCTTTAATTTATAACCGCTATCCCCTAAAACAACATAATAAATAAATGAGTATATAAACATATTCTATATACTTATGTATATATTACCTAGAATCCACATATTTTTTCTTCCGGTTTCAAATTGATTTTGTAATTTGTGGTTAACGACGCTGTACTCCCATATGAATGAATCGTGGTTGGAGCCAGGTATCCCGGCATCTAAAAACATTATCCTCATTTTGTAATCACATATCTAAAAATAAAAAAAGTTTATTAAAAACTATAACGATATTAGACTACCCATATATTTACCATCATTGCATTTAAACTGCAATAGCCCTTCCTATTGAAGTACAAATGCTTAACTTCATCTCCCGGAGTTTTTATGCGAATATGTGTTCCATCAACACATCCTAACACACCTGGAAATCCGTAGCGTTCAAAGAATTTTTGGATGACTTCCTGTTCCTCATTAGGTGCGGGCATTTTAATCCACTCCGGACAAATGAAACTTGCAAACAGCTTAAGGCATTCGTTTATAATTCTATAAACCGTTGCTTTACCTGTTGACGAAACACTTTCATTTCCAAGCGACCTCTGGTAACCTCCAGTTGCTAAGAAACCTAAAAACGTTTCCAACTTAATATCAGGCCGAACATAAGTGGCACGGCTTCCTTGTACCCATTTGTTCTGCAATTTTTCCAGTATCATAACAAATATATCTTTAGATACTCGAAAATTTGCAACAAATCTGAAATAATGCAAGGTTATATATCATTATAGTTAATGCTTATAAAAAAACACTGCTTCAGTTTATAGTATATGTATTTATATACATGTACATACATACATGATTAATTATTTACTTACTGGTTTGTCGGCAGGTCCAAAACATTTGTAGCATCTCGAAGTTGTCTTCGAGATAATTCTACCGCCTCTTCATCATCTCTTAAAAAATATACTGCCACCGATATTTCCATCGCACTTGATAAAAAAAAATTTTGGAACACTTGCTTATAATTTTCTGTTTATAATAAATATTTTTGTTTATTTTGTTTTTTGTTTACATTTATGTATATTTCTATCGCACTTTATAAAAAAATAAAAATTTTGGAACAGTTTTGCTTAAAATTTTCTGTTTATAATATTTTTGTTTATTTTTTTGTTTGTTTATATTTCTTCTGTCATTAAGCACATCGTAAAGTACTGTAGAGTTGTAATTTTAAAACTACATTTTACTTGTTTTAGCGATTTTTTATTTAAATAGCCGATTAATTTCTGAATTTATTGATATGGTAACAATAATATTTAAATGGCTTACGTTGCACACGTAAGGCTAAGCGAACGATAAGTAGTGGGCCTCACAGACGAAAAAAAGTGAGTGACTGAGACGACTACTCGAACGAGTCGAAAGCAGTTAGTGGGCCTGGCTAATAGACAACAACAAATGCATGACTAATTTTGACTAAGTTTGTTTTGGACCTGCCGACAAACCAGTAAGTAAATAATTAATCATGTATGTATGTACATGTATATAAATACATATACTATAAACTGAGCAGTGTTCTTTTATAAGCATTAACTATAATGATATATAACCTTGCATTATTTCAGATTTGTTGCAAATTTTCGAGTATCTAAAGATATATTTGTTATGATACTGGAAAAATTGCAGAACAAATGGGTACAAGGAAGCCGTGCCACTTATGTTCGGCCTGATATTAAGTTGGAAACGTTTTTAGGTTTCTTAGCAACTGGAGGTTACCAGAGGTCGCTTGGAAATGAAAGTGTTTCGTCAACAGGTAAAGCAACGGTTTATAGAATTATAAACGAATGCCTTAAGCTGTTTGCAAGTTTCATTTGTCCGGAGTGGATTAAAATGCCCGCACCTAATGAGGAACAGGAAGTCATCCAAAAATTCTTTGAACGCTACGGATTTCCAGGTGTGTTAGGATGTGTTGATGGAACACATATTCGCATAAAAACTCCGGGAGATGAAGTTAAGCATTTGTACTTCAATAGGAAGGGCTATTGCAGTTTAAATGCAATGATGGTAAATATATGGGTAGTCTAATATCGTTATAGTTTTTAATAAACTTTTTTTATTTTTAGATATGTGATTACAAAATGAGGATAATGTTTTTAGATGCCGGGATACCTGGCTCCAACCACGATTCATTCATATGGGAGTACAGCGTCGTTAACCACAAATTACAAAATCAATTTGAAACCGGAAGAAAAAATATGTGGATTCTAGGTAATATATACATAAGTATATAGAATATGTTTATATACTCATTTATTTATTATGTTGTTTTAGGGGATAGCGGTTATAAATTAAAGCCCTTTCTGATGACGCCATTTAGAAACCCAACAGATGTGTATGAAAGGTTGTACAACCAAAAACATACAAGCACACGAAATGTAGTTGAACGTTGTTTTGGTGTGCTCAAAAATCGGTTTCGGTGTATTCTTGGCTCACGAGGGCTTCACTACACCCCCGAAAAAGCAACACAAATCATAAATGCTTGTTGCGCTGTCCACAATATGTGCATAACATATAAATGCTTTGATAAAGCACTTCAACATTTGGAAGCTAACATAGATTCCGAAGATGATGCATACAACGCTAATGACCCAGTAGAAACGGCTGCTGTTGCAATTCGACGTAACATTGCAATTAATTTGTAAATTTATTTAATTATTATTATCATTATTATTATTATTATTATTATTATTATTATTATTCTTACCTCTTATTATTTCAAACACACAAAAGATCATATTTTCTTATCAGTTTTGTCATTTTAGTTAATTTTATTACATTTTTATATATTTATTTCCATAAATTCATTTCTTAAATAATATTGCATAAAATAAAAAAAAATGTATCATAAAATAATTAATTCAAAAAAAAAGTAAATAAATTTAAATTATTATATATACATATATAAAAAACAAATAAAAATACTTAAACATTAATTGATATACATATCTAAGTAAAGCTTTGGCAAATATTTGAGATCAAAAGTACTCGTATATAAAAAATTTAATTATTATTTAGGCTGTTTTAGGCACTTACTTTAAATTATTTGCTAAAAATTTCAATTGCCTGCAGCATTTTTAGTTGGATTTCTGATTGTTTTTCCACTGCTTCTGCCACTCGATTTACGGCAACAACCAAGTTTTTCGTAACTTCAACCTGCTCTTGCGACGTTGAAGCTAACTTTTCACTGGCTGCCAACTGTTGTGAAATTAGGGCATGTTGATTTCCAGCTACCAGCACTTTCTTCTTTTTTGAAGATGATGGTAAAAACACATTTTCTCCATTGCCCTCAAAACTCTTCTGTTGTTGTGTTTGCTGTTGTGGCTGGTTTTTTTCAGTGCCTTTATTTTGATGTTGCCTGGTGGGAGTAATTACTGCAACTGACTTGCTAGTCTTTGGTGGTGAATCCGTAAGCGCTATGAAGCAGTCATCTATTGAGTCAATAGTCTGCGAACAGTGTGCTTCTGAGTACCCAAACACATCCCCACTTGGTGCTGCAGATTTGGAAAGCGACAGAGTTCGGTCAACTATTTCCTCAATTGAAGACAACTGGTTCATACGATACGGGCCACCACCAGTTGTATTCATATTTTTTTATTTTCCGCTACCTTTTTTTTTGTTCGGGATTTCAAGTCAGCCCAGGTCTATAAAAATATTCGTTAATGTACTCGTATGTACACACTTACATAAGTATTAAAACGTGCAATTTTACTTACCTTCTTCCACTCAACAACAGAACGTAGAGGCGGACCCATAGCATTTAATTTGGTTGTTAGTAGTTTCCACTGCTCTTCAAGGGACATTCTACTATTTCTAAATACAAAAAGGCCTCTAGCGAACTCCGGATTTTGCTCCATATGTTCACCTAGAGCTTGTAATTGTCCTGGTGTAGACTTCTTAATGCTGCAATATAAAATATTTATAAGTACCACTTTTTTAACAACATATACATATATATTTATACATTTATATGCATTTATATGTATGTAAATGTAAAAAGTATATTACTTACCATTTAGATTGTTCCATTTTTTTTAAATTAATTTTTTTTTTCAAATTGCACTTCACTGGTCGCTAATAAAAAAATAAGTGACTTTTTTGACATTTGTTTTCTCTTAGATACCATATGTTTTTACTTAGCGGGCCGCAAATTTGTATGTAGAGTTTTACGTTATCGTTTTCGTGTCGACTTGTCGAGATAAATGTTGTTAGTGGGCCGCAAATCAGCTGTTTTTCGTTAGGTATGCGACAACTCGGAAACGAAAATCAACGTGGGCCTGGCTGTAAATTTTCAACCCGCGTTGCCATCGTTCGATTTTTTGTATTCTTGGATGGATGAATTTATATATATTATGCTTCTTAGTAATTTTGTATGATATAAAAATGGTTTTATAATATTTTATATCTCCATTGGAAGTTAGTATTGTCTATAATAGAATATTTTAATATAAGCCTTATGAAAATTTTCTACAGAGGAACATTTTTTTTAAATCGAAAGAAATGTTATTATTTACTCAGCTGTACGAGTATTTTAAAATTTTTGGTTCATTATTTTTACACCATTTACAGTTTTATTTCCGAATTTTTTTATCATATTTTAGAAAATTCTACTTATTTATTTTTCAGTAGCTCATAGCTTATTTTATGCAGCAAAATTAATAATATTAAAATATTTCCCAATTTTTAACATTAAATTCTATGTGTATAAAATGGAGGAAAGTATCTAATATTGCAGTAATTTTGTTTTTTTTTTCATATAAAACATGCGACTTGAATTGTCGAACTTTAACAGTCAATTAAATTAAATTTTTGTGTGAGCTTAGGAGGCAAAAAAATTATACTCAATACAAGGGCTCACAGCGATAAGGCCGGTACTCTGTTTGAATTTTCGAAAAATGTTTAGCAACATTAATTATATCATTTGAAAAAATTGACAAATAAAAATTATAAATTTCTTGTTAGCCTTAAGGCTAGTACTCTGTTTAAATCTACGATAAATTTTTAGCAAAATTGTTTTCAGAAAAGTTTCACGTGTTTTTCATAGTAAAAACAGAGTAGATACTAGTTTACCAAATTTTTCCACGCATATTTCGACTAAATATTTTTTATATGGGTTTTGACAGCATTTCGGTCGAAATTTTGAATAGAATATAGGCTATAGAAACAAAAATCAATTTCACACATTGTATAAAAGTGAAAACTAAGTTTGCCTTCTTACATTATTATCATTTGATTTTGTGATCAACGGCAACACCTTTAAATGGTCTTTCTTGTTCACATAGGTGCCAGACAAAAAAGATGCAAAAACGTCAAATGTTGGAGAAAAAACATCAAAACCTTCATATTACTTTTTCAAATCGTTATTGTGAAATTATTACGGTAGTTTATGAAAAATATCACAAAATTTCTACAGTTCAATTTGAAGTATACGTAAAATAAGAAATATTTTAATTGCTATAAATATTTTTATTTATATTTTTATTTTTTTTTCCGAGGCTCTAAATCTCAGAAGTTACTTTGCCGATTATTATTATTTAGGTTTTTTAATTAGCTTCTTTAATGTAGCTATCACCTATTACTAATATTTAACGAATTATATTGCTAGAAGTACGAGTTTCAACGTCTAGTAGAGTCCTTATATAGAATTTTTTCAAAATTACAAACATTTTAATAGATGAATTCACTTGAAAGCAAATTTTTTGATTTGTAAGTAATTTTTTTATAAAATATGTCTTTTCTCTTAATTAAAAGTAAGAACCAAAATGTTTTGATTCCACATACATATTTAGATTTTTTTACTCCTCTGTTATAATTTCCTGGACTTGGTCTTTTAAATATATCGTTCAAATTTAATATTTAAATCACGTTATTTTTAAACAGAAATAACGGAACACAATATTTTTATGTCAGATAAAATGACATTAATAAATTCGGAAAAAATGAAAAATATTTTGGGCCTTATATATATTGCGTGGAGTGTATAATTTATTCACTATAAGGAGTTTCGTATGTATTAATTATATGTAAGAAATACATATTAATGAAAATTTTATTTAAATATTTATTTTATATTTTTATTTATGTCATTTTATTTTTGGCATAAAAAGTCGTCAAAATTACGTCAAGTCTGGCAACATTATTTGTACGCAGTTGTTTAAAAAACCAGTCACTAATACATGAAAAATGCACAAATACTTTATACTTAAATATTTCCTCCCATTGAGGACCCCTGGTGTAGAGATTGATCGTACTCGTCAACTTGGAATTACAACAAATATAAAAAACTATGTGTCACTAATTCAAGCGGAAAGTGATGCATTAGTAAATGCAGGATGGGCACCAAATAATGCCGGCGATATATCACTTATTAGTGGATATTTCAATTTTTGTATACCATTGAAAATGTTGCTTGGATTTGCTGAAGATTTCAATAAAATAATAGTAAATTCTAAACATGAATTGATACTTTTACGATCCAAAGACGATTCTCGCGTCATCAAGTCTATTATAAAGAGTGAAAAATTTAAATTATCTTTATTAAAAATTACATGGAAAGTACCACATGTACAGCTTGCTGATGAATACAAACTGGAAATGTATAAAACAATCAACACACGTCAACCTCTAAACATATCATTTAGAAGTTAGGATATGTATTACTATCCTTCCCTTCCGGAAAGCACTACAGTGTTATGGAATGTTAAACTCGCCAGTGAAAATAAAAGACCACGCTTCTTGCTTATAGCTTTTCGCGATAGTGACAACAAATTTATACACTGCGATTTAACTGACGTAAAAGTTCGTCTCAACTCAGATACGTATCCTTATGATGATTTAAATCTTAAGTTTGAACGAAATAGGTTCGCACTACTATATGATATGTATTCAAAATTTCAATATAACTATTATTTACGCGATTCCCAACCATTACTAAAACGAGACAAGTTTAAATCAACTGCACCAATCATAGTCCTGCATGTATCTCATCAAAATGAAACAGTTAAAAGTGGACCCATCGATGTGCGAATTGAATTAAAAACACTAAAGAACATACCATCTAATACATCTGCATATTGTTTAATTACACATGATAGAATGTTTGAATATATACCTCTTACAAACGAAATACGAAAAATATTGTAAATATATATATATATATATATATATATATATATATATATATACCGTATTTGCCGGACGATAAGACGCATCGGACCATAAGACGCACCCCAAAATTTTATCTATAAATTTTTAGAAATAAATATGGTTTGGACGATAAGACGCACTGACACAATTTTCACAAAAAAAATACATTTTTTTAATTCCTTTATTTATTTTAATTCACTTTATTATTGTAATACATAGGTATTTATTTGTAGGTAAGTTTATTTTTCTACATTAGGTATTTAACTCATCTTCACTCGACTCGTTGCTGTCGCTTATTAAAATGTTTTCTGAACTGCTATCGTCATCCTCACGTTCCTCGAAGACTAAATCATCTTCTGTACCGTCCATCGCGTTACTAATTCCACATTTTTTAAAAGACTTCACAATTGTTTCTTGTTTTATTTTTTCCCAAGAATTCTTTACCCAGGTGCACACTTCTGTGATTGTAGGTCGTTTCATTCTTCCTGTTTTTGTCAAATCGTGATTCGGTTTTGTCATCCATATGTTCCACTCCTCCCTCATCAAATCTTTAAATGGCTTATTTATTGATACATCAAGAGGCTGTAATTGGCTTGCAAGGCCTCCAGGAATGACCGCTATTTCTGTGTTCATTTTTTTTAAAAGGTTTTTGGTTGGATCTGTTAAATGCGCTCTAAATTGATCCCACACTAACAACGCGCGGTTTTTTGACAACGCACCCTTACGATTCGCCCATATCCTTTGTAGCCATAATTTAATGCCCATTTCATCCATCCAACCTTTATCTTGAACTTGGATTACAATTCCACGTGGGATTTAATCTTTTGGTAAAGTTTTTCTTTTAAAGATTATCATAGGTGGTAGCTTGCTGCCGTCCGCACAACATGCTAGAACTACAGTATAGTGAGTTTTTTCATGACGTGTTGTTTTTATTGTCACTGATCTGGTACCTTTTGAATCCACAGTACGATTTGAAGGAACATCAAATGTTAGAGGCACTTCATCCATATTAGCAATTAGGCTAAGATCAAAGTTAAAATTTCTTCTAGCTGATATGATAAATCTATGGAAATCTATAATTTTAGCTGCATAGTCAATCGGCATTTTTTGAGCTAGACTGGTTTTTGTACGCATTGATAGCCCGTGCCTCTTCATAAATCTGGTGCAGCAAGAAGTTGATCCTGTGAAATCACCAATACCGTTTGCAGACGCAAACTATCATTTTTGTAGAAACCTTTCAATTGCTCTTCTTGTTTTTTCCACTCACGAATCATTTTTTCTGTAGGTGGTGAATCAAAATGTCTTTCTGCTGCTCGGTTTCCGTGTTCTTTTGCATATTGTATAACTTCTAATTTAAAGTTCGCATTATAAGAAAGTCTCTTTTGTTTTACACTCATTTTCTGACTGTTTAACAATTAACGAATGAATTTAAACTACCCCGCATAAAAATACTTGACTAAACCGTGTGAAATATGCTACTACACTAAGTGACTATTAGAAGTTTACTCATGAAACCCTCATAAATAACATCAACAAGTGAATTCTGTGAATCCCCGAATTGAAGACGACGACAGCGTAAGCAATAGCACCAACACACATAATTACTGAACGAAATAGGAAATTATGAACGAATGCATCAAATCAACTAAAAAAAACATAAAAACAAAAAAATATTTGTATTTGCCGGACGATAGGACGCATCGGACCATAAGACGCACCCTGATTTTAGGTCAAATTTTCAGAGTAAAAAGGTGCGTCTTATCGTCCGGCAAATACGGTATATATATACTTATATATATATATATATATATATATATACTTATATATATATTATATATATATATATATATATATATATATATATATATATATATATATATACATATATATATATATATATATATATATATATATATATATATATATGATAAATTTAAATATTAAAAAATAAATAAAATAACAAAACAAATGAACTGTGTTTTTAATTTTGTAAATATTTTTTAAGGTATGTATAAAAAGGTAAACTATTATCTCCTTTCTAGCATTGCAGCTTTAGTTCTAATTGTGTACACATCTATCACATAAAACAAAACATAACAACAATGAAATTTATTTTATTAGCCCAATTCACAATCCTGTGCAAATGGTCTTGCATTATAGCATTTGCGAATTGAGATGGTATTTGAGAGCATTTTCAATGTATTTTGTCGGTGTAGAGCACAATTATTTTGCTCATGCTACGATGCTAGACTACTTGCTCGAGATTGTGAACTGGGCTATTATGTTTTTTCGTTGTGTTCAGAATACTGACTGGTATGTCATTACCAATATCCAACATCAGTACTCAAAAAGCATTGAATTCAATTTTACCCTTCCCAATAGTGAGATTCTCAAAATAAACATATCATTTGTGATGTTAAAGGAAAGTGAACCACTGGAAATAAGATGATGATGATGAATATCAATCAGATGACAATGCAAAAATATTAACGACAACAAGTATACCTGATACAGCAGGAAACTTAAAGAGTAATAGTAGTCATCCCTTTTTTTCATATTTTAAACCAAATTCGACAAAATCAACTTTAGTAACAACAACTGATTCACCAGTCACAACAACAACAACAACAGATGAACCGCAAAAAATAATTACAGTAGATGACGCAATAGAAGCGTTTCGCAAAGAACTCATTGATAAAGAAATGAATGTAGGTGGAATTCTAGATGCTAAACAGACATTTTATCGACATTTTAATCTCCAATATGAAAATGTTTAAATACCTATTCGTTGTACCTATAACAGTAAATACATTATGTATGAATTTTTTTATTAGTCGAACTTTTTCTTATGTAAATTGTTAAGTTCTTATCGGGCTTAAGTTCGAATCTTGCATGACTGCAAATTATTTTTTGTTATTTTTTTTATTATTAATAAATGAATTTGTTTAAATTCTATTTATTATTTTTATATTAAGATTGGAATATTAAGAATATTTTTTAATAATCATCAAACCAGCAGAACGGATCAGTACTGATTTCGAGGCCGCTACGCCATCTCATCAGCGTTCTTTGTTCAATTTTTCCACTTTTGCAAGTGGTGCTAGTTGGTAGGAATATCAACTATTTAACCAATATTTTAACGAAAATTGAATATGAGAAGTTATCACATTCATATTATTAAGTTATTACATTTTGGTTAGTACGAAATTCCCCAACCCTGACGATTAATATTCCAAATATTCCAATATCTCTTTTGCTTTTTCCAGAGCCATCGGCTGCTGATAGGTAAAGCTTCTTTTTGTTATTTATGTTCAAGTAATTGAATTTAGTTGTCAATTTACTTTGAACAAGTGCGCGTGCCCCCGCAATGTTTTACATTATGTATGAATTTTTTTATTAGTCGAACTTTTTCTTATGTAAATTGTTAAGTTCTTATCGGGCTTAAGTTCGAATCTTGCATGACTGCAAATTATTTTTTGTTATTTTTTTTATTATTAATAAATGAATTTGTTTAAATTCTATTTATTATTTTTATATTAAGATTGGAATATTAAGAATATTTTTTAATAATCATCAAACCAGCAGAACGGATCAGTACTGATTTCGAGGCCGCTACGCCATCTCATCAGCGTTCTTTGTTCAATTTTTCCACTTTTGCAAGTGGTGCTAGTTAGTAGGAATATCAACTATTTAACCAATATTTTAACGAAAATTGAATATGAGAAGTTATCACATTCATATTATTAAGTTATTACATTTTGGTTAGTACGAAATTCCCCAACCCTGACGATTAATATTCCAAATATTCCAATATCTCTTTTGCTTTTTCCAGAGCCATCGGCTGCTGATAGGTAAAGCTTCTTTTTGTTATTTATGTTCAAGTAATTGAATTTAGTTGTCAATTTACTTTGAACAAGTGCGCGTGCCCCCGCAATGTTTTACATTATGTATGAATTTTTTTATTAGTCGAACTTTTTCTTATGTAAATTGTTAAGTTCTTATCGGGCTTAAGTTCGAATCTTGCATGACTGCAAATTATTTTTTGTTATTTTTTTTATTATTAATAAATGAATTTGTTTAAATTCTATTTATTATTTTTATATTAAGATTGGAATATTAAGAATATATTTTAATAATCATCAAACCAGCAGAACGGATCAGTACTGATTTCGAGGCCGCTACGCCATCTCATCAGCGTTCTTTGTTCAATTTTTCCACTTTTGCAAGTGGTGCTAGTTAGTAGGAATATCAACTATTTAACCAATATTTTAACGAAAATTGAATATGAGAAGTTATCACATTCATATTATTAAGTTATTACATTTTGGTTAGTACGAAATTCCCCAACCCTGACGATTAATATTCCAAATATTCCAATATCTCTTTTGCTTTTTCCAGAGCCATCGGCTGCTGATAGGTAAAGCTTCTTTTTGTTATTTATGTTCAAGTAATTGAATTTAGTTGTCAATTTACTTTGAACAAGTGCGCGTGCCCCCACAATGTTTTACATTATGTATGAATTTTTTTATTAATATTAATCTTAATATAAAAATAATAAATAGAATTTAAACAAATTCATTTATTAATAATAAAAAAAATAACAAAAAATAATTTGCAGTCATGCAAGATTCGAACTTAAGCCCGATAAGAACTTAACAATTTACATAAGAAAAAGTTCGACTAATAAAAAAATTCATACATAATGTAAAACATTGCGGGGGCACGCGCACTTGTTCAAAGTAAATTGACAACTAAATTCAATTACTTGAACATAAATAACAAAAAGAAGCTTTACCTATCAGCAGCCGATGGCTCTGGAAAAAGCAAAAGAGATATTGGAATATTTGGAATATTAATCGTCAGGGTTGGGGAATTTCGTACTAACCAAAATGTAATAACTTAATAATATGAATGTGATAACTTCTCATATTCAATTTTCGTTAAAATATTGGTTAAATAGTTGATATTCGTACTAACTAGCACCACTTGCAAAAGTGGAAAAATTGAACAAAGAACGCTGATGAGATGGCGTGGCGGCCTCGAAATCAGTACTGATCCGTTCTGCTGGTTTGATGATTATTAAAAAATATTCTTAATATTCCAATCTTAATATAAAAATAATAAATAGAATTTAAACAAATTCATTTATTAATAATAAAAAAATAACAAAAAATAATTTGCAGTCATGCAAGATTCGAACTTAAGCCCGATAAGAACTTAACAATTTATAACAGTAAATTTGGAACACAATATTTAAAAATTAGCTGTTTTGAATATCGTGAAATTGAACAAGAACGTATTTGTTCAGTTTTGTAAAACCTGAATGTATCTTTGTCTGGGTTTTAGTGTCTATTTAAACCGATTGCGTTTGCTTTAAAACACATTGTTTATGGTGGTAGCGTAGCCTAAACAAATAGTAGCATAAACACATCGGTTATAGAAGTTAACACCCTTAATAATCGAACATTAAGTACATTGAACTGAGCTGCAGAATTATATTGCAACGTTGCTAAACTAATGTCTGCGAGTGTTGCAATATGATCCGCACTTAATTAATATTTAAACAACAATTAATGTAAACCTGTAGTTAATATTTAAACGACAATTAATGTAAACCTGTAGGCTAAGCATTTTCCCACAATTATGTAAAATTGTGAACTAAGCTTTTTCCCACAAATAAAACTAATTTGTATAAAAGTAAAAAGGGTAGAAAAGCTAAGTTGAATAAAAGGAATTCAATTCAATTCTAGAGTCCGAATAAATAAGTCGTCTTTAACGCTAAAAAATCCGTCTTTTAATTTGTCGTGTGAGTACACGGGCAGTCAGGCACCTTTGGCTGCCTGACTGCGAACCCTTTTTTTTATAACAAGGAACTATCCTTGTTTAACTGGCGCCCGAGCAGGGACCGGCCAATCATAAAAAGGATGTGCCGGATCCTTATGATAACTTGGCTCGTGTAATGTGAAATTAAAATATAAGATAAATAATAATAGTGTAACAACCAAATAATTCTAAAGTTAAACTAAACATAATGTTTGGAAAGTGAATGTAAAGTCTTTGGAAAATAAAAGTGGGAAGCTTTTAAAGAAAGATATGCGGGAATTTCTTTGCATAAATTATTGAAAGTATGGAAGTGAAAAGAGTGTGTGTAGCTAATGAATGTTGTTGATGAGTGAATAATTGGTATGAAATGTGTGAGTTTGTGTGAAACAAATGTAATGAAAACATACTTAACTCTATGAGATATGCGAAAAAGTGCTATGAATATATAAAAGTGGCCAATATGAAACCAATGGTTTCAGCGTCCTGCGATCTTGAACTCCAAGCACTCCAGGGCGTAAAATATAAAATAGCCACAAAATAAATAAATAATGTGAATCCTTCTCGAGAAAATGTGCAAGTAGCCCTCGTAGCATCCTTTTCACAAAGTGAGATTACAGAAGGTAAAAGCTAGCTTTATCTGCAAGTCGTAGTTAACATAAGAACCTGCGCTACTTAGTGGAAGTCCTGTCAGTCGTAGTTAACATAAGAACCTGCGCTACTTAATGGGAATCCTGTCAGTTGTAGTAAACACAAGAACCTACACTACTCAATGGGAATTAAGCTTTGCTTTTCGCCTGGTAATAAAGGATCAAGGTTGGCTAGTTCACAGGGTGAGCCAAATCGTGCCTCAGTACGTCGGCAGCAGCCGTTCAAAAAAGGACCACACGATCCTCCACTCAAAGGATTATAATTAATATAAAATTGATAACAAAATAAATCAGCTTGGATAAGCACAACTGAAATTAGATTTAAGAAATAAAATAAATGAAAATAGCTTCCCACACCAATCCAAGAAAAAATGTATTAAAAAAATTGGAATTTTTAAAATCAAAGAAAATGAAATAAAATTGAATAAAATATATATTTGAAGAAATTTTAATAAAAAAATAAAATGATATACTAAAGAAAGTCAAATAAAATTAAAGGAAATTTGATAAAATATATATTTGAAGAAATTTTAAAAATTATATAGTAAAGAAAAATTTAATCAACTGAAATAAAATAAGGAAATATATATTCACGAGCCAAGTTCGAGTAAAAAATAAAAATAATTGTTTGATGATAAAAGTAAAATCTCGTTTCCGTTTTAGGAATCCTTATAACTAAACAACCTACAGCATCCAATGTCCGCTGCGTGTTTTTCGTACGTATGAATCTAGAATTGAGTTCATCAAATTAAAGGTGAGTGCTTGGATTTTTCTTCCCCTTGAAAAAAATCGATATTATAAACATTAGACGAGAAAAACATATCTCGCTTCATAATTCCGGAAATCTTGTGCGTTTATTCCTTGCTCAAATCACGGAAGTTCTCCAAAATTTACGCTTACGGTTGCTAACGAATTTAGATATTTTCGGCCCTTAACAATACTTTTCCGCGGTAGATCTTTAATTTGATTTTGGCTAAAGTCGGCTAGGAAGAATGGAAGCTTTACAGAAACAGGTTCTCGAAATGACTGGCGCTCTGAACGCAACACTTGCCCAGGTAAAGGCTCTAGAGGCTAAAATTAAGGAGATGGAGGGTGTTCCCTCATCCGAAATTAGCCACCAACCGCCTCCTGCTCCTCGGACAGAATATGAGCTCAAGGAGATCTGCCAATTACCAGACCGGGTAAAGGAACTTCAGCCCTTCGATGGCAATCCAACCCAATATGTATCGTGGATACACAGCGTCGAGTCTATCTTAAGCGATTACGACATAGTTCGTACTAAGCCTATATACAGGGCAATCCTACAAAGCATCAGACAAAAGGTGCGAGTGCCGATAGTGCCGATACGGCACTGGTGTCCTATAATATATTTGACCCGGACTGGGGAAAAATTAAGGAATGCCTGTCCTTACACTATGCGGATAAAAGAGATGTGAGAACCTTAGAACATCAATTGTCTCAGAAAAATTCAAAGGTTGACGAGTTTTACGCTACCGTCAATCACCAATTTTTCCTTATTATAAACAAGATTAAAACCGAAAATTACTCCAGAGAAACCGTGGACGCACTAGTAGAATCCTATCGCAATAGGGCATTAGATGTTTTTATTCGAGGATTGAACGGTGAACTTTCTAAGCTGTTAATTGTTCAAAGGCCAAGGACTCTACCCGAGGCATATGCCATGTGCCTTGAAATGCAAAATCTGAGCTTGAGGAGTACCAACCTGCATCCCGTCACTCGAAATCAGGTAATTACCCCTCTAAATATGATGCCGCGGATCGATCCGAGACCACAATTTCCACCAAGACCTTCCAATAGTATGCAAGGCAGCATGCAAAATAATTTTAAACCATGGCCCCACGCTATAGGTATGCGACCATCACCACTGGGACCGAAACCGGTTGAAAGAATGGAGGTGGACGGATCCGCTCAATCGAGGGCTGTCAACTACATGAACAGACCATCCGGGTTCAAAAGGGGCTCACGATCGGATAATTACAGAAATCCATTCAAGCAGCAACGGCTCATTAACACGTTCGTGCCACACGACGCTCCTTTTTTTGATAATTCAGCAGGTGCTGGACATGCGGGACACGTATGGGATGAAACACAGAATATCGATGGTATTTCCCCGGAAATAAATTTTATGACAGGGGCCTCCTTTCCAGCGTTCCATACATAAATATTATAACGAAGGCTGGGGTTCCTCATAGATACAGGAGCAAATAAGAACTTTGTAGGCTCCCATTTGTGTGAGGCGAGCACCCAACTCAAGAAACCATTTGCTGTAAGAACAGCTGGTGGTGTCATAAATATAAGAAATAAAATTGAGGGAAGCTTTTTCGACTCCTTGGGAATCAATAATAAACTAACATTTGATATACTTCCGGACTTGAAGGCGTTTGACGGTATTATCGGTGACGATACCCTCAAGGAGCTGGGCGCCATTATAAATAGAGAAAATAATACATTAACCCTAAACACCGGTGTAGTGTTGCCCTTAAATGAAAAATTTTCTCAGCAAATTAATTACCTATCGCAGAACTTTCCAGCAGAGGTTGCTAAAAAACTTCAGAGCCTAATTAATAAATACAGCCATTTATTTGGCCCACTCGAATCTGGTGAAATGGTCACCACCGCCATTCGAGCAGAAATAAAAACAAGCACCGACGATCCCATTTATACAAAGAGCTATCCTTAACCAGCCCACATGCGCCCCGTTGTGGAGGAGCAAATTTCCGAATTATTAACTCAGAACATAATAAGACCGTCAAATAGTCCTTATAACTCCCCAATATGGGTAGTGCCAAAAAAACCCAAACCAAATGGGGAAAAACAATACAGAATGGTGATCGATTTTAAGAGACTAAATTCTGTAACCATTTCTGACACATACCCGATACCAGACATCAATTCAACACTAGCGAGTTTTGGCAAGGACAAATATTTTACCACCTTAGATCTGACCTCCGGATTCCATCAAATACCGATGAAAGAATCTGATACACCTAAGACTGCCTTTTCTACTTTAAATGGGAAATATGAATTCTTACGTCTCCCATTCGGTCTGAAAAATGCTCCGTCTATTTTCCAAAGGACGATAGATGATATACTAAAAGAATACATTGGTACGATATGCTATGTGTATATCGATGATATTATCGTATATGGGCGCGATGTCGACGGTCATTTAAAGAATGTGGAAACATTCTTCGGAAAACTGTTGGAGTCTCATCTTAAGGTGAACCTAGAAAAAACACAGTTCCTCCAGACGCAAGTATCCTTCTTGGGTTATATTGTGTCGGAAGATGGAATTCGGGCAGACCCACAGAAGGTCGAAGCCATAAAAAACTTGGCTCCCCCGGCTACACTGAAGGACCTGAAAAGTTTTCTCGGTATGACTTCTTATTACAGGAAGTTTATTAGAGATTACGCGAAAATTGCTAAACCCTGAACTAATCTGACTAGAGGAGAAAATGCTCAGGTTAGGGCGAACTCCTCTAGAAAGGTGCAGTTGACATTAACAGAAGAAGCATTAAAGGCTTTCAATGAATTGAAAGTCTTACTAATGTCATCTGAAGTTCTCTCGTTCCCTGATTTTAGCCAACCTTTTAATTTAACCACGGACGCATCCAACTATGCCATCGGGGCAGTATTATCCCAGGATTTCACAGGATTGGACAAGCCAATAGCATTTATTTCTCGCTCGTTAAAAAAAGCGGAAGAAAATTACGCAACCAACGAGAAAGAAATGTTGGCCATTGTTTGGGCCTTAGATAATTTACGATCTTACCTCTACGGTGCCAAAAAAATAATGATTTTTACAGACCATCAACCCCTAACCTACGCCTTGGGTAACCAAAACCACAATGCTAAGCTAAAAAGGTGGAAGGCCAGGATTGAAGAATATAATTATGAACTAGTGTATAAACCGGGAAGATCGAATGTCGTCGCCGATGCATTGTCTCGGCTGGAAACGAACCTTAACCAAGTATTCGTTCTTAGCGACGAAGAAACGGCTACGGCTTCAGAAGGAGACTCCGAAACGATCACAGCTGTCGAAGGTCAAGACGAATGTGACGCAACAGTCCATAATGCCCAACAGGATTCTAGTGATCTAATTGCGCACGTCGAAGCCCCTCTTAACGTCTTCAGAAATCAAATAATAATACGGCAGGACAAGGAGCTGCATAGTAGCATACAACCGCATCCAGGATTTGTTAGACACCATTCTACTTTGGACCAAATCACGGCCCAAACCTTGACAGAAACCTTGAAAAAATTTCTGAACACAAATTGTGTTAATGGTATAAAAATTCCTGAATGCTATATACCTTTGCTTAGTAACGTATTTTTAGCACATTTCGTCTCTTACAAGATAAGAGTTACTCAGCGGTTGGTAGAAGACGTCACCAACCCAGAAAAAGTTTGTGAAATTATAGAAAATGAGCATAAAAGGGCTCAACGCAACCCTAGGGAAAATGGGCTTCAAATATTGGAAACTTACTACTTTCCCCATATGAGAAGTCTTATTTATGCCTACACAAAAAATTGCGAAATATGCAAGCTGAATAAATACGAAAGACATCCTAGCAAACCTAAAATACAGCCAACGCCTATCCCTACATACCCTTGCGAAATTTTACATATAGATATTTTCGAGATTCAAGGGCTTAAATTCATAAGTTGCATCGATAAATTTTCAAAATTCGCTAAACTATTCCATATCAAGAATCGCTCTGCTATCCATTTAAGGAGTAAACTAACCACGCATGATTGTTTCAGACAACGAAAGGAGTTTCCTAACTCCTACAATATTAAACTTTATCAGATCCTTGAATATTGAAAGTTACCCTACGCCCACACAGAAAAGTGAGGTCAACGGACAAGTCGAAAGATTCCATTCAACCTTAATAGAAATCTATCGTTGCCTATCCAAGGAAATAAAGAACGTTAGCCCTAAAGATATGATTTACCTCACGGTAGACCGTTATAATAGCACGATACATTCCGTGACTAAGAGAAAGCCCTCCGATATATTTTTTAATCGATCTGAAAGATTTAATTACCAAAAATTGGTTAACTTCCGAGATCAGGTAAATCAGGACATTCGCGGCCTAATTGAAAGTAATCAGAAAATCACCAACGATCGGTTAAATAAAAACAGATCGGTTCCGGCGAAATTAAGAGAAAACCAAACGGTGTTTGTCAGGGACAAGCAAATAAAATCGAAACACAAACCTCCATATAAACAGCACAGGGTTTCCGTAGACAATCGGGTAACATTTGGTACAGACAAGGGGAGGAAGTACCACAAATCCCATATTTAAAAACCGGGATAATCCTTGCACTCACAGTCAAGTCAAAACTAAAACAATGAATTAATTATTAATAAGAAGAAGGAAAAAATAATTATTAACATGAGTAGAGAAAATATTGTACACAAAAAAGTTATAGTTATCCGATTATGGTCATAAGGCTAGACTTAAGTTGTAAATTACAGACGTGAGAACCTGTAGAAAATATATTTAACACTTCATAACTAAGCAAAGTTTGGGAAAATGCCTAATTTTATGTATATGTAACCATTTCTCTTCTCTAACCATTTCATAGTAAGTCTATATTAATTAAAATTTTATCACTTAAGTTTACTTTTACTACTCCCTACCATCGGGGCTTACCAAGTCTTCGAATACAAGTCACCCATTGTGACGGTGAAAAACGGAGAAGGATGGATATTAAATGGTTACCTCAACTTTGTCCACATCATAAATCTTGAAAAACTGGAGCAAATGCTTCATTCGACCGCGGAAGTGTTCTCATCTGTTAAAAACAATGAATTAAATAAAAAGTCATTCGAACACTACCTTCGTAAATCTTACGACCGAATTAATTCCATCAAAGGAATCACAAGAAGTAAAAGATCTATAGATTGGATTGGTTCAGCATGGAAATGGGTCGCCGGAAACCCCGACGCAGCAGATTGGAATCAGGTACTACAAAGTCAAGAGAAAATTATAAGCAATAATGAACAACAGTATGTGATTAATAATAAACTCTTCGAGACGACTGGAGAGGTCGTCAAGAAAATGAACAACTTAATTAGCAATTTTAACAACAAAATATCGAAATCCGAGTTAGAAGAAATTACTAAGGAATCGCTAAACCAGCTACTTATCGTAAAAGAAGACATTGAGGAAGTAGTACGAGCTTGTCAGCTGGCCAAAAGTGGCGTAATAAATACCAACCTGTTAGATATGGAAGAAATTCACCGTATAGTCTCCGAGGTAGACTCATTACCTTATAGTAATGAAATCGAGGCCATTGAATACGGGAAGCCAAGTGTTTTTCAAATGGGACATCACTTTTGTACGTTTTATCAATACCAAAGGTGAACCCAACGAAATTTGAAAAACTTACGACAAAAGCATCCATAATTCAAAATCGTAAGTTGATTTGAAATTTAACTCTGTCCTCCTTAATCATGATAATGCTTATGGTATTAAAGATTGCTGCATGATAATAAGCAATACGACGATTTGCACTCTCGAACAACTAATAAAGCTCGAAGACGATGATTGCCTTTCACAAATCTTAAGAGGTAGCAATGCTAATTGCACCTTTCTCTCAAACAAAGAAGTACTTATAGAACAATTAACAGATGATCTTATATTTATTACAAATTTCAAGGGTAACATTTATTCTCAACAAAGAAACAGGAGCCTGGAAAGTACATATTTAGTAAAATTTTTCAACGAAACAATTGAGATTGGAAATAGAAAATTCACAAACGATAGAATAACAAGCTTACAAGCTATGCCGCCCTTGCTTGCAAATATCTACGAAAAAGAACGTAGGCTTGATGTGAACTTACTGCACGAGCTCCACGTAAAAAATACCGAACATATTGGATACCTGAGATACCATCTGAACCTCTCCATCTGGTCACAACTAACTGGTTATCTTTCGCTGGTAGTTCTTGGAAGTATTATAGTAGTCTTATGGAGAAAGATTTTTGGACCATTCAAAGCTCCAATCATAAAATTCCCTGACCTATCACCGTCGAATCAGCGGGACGCCGATATTTAAGTAGGGGGGAGTTAACACCCTTAATAAGCGAACATTAAGTACATTGAACTGAGCTGCAGAATTATATTGCAACGTTGCTAAACTAATGTCTACGCGTGTTGCAATATGATCCGCACTTAATTAATATTTAAACAACAATTAATGTAAACCTGTAGTTAATATTTAAACAACAATTAATGTAAACCTGTAGGCTAAGCATTTTCCCACAATTATGTAAAATTGTGAACTAAGCTTTTTCCCACAAATAAAACTAATTTGTATAAAAGTAAAAAGGGTAGAAAAGTCAAGTTGAATAAAAGGAATTCAATTCAATTCTAGAGTCCGAATAAATAAGTCGTCTTTACCGCTAAAAAATCCGTCTTTTAATTTGTCGTGTGAGTACACGGGCAGTCAGGCACCTTTGGTTTCCTGACTGCGAACCCTTTTTTTATAACAAGGAACTATCCTTGTTTAACTTAGATATGAATCATTAGAATGTTTGTATATAAGACAAAACATGATTGAAATAAAGAGAGTTCTAAATTAAAAGTGAGAGGTTGGTTTATTGTGTAGTTGCTGTATTAAACATTTGGTGACCCCGACGAGATTCTTTGAAAGTGGTGGGTTATAAACATTTGGTCAAACCAGATCAAAACTTGGACAAAAGGAGTTTAAATAATGGATTCCATAGAACGAATTAAACAGCAGGAAGAGTTAGGGCAAAATATCGCTACTCTTTATAATTCTTTAAGTGCCTTGGTGCAACAAGGTGATGTTAGTACAGAGGAACTAGCAATAAATACAACAAAGCTCAGGGAATCTTTCAAAAGCAGTTATGCTGAATTTGAGAAAAACGACAAGGAACTCCGCCCACCTTCCGCAACAGTGGAGCGAAATGTGTATTTTAAAACTGGGTTTGCAGACAAGGTAAGACAAGCTGCAGAAAATTTTGAAAGTTTATATCAAACAGTGAAGAGTAAAATTAATGAGGTAAACTCGTTATCAAAATTTTCTGGCCAAAGTTTAAAAACACAAAAAACGGCATATCAGAAAGATAAAAAAACGCCTTCTACACAAATAGGAGAAAGTAAACTAAAAAAAATTTTGGACTGCAGAGGCAGTTTCAATATATTCTTGATGATTTAGAATCAAAGCTAGAACATTTCAAACAAAAAAATGTGACAATTGATAGTGTTAGAGAAAAATTTGAAATAACAGAAAAAGTATTTTTCCAATATATAGGTGAATTTCCCGATGATGAGTTAACAGAAGTTTTTTATTCCTTAAGGGATTCATATCAAGAAATTGCAGATGTAAACAAAAGTTTTAAGTCCTTGCCATTTACACTACCATCTATTGACATACCACAGTTTGATGGAAAGTTTACGGATTGGGATACATTTAAGGAATTGTTTGAACAATTGCTTTTGTCTCAACCAATTTCAAAAACACAAAAAAAGTGTGTATTAAAATCAAAATTAGTTGGGGAAGCAATAAAGAAAATTTCTAAATTGCTATCCAGGGAAGAAAACTTTGATGTAGCTTGGAATATTTTAAATGAATGTTATTTATTTCAAACCTATCCTAGATGCTCCATTTGTAAAATGCAATTCCAAAAGTGTAAGCAATTTTTTGAGCATAGTGAATGAAAGTTTGCAAGCACATTATGCTGTAAAAATAGATACTGAACAAATGTATAAATCGTTCATTTGTTTTATATTGCAACGAAAACTGGACGACCAGATGAGACTTCAATTTGAACAACACTTAGGTAAATCCCGAGATCTCCCAAGGGTAGAGCAACTGGTAGATTTTTTGCAGCAAATGTAATATTCATTGGAAGCGAGCCAACAATTTATAAAATGGGACGATAGAAATAGCAGATTCCGTGAAACTAATCAACAAGTTTATCATAATTTCAAGAAAGAAGAAGATCAAATAGTAAATCAGTCTAAAACTCCAAACATTAATAATCCAAAATGTTTGTTAGGCTGCACTTCAAGGCATATTTTGTTTAAATGTTCAAAATTTAGAAGTTTGTCTATTAAAGAAAAATTAGAAAACGTAAAAAATTTTAAATTATGCTACAAATGTCTTTGTCCAGGTCATCTCACAAAAATGTGTAATAGCCAATTTAATTGCAGAATTTGTAAAAATGAACATAATACGCTGATTCATGAAGACAGAACTAAAGCAAAGACTGTTTTGGTGAACTGTGACAATGAAGATAATAATGACGGCGTTTTGTTATCAACAGCAATTGTACAGGTTAAAACAGGAGACAATAAATGGATAGATTGTCGTGTATTACTAGATGGAGGTTCTCAGATAAATCTAGTAACAAAAGAGTTGAAAAACAAATTAAATTTACCTAATGTTATGAAGGTAAATAAAAATATAGGGGGATTACAAATGAAAAAATTACCCATAGACGAACAAATTGGCATTAATATGAAATCAAAGGTAACTAAGTATAAAACTTTTTTAAATGCAGCAGTACTAGATAAAATTGTGTCTAACGTCCCATGTTCAAAAATGTTACCAGGAACTTTTCCAAATAGCGTTAAGCTAGCAGATCCAAAATATAACATTCCGAAAGGAGTTGACATGCTCCTTTCATATGAATTTGTATTTGATCTTATATGCAATGGAAAATTACAGGACCCAAAAACTAAAACGAAATTACAAAATACAAAATTAGGATGGGTTGCTTATAGCATGACACAATTAGATGATAGTATACCAAAGCAGAATGTTGTAACGATAGATACAACTACAGAAAAAATATTAGAAAAGTTCTGGGAAGTAGAAGAGGTGCCGAAAGTGAATAACTTAACAGCCCTTCAGAAAGAATGTGAAAAATCATTCGATGAAAATACAAAAAGATTAGCAGACGGTAAATTTCAAGTAACATTACCTTTTAAAGATAATATTAATAAATTAGGTAATTCCTGCCTCATTGCTAAAAGAAGATTTTTTGCTCTAGAGAGAAAATTACAAAAGAATACAGAATTGAAAGAACAATACCATGCATTTATGCGTCAATATTTAGAGATGGGTCATATGGAATTAGCAAAAGGTGTTTCTTCAATAGGATATTATTTACCACATCATTGTATTTGTAGACCAGAAAGCACTTCTACAAAATTAAGGTTTGTATTTGGTGCTTCCTGGAAGACTACAAGTAATATATCGTTAAACGATTTACTGCACACAGGTCCTAAAATTCAGGAAATTTTATTTAATATTTTGCTGAGATTCAGGAAACATAGATACGTTTTTTCAGCGGATATAGAGAAAATATACAGACAAATTTGGATGTCAGGATATGATAGAAAATTCCAATTAATATTTTGGAGCTTCAATTAAACAGAGCAAATAAAACACATACGCTCTTAAAACTGTTACTTACGGTACGTCAGCTGCTCCATATTTAGCAGTAAAATGTTTACAAAAAATTGCGGATTGGAAAAGAAACCAATTTTCGGATGAATCGGCAATAATTAAAAACGATTTTTATATGGACGATTTAATGACAGGAGGGGACTGTTTGAAGAAGGTTACAGTATTAAGAAGGAACTTAGATGCAATATTGCTGGAATTTGGAATGACATTAAAAAAGTGGTGCACAAACGAAAAAGTAATATTAAATAAAGTGAACGAAGAAAATATAACGGAAAATCTGGACATAAAATCTGACAACTCTAACTTCACTAGGACACTTGGCGTTATTTGGAATACAGGAATGGATCAACTAAGCTTAAACTGTAAATGGAAAAATGATGAAAAAATTTCAAAAAGAATGATATTAGGGGAAATTTCAGGATTATTTGATCCACTTGGTTTAGTAGGACCTGTTACAGTTAGTACGAAGATTTTGTTACAAGAATTGTGGAAACTAAAAATCGATTGGGATGACCAAGTTCCTCAAGAGATAGGTCGCAAATGGCAGGCTATTACTGATAATCTTAAATTCTTAAACCAGATAGCAGTACCCAGGCATTTTGTTTGTGTTAAACCAGCATACGTTGAATTGCATGGATTCTGCAATGCGTCCATGAAAGCATATGGTGCAGTAATATATGTAAGATCGGTGGATTGTCATGGGAAAGTGCATTCATATTTGGCAACGTCAAAATCAAAGGTTGCTCCTATAAAAGTTATTACACTTCCACGATTGGAGCTATGTGCAGCGGTGTTATTATCTGAATTAATGAACGTGGTGATTGAAAGTCTTAAGATGGAATTTACTAATATTTTCTTCTACTCAGACTCCACCATTGTTTTAAGCTGGATTAAACTAGACCCAACACGCTTACAAGTGTTTGTATCAAATAGAGTTAGTTTTATACAAATAAATACTAATGTAAATAATTGGAAATTGCAGTCAGAGGAAAATCTTGCCGACCTTATATCGAGAGGATTGAGAGCAGATGAACTAGTTAAAAACAAATTTTGGTTTAATGGTCCCAAATTTTTATTTAATAAGGAACCGTATAATAATAACTCATTTATTACAGATTTTGAAGTTCCAGAAATAAAAAAGGGAATCAAGGTGATGCTTATCAAAAAGGTCGAGTGTATTTATTAGTCAATTAATCATAGAAATAATTTTAATTGTCTTCAAAATATAATAGCATATGTTTTAAAGTTTATTTATTTACTTAAAAAAGAGAAATCTAAAACCTTTTTATTTTGCAGGAGAGAAGCATTAACAATAATTATAAAAACTATTCAGCAAGAACATTTTGCAGAAGAAATAAGGAACTTAAACATAGGAAGAAACCTCCAAAAATCCTTAAAATTAGCAACATTATGTCCGTTTTTAGACAAACAAAGACTAATTAGAGTCGGAGGATGATTAGAAAATAGTTCACTGACCTATGACGTTAAACATCCGATTGTTCTCCCCTATAATGATAATATTGTCCGATTAATTATGGAACAATTGCATAAGGACCATTTACATGTGGGACCTCAAGGACTATTAGCAATAACCAGACAAAGGTTTTGGCCATTAAGAGGTAGGCAATTTGTAAAAAAAATAGTAAATAAATGTTATAGGTGTTTTAAAAAGGAACCCAGACAGTTACATCAATTAATGAGAAACTTACCGGGAAGCCGGGTCATTAGAACTCGCCCGTTTTTAAATGTAGGTATTGATTTTCTTGGTCCAATTACTATAAATTATAAAATAAGGGAAAAAAAGATGGACAAATCTTATGTATGCGTATTTGTCTGTTTCACAACAAAAGCGGTGCACTTAGAAGTGGTATCGGACTTGACCGCAGCAGGGTTTATAGGAGCTCTAAAAAGATTTGTAGCCAGACGGGGGAGCCCACAAAAGATACTTTCAGATAACGCAACAAATTTTGTAGGGGCTGCTAATAGTTTAAATAAGTTAGTTACAGAAGCTAGAAATAACAAAATTATAAATAATTTTTGTGAAAATAAAGAAATAGAATGGCTTAACATACCAGCAAGGTCACCTCACGTAGGAGGATTATGGGAATCCACAGTAAAATTAGTAAAAAAAAACCACTTTTATAAGGCAACAGAAGGAATATTGACGTATGAAGAACTGTATACAATTATGACTCAAATAGAGGCAATTTTAAATTCACTACCGTTGGCTCCTCTATCAGATGATCCTAATGACTTACATGTCTTAACACCAGGACATTTTTTGATTGGGGAATCATTAACCACCTTTAATGATTCATCAGATAATCAATGCTATCCCAAAATACGTCAGCATGGAAGGCTGTACAAGCAAACATAAAAGAATTTTGGAGACGATGGTCTTCAGAATATTTAGTCGAATTACAAAAATGGTATAAATGGAAAAAATCCATAGAAAATATTAAACCTGGAACTTTAGTTCTGTTAAAAGAAGATAGCACTCCTGCCTTGAGCTGGAGGCGGGGGAGAGTCATCCGCAGAATGGTGGACGTAAGGACCAGCAATGGGGAAACCAAAAGGTCAGTTCACAATGTTTGTCCTTTTCCCACTGATAATGATGAAAATGACACAGCTAGTGGTACTAAGGTAGCAAATGAACAAAAAAGTGTGAACAATATACATTTAACAAATGATGCCAAAAACAAGGGTACTAAAAAGAAAATAGATTATAAGAATCAAAATGAACACAAAATAAAGAATAAAAATATGTTAGTAACCTTATTATCTTTGTTATCCATATTAAGTCAGGTCAAGACGCAAATTGATGTAAACAATTTTAGTAATAAGTCAGGCATATTCTTTGAAAAGGTAGAGACAGTAGGACCGTCAACGAATTCATGGAACCTGTTAGTACATGTAAACATTTCCAGTTACATAGCAGTCAAGGTATCCCTAGATGAGGCCATGAGTACAATTGAAAACTTAAAGGGAAGAAATGAAATGTTTGCGTCGTCAGCTGGACAAATTCTGCATACATTGTATGAACGGATTTTAGACAGACATGAGTTGATAATGTCTTCAGTACCAAACCGTAGGACCCGATCATTGCTGCCGTTCATTGGAAATATTCAACATGCATTATTTGGGTTAATGGATGAAGAACATGCCGAAGAAATATCATGGAAATTAAAGCAGAACTCTGAAGAAACTTTACAAATGCTAAATGCCGTTCAAAATATTTCATCTGTTCAGGATATAACAATGGATGTCATTAAGAAAGAGAACACCGTCGTTTTCAAGAATATTGTGAAGCTTAGTGATGCTATTAAATTAGTGGAGTCCGAGATCCATGAGACGAAAGATGAGGCAGAACGGATAAGGGCGATTACAAATATGCTGACATCGGTAAAGTTACTTGAACAAATACAGGAAGACGTAATTGAAGTACTCTTAAATCTGAAAGGCAATTTTATTCATCGAATATTGCCTGTTAAGAAATTTAAGCAGCAAATTCAGATTATAAAATCCAATATAAGCCTTTTGGTACAACTTCCTTCAGAAAATCCTCTTGAACTTGACTTGGCAAGGGTTGCACAAGTCCCAACAAGAACAACGACCGACTTTATTTTGTTTAACATACGCCTCCCACTAATTAATAAAGGGATAATGCAGGCGTATTAAATTCATACATATCCTATTCTTCATGATGGTTTATCGATAAAACTTCATATAAAAAATAGATATATTCTAATCAATTCAAATAAGAAGACATATTACAAGCTAAATTACGACGAATTCGGTCATTGTCAAAAAATTAATAGGATGATGTTATGCCAACAAATTCATCCAATTTTCAACACTAAAGGAGCAACCAGTTGTGAAGTTCAACTTTTTTTAAAGGCAAAAGAAATTCCGAATAGCTGTGAAATTGAAATGAAAGGGTTTCAGAGTTATTGACACCAAATGCACACACCCAACTCGTGGATATTTTCTGTTAAAGAAGACACCCTAGCAGAGGTAATATGTCATGATAAACTTCATCCTATTAGGATGCAAGGCGCGGGCATTTTAAAATTGCAAGCGAATTGCCACCTCGAGTCAGACGAAGTGAATCTCTGGGCCTATTATCTGTATCATTCTGAAGTTAGCTACGTCTTTCCTGTGGTTAATATTTCTAATTCCGTACCATCACTTGCCCATATTAAAATTAATAGTGAAATGGAAATCTACAAAATTCCGGATATTCCGGCACCTGTAACATTATTTGGTTTCAACACACAACTCGGGTTTCATCATCTAACACACTATGGGATAAGTTTTACAACCCTTATAATCATCATTATACTAATAATTGTTGTAATCTGCATATTAAGGAAGTTGTGCAGGATGTCCTCAAATTATCTACCAGCAGCTGTTGCTCTACCTAGATTAATATAAGTTTCAATTTGTATTTTATTTATTATTTGTTTGTTAGAAAGATGCGTTCTTTCAAGGCCGGCAGAATGTTCAGTTTTGTAAAACCTGAATGTTTCTTTGTCTGGGTTTTAGTGTCTATTTAAACCGATTGTGTTTGCTTTAAAACACATTGTTTATGGTGGTAGCGTAGCCTAAACAAATGGTAGCATAAACACATCGGTTATAGATATGAATCAGACAAAGAAACATCGTCGATGTAAACACAATAATTAGTATTTATGTTAAGATAAGATTTTACATGTACAAGAGAATACATCTTGTACGGGTGTATTAGTATATAGTTAGCAATAAGATTTTTGTATAGAAGACAAAACATGATTGAAATAAAGAGAGTTCTAAATTTAAAGTGAAAGTGAGAGGTTGGTTTATTGTGTAGTTGCTGTATTAAACAATATTCTTAGTAAAGGTGAAATTGAAAAAGTTCGAGTAGAAGACTTATCACGCAAATTGCAACACATCAAAATTACTAACCTTAAGAATTATACACAAACATATAAAATGACTATTGAATAATAGTTTAACCGTTAGTAACTAATCGAACTTAAAAGACAAACCATTATGGTGGGAAACCTTTTAAAAATAATCCTAGTCATTCTAATACAATTTGATGCTGCTGCACGGTGCAATAGTCAGTATTATTCACAATATCAACAACAGCAACATCAAATTCATAATAGTACTATTTCATTAGATGGTGAAACAAACAGATATCTTAATTTCAAATTTAAGCTCCCAAATCAAATATTGCATGTAGAAACACATTTATCAGTTCAACTAGATCCTTCTATATCAGAAAACAATTCCGCAACAACAACAACAACAGCTGACCCTTACACACGACAGTCACGAAGCAGTGATAATGAAAAACATTTCACTATAGATGATCTAATTGAAGCATTTAGAAAAGAATTAATTCAAAAAGAAACTAACATTGGCGGTATCATTGAAAGCTCTAAAGTTTTCTATCGACATTTCAATCTAAAATATGACTACTATGAGATCAGAGTTCGCTGTGGTTATTACAGTAACTATAAATATCATACATTAAACATTTACTGTTTTCAATATAATCCTGATGACGATAGAGATATCTTCCCCGACGAAAGAAACCATAAACATAATTTTGAAACGCAATATCTCACAGAACGTTACTCCAATCTTATAAATATTAGAACCATCAATATAAAAGATTACACACAAACACTTCACATGAGTATTAAGTAATTCACACACAACCAAGATGCTCAAAGATATATTAGATTTTTTAAAATCATGCTCTCATATAATTTCTAATGAAGATAAAACTAAACTTATCAATATACATTCACAACTGGCGTATGCACATAACTTTAAAACCATAAAAAATAAACATGGTGAACATTTTGAGGATTGTATTTGGTCAAACGAAAACAATACATGTGGACCCGACACCTGCCAATGTCACATCAACATAAACTATATATAACTATATATAACTTATATTGCAATGCCCTTTTAATTATGTTTGCAATCCTACTTCTGATACCAATTGTTACGTTCTTAGACCTTTTCGTAAAAACGATTTTAATTTATCCTTCAAAGATTCGTTTAATTGCATCAAATTAAAAACACAGGCAATTAATTTTAGAAATATAATGCGGCAACACTTTATTTACTACTTTATTAACACGAGTATTTGTACTACTAAACACTTAGCAATGTTAACACGTCTAGACTCAAAATCACACTCATCCCGCTGATCTCTGGCAGCGACTGTATATAGCAAAAAGACGTCGTCTGTAAACTTCGCGAAGCATCTGGTCATGGTTGTTGTTGGTTGTGCTTTACTGAACATGTAGCTATATACGTGTGTTTGTATATATGACAATTCTGTCTTGTGTGTTTTGTTTATGGTAACTATGTGTGGTTGTATGTATGAGTGTTCTGTGTGTTGTGTAGTTTTGTTTCTTCTTGTCCTATGTGTGTATGTCGCTGTGTATATTTGTGTACATGTTTTAGTTTTTATTAGCAGCAAATACTTGCGTACAAGATCATTAAGAATAACATCATCATCTATTAGCATTGATGTTGCTAGGTTTTTCGTTGTTGTTATTTACACTTAGTATTGCACAGCCTCGAATGATTTTGTATATTCTCGACGATGTATTCGGAATATTCCATTTTCGTTAATTCAAATATTATCTATATTTTGTTGACCAGGGTCGAAACATTTTGACAACTAGAGATGAGTTGGCAGTGCTGCCAAGTACATTTAGCCACATTGTCGTTATATTTGAATCTATTTTTATACTTTGTAACAATATATATGCAAATCATTTTTCTAAACCATGCTGTGTAGTAAACTTTATTTATTTGTGAACAGGCTGTTATAATGTCAATAACACATACTCTGAGCTCTAACTCATCAGCGCTATATGCTAATTATTTTCCTCCCATTGACTTAAACGACACATATGAGTGTGCGCTAACTGATTTTCATTCATACAACAGTATTCAAAATGTAGACTCCTATAACAATATGTTTCATATAGGGGAATATGTAATTGAAATACCCATTGGATCTTATGAATTGAAAAATATAGTTGACTACATAGAAGAGCAATACAAACGACTTAGTCCTAGAGAGCATATTTTTATAGAAGCTAACAACAATACGATGCAAGTTAAAATAAATAGTTCTAAAGATCCGATATATTTCAATAAAGAAAATACAATTGGGAATCTTTTTGGATTCAATAGTAAAATCCTAGCACCGACCGATGATCATTACCCAGATCTTGCAGCTAATATTTTTAAAGTAAATCTCTTGCGAATTGAAAGTAGTATCGCTACTAACACATATATGAACAATTCAAAATCACATACACTTCATGAGTTTCCGATTTGTGTACCTGCAGGCTATAAAATAGATGAGACTTCAAGGAATCTCATTTATTTACCTGTTAACACCAAAGAGAAAAGTTCCCTATCACTGCGCGTGGTTGATCAGAACGGTGATTTAATTAATTTTCGAGGAGAGGAAATTACCTTACGAATACATTTAAGGCCAACTAAGTAATGATAATATACAATAGAAGTATATCACAAAATACGGCAGTCACGTCTCATTCACAGATATTACAACCTAAACCACAATTGAAAAGATCTGCTCGCCAAAGGTCACTTACAACAGCAAACAAAAGTTTCCTCAAGTCTTTGAATTTCAAACTGAAAACAAAATGAGCTCAATAATAAACGTATTGGATAAGACATTGTATGACGAAAATATAATAAACAAGTAAAAGTGCTATATTCGGCTGTGCCGAATCTTAAATACCCTTCACAGATGTAATTCTTTTCGTTTAAAATTTTAGGCTAGGAAGCTATTTCTAATACCTCTGAACTTCTTTCAAAAATATTAAATATGAATATATATAAATGAAATTTATTTGTTGGTGGTTAAGCAATGTCTATATGCATTTCATTGGTGCTTTACCAAATCGTCAGTAGACTTTAACCACAGTTTTGAAAAGTTAAAAACCTCTTATTTTATGCATATACTTCCGAAAACCATCTGAGAAATCACAACTTGTAAATTACAAACTATTTTCAAAAATAACAACAGAATAAGAACATAGGCTTGCAACTCATACAAAACTAAACCAACAAATAAAGTATGTTCGATACGAATCTATTTTATTTTTCTACATCTTTATACAATCAGAAATCCATTGGATAACAAGAAAAGTATTTATAAGGCAAAATGAAAAATAAAATCTAAATCAAACTGTTATGAAGTTTTTTTATTCAACACATTGTTGTCACAATACTAATATATATAAATGAAATTTATTTGTTGGTGGTTAAGCAATGTCTATATGCATTTCATTGGTGCTTTACCAAATCGTCAGTAGACTTTAACCACAGTTTTGAAAAGTTAAAAACCTCTTATCTTATGCATATACTTCCGAAAACCATCTGAGAATTCACAACTTGTAAATTACAAACTATTTTCAAAAATAACAACAGAATAAGAACATAGGCTTGCAACTCATACAAAACTAAACCAACAAATAAAGTATGTTCGATACTTTATTTTATGTTCTTATTCTGTTGTTATTTTTGAAAATAGTTTGTAATTTACAAGTTGTGAATTCTCAGATGGTTTTCGGAAGTATATGCATAAGATAAGAGGTTTTTAACTTTTCAAAACTGTGGTTAAAGTCTACTGACGATTTGGTAAAGCACCAATGAAATGCATATAGACATTGCTTAACCACCAACAAATAAATTTCATTTATATATATTAGTATTGTGACAACAATGTGTTGAATAAAAAAACTTCATAATATTAAATATGTTTAATATACAAACAAAAAGAAAAAATCCGTTTCATGTACCTCAAAAAGTTCTAATTGTCTAACCGTAGAATCGTCTTTTAGATTCTTTTGGTTTTTAAAACCAATTTTTTCTTCCTGATCTATAAAGTAGGTATAATTCATCATAGAATAACAAATTATATGATTACTTTAATGAATCAGAAAATGTCGATTTTCCAACCCTGGAACCGAATTTTTAGTTTTTAAAATGTTTAATACCAATTTAATTCTTAACGAAACATAAAATATGTTTAATTCACTGAAAAAAACCAAAATTGGAAACTTCTATGGTTACTTTTATGTACCAAAAAATTTCGATTTTTCAACCCTGGAACCGAATTCTTAATTTAAATATTTTTAATACGAATTTAATTCTTAGCGAAGCATAACCCGCTCAGTTGGGTTTTCCTGTGGCTGTGTACGGCGCAGTTAGCTGTTGTTTAACTCCAAGCTGTCTTAAGTATTCCTGAAGAAATTTACAAGTAAATTGTGACCCATTATCGGTTATCAGTACCCTAGGAATCCTAAAATTTGCTAATATGCGATCTCGAAATGACTTTTGCAGTGTTTCACCGGTGGTTCTCCTCAAGGGTACCAGTTCTATCCAATTTGAAAACTTGTCGGTGAAGACTAACAACATAGAGCTCTTATGCTTAGATCGCGGTAGTGGTCCAACAAAATCTGCACATACAATTGACCAAGGTTCTTCAGCGATACGAGAAAGCATATGCCCCGCAGGCAGTCGTTGATCTGGCTTGAACTTCTGGCATATAATGTTTTTTATGTCCCTAAACATCCCAGGCCAGTAGTAGGTTGGTGATTCTGGCCACCGTTTTGCGAATTCCCAGATGTCCAGCGGTTGGCTCGTTGTTTTTGATGGGGTGGCACACATAGCTTCCATGGTGCACATTCCTCGTCTTGCTGTGCTGTAGGTAAGTGGCGATACAGTTGTTTGTCCCGTAACATATAGTCAGGAAACTTTTCTGGCCTCAATATAACTTCTTCACAACGCTGTTGCCCCCAATGGCCGGTTTTCCTTTCTTCTTCTATTAGTTGACAAACCTCTACGGGATCTCGCGACAATGCAACGGCCACTACATTCAACTTACCCTTACAGTAAAGTACCTCATAGTCATACTGTTGCATATCGAGTGCCCATCTTGCAATTTGTCCTATCGGACTTTCTATTGAATTCAGCCACTTTAGCGCTAAATGATCTGTGATGATCGTAAAATGGTATCCCTCCAAGTACGGCAGCATTTTCCGTACAGACCAAACTATGGCCAGGCACTCTTTTTCAGTGGCTGAATAGTTCATCTCCGCCTAGTTTAGCTTTCGACTAGCATACGATATTACGCGCTCCTGTCTATCACTTTTCTGCGTTAGCACTGCCCTTAAACCATAATTACTGGCATCGGTCTGGAGCGAAAACGGCTTGGTGAAGTCCGGACAGGCTAGCACCGGAACGCCTATTAGATGTTTCTTCAAAGCCTCAAACGCTTCTGGTTTTCTGCGCTCCAACGAAAATGTTGTCCTTTCTTCAACAGTGTTGTTAAAGGAAGCACGAGTTCTGTGAAACCTGGTACGAAACGCCGGTACCATGATGCGATGCCCAGACATCGACGTAACTCTCGTATGTTTTGTTGGAGGTTGAAGTTCCTTAATCGCCGCTATCTTTTCAGGATCAGTGTAAACACCGTTTTTGTCACCATATGACCCAAATAACGCAGTTCGGTCTGGAAAAACTTGCATTTTTCTACGTTTATGTTGAGATTCGCTGCTCATAGTCTCCGAAATACCTCTTTCAAGTTAGCCCTGTGCTCTTCTCGAGATCACCCCAATACGAAGACGCGTGCGGTTCCATCTCAGGTACGATTACTCGATCTAGGGTTCTTTGGAAAGTGGCGGCAGCTGACGTCAGCCCAAAAGGCATTACCTGCCACTGGAAAAGAACCTTACCTGATACCGTGAAAGCTGTCTATCGCTTGCTATCCTCTGCCATAGGTATTTGCCAGTACCCGTTTTTTAAAACTATACTACTAATATAGCTTATGTTGCGTAGCCGCTCCAATATATCGTTTATCCGTGGCAGTGTGTAAGCGTCGGCTATAGTTTTACTATTTAATTGTCGGTAGTCGACGCAGAGTCTCAACTATCCATTCTTTTTTGGTAACATCACGATTGAAGCGCTATAGGGGCTGTTAGATGGCTCTATTAATCCATTCTTTAGTAGCTCGTCTACTTTTCGGGTTCCGTTGCATATACCTTTGCCGTACCGGTCGGTCATCTTTGAGGACAATGTGGTGCTCAGCTATATTTGTCGGCCCTGTAAGTTTTTAAATTTCTCCAGTTCTTCTCCCAGAAAATCGTCTATTATATCCTCTTCATTCTTAATATGACGCACTATATTATTACCTGCTTGTTTACTCTCCCTTGATCTTGCCGTTTGTGTGACGGCCCCCAACCGTATGGTCTCATCTCCGCAACGTATCTCCGTCTTCATCTTTGTTAGAGAGTCGAGCCCCAGAAGCACTTCGTCCATCATCCCCGGCATTACCCCGAACTCTATGCTACACGTATTGTTCCCTAGCTTTACTTCTGTTCGTATCGCCTCATTGATTCGTAGCGTTTCTCCATTGGCCAGTCTTATTTTGGCTTCGATTTCCCTTACATTGTCGTCCTTCCTGATTTGTTCTGCCAATTGTTCACTTACATAGCTCCTGGACGCTCCCGTATCAACCGTTGCGTCCCTCCTCTGGTTATCAATATTGACGTCTGCTACTAGCCTGGACTCTACAATTCTTAATGCTTTTACTGGTGCAAGCGTTGACTGAATCGGTCCGGCGCCTCTCCTTGCAACTGGCGTTGACCCCCTGCGTTTCCCGAGCTAGCTGCACCGGCATCATTTGCTCTACAGCATTCTTTTATGCGAACGCCCCTTGTACCACATTTCCAGCAAAATAAGATACTTGGATTGTTATCTGCCAAGGAGTTTCAAGACGACGCTCCAATTATTGTAGTAGATGTAAGTTATCAGAACGAATCAGTCAATACCGGACCGATTGATATAAAAATTGAATTTGAAACAGCAACAAATATTCCAGCAACTACATCAGCTTTCTGCGTTTTTATTCATGACCGCGTAATAGAATACATACCAATAAAAGGTCAAGTCCGGAAGGTCCTATAAATTAAATAACATGGATGGTGATATTGTTTTTGTAGACTTGCAAGGTTTCAAAAATAATTCAAAAGACTTCATCGCAAAAGAACTAGCTGTAGTTTTCAGCAACAACGAATGCCTCAATTTCATCATAAAACCTCATTTTGATTTCGCATGTTTATCAGCCAACAAACAGCGAAAAGGCTCTATACGAGCAGCGTATTCGCACTAGAATTCTCACTGCCCCCAGGGGTAGTAAGAGTTTTTGGTCATTCGTCAAAAGTGTTAAGGAAAGTGATAGTTCTTCGATTCCGACTCTTTTGAGGAATGACCAAATATTTACTGACCCGGTTGATAAAGCTAATATATTGGCTGAAATATTTACAAGTAACTCTCACTTGCCTGATAGCTCTCAACCACTCCCCTCGCTCGAGAGAGTATCCGTAACTATGCCTAAGATATTTTTTCGAGCGCGTGCAGTTAAAAGGGTTCTTGCGGGTCTCAGCACAAGGAAGTATCCTGGGCCGGATGGAATCCCTGCACTGGTCCTGAAGCAGTGCTCTTCGACGTTAGCACGTCCATTAGCCAAACTTTTCAGTATACTGTACAACTCCGGTAAATTTCCAATGTGCTGGAAGATTGCTATTGTAACGCCAATCCCCAAAAAGAGAGTGGCTAATAACCCTGAAAATTACCGCCCGATTGCAATATGTTCTGCTATATCGAAGGTGATTGAAACTATGCTTAACTTCCATCTTGTGAAATATTTAGAGTTCAACAGTTTACTAAACGACCGCCAGTATGGTTTCCGCAGAGGCCGCTCTACGGGTGACCTATTGGTACCGCAGGGCTCCGTTCTTTCTCCTACCCTATTTCTAATTTTTTCTTAACGATCTACTTTCCCAAACTTCCTGTCCTATTTACTCTTTCGCAGATGATAGCAGCCTTTCGCATTCTTATTCATTTAACTGCAGGCCGTCAACGTCTGAAATCGAGACAAGGAGGCAGTTTATGAATGACGTTCTGAATAGTGACCTCGCGAAGATTTCTGATTGGGGTTAGGCGAACAGGGTCGATTTTAATGCCCGTAAGACCCAGTGTTGTATGCTTACGCATCGACGTACGTATGACCATGCTGCTTCATCTGTTTCTATGGGTGGTGTAGGTATTATGGAGTAAGGGGCTCTTGATGTTCTGGGCATGAAAGTGCAGTGTGAAGTCAGATTGACGGAACATGTCTTTCAGGTCGCAAAATAAGCATTCAAGTGCCTTGGCTTCTCAAGACGGTGCAAGAGATACTTCACCCCTTCTGATCTTCTTAATATTTACACGACTTACATCCGACCGAAGATGGTATACAACTCTCATGTTTGGGCCGGTGCTTCAAAGTCTATTTTGAAGTTACTCGACCGCGTACAGGAGAAGGCGATGAAACTCATCGGAGACAGTAGGGTAGCCAACTCTCTTGAGCATCGTCGCAATGTGGGGTGCGTATCGTTGTTCTATCGTTACTATAATGGCAGGTGCTCTGGTGAAATTAGGGAACTTGTTCCTGAAACCCATTCTTTCGTACGCGCAACGCGTTTTTCATCAAGAGCGCATGCGTTTGTGGTCGATATTCCAACGACTCGCACTACGCATTACAGAGAAAATTCGTTTTTTGGCCAAACAGTTTGTATGTGGAACAAACTACCCGCAGATGTCTTCCCCGCCACTTACAATTTGAGCAGGTTCAAATCGAATATCCACAGACACTACTTCCTTTATCCTCCTTCCCAAAATCTATTTTCCCAGTTCCAGCGCAATGCACTGCATATGTAGGGGTCATCCGCTGAGTGCTGGTCTTACTCCTAAAAAAAAACAGAGAGAAGCAGTTTGGTTAACAAAAAACTATCCTGATATTAATTGGAATGATGGATCAGTCTCAATTCAAAGCGTTTGCAAGTTTTTAAAATTCAATAAAAGAAATTCACAAATATATGTTAAGGGGGAAGAGAAGAAAAAATGGCTAGAAAAAATGATTCATCAAACAGTTTATAACATTAGCATTAATTTTAAACAAATGGAAACTAAGCATTTAAAATATCTCTATTGTAGCTATCACGACTGTGGTGTTTGTGCCTTAAGGCAGGGGTCCTCAATGGGAGAAAATATTTAAGTATAATGTATTTGTGAATTTTTCATGTGTTAGTGACTGTTTTTTTAAGCAAGAGCGTACAAATAATGTTGCCAGACGACGTCATTTTTGCGACTTTTCATGCCAAAAATAATATGACATTAAATATTTAAATAAAGTTTTCATTAATATGTATTTCTTACATTTAATTATTACAGGCGAACTTTCTTATAGTGAATAAATTATACACTCCACGCAATATTTGTAAGGCTAAAATTATTTTAAATTTTTTTCCGAATTTATTAATGTACATAATGTTGGAATATTTTGACTTATATAGTGCCATTTTATCTGACATAAATATATTGTGTTCCGTTATTTCTGTTTATAAATAACGTGATTTAAATATTAAATTTGAACGAAATATTTAAAAGACCAAGTCCAGGAAATTATAATAGAGGAGTAAAAAAATCTAAATATGTATGCGGATTAAAAACATTTTGCTTCTTACTTTTAATTAAGAGAAAAAACATATTTTATAAAAAAAGACTTACAAATCAAAAAATTTCCTCTCAAGTCAATTCATCTATTAAAATGTTTGTAATTTTGAAAAAATTCTATATAAGGACGCTACTAGACGTTGAAAGTCGTACTTCTAGCAATATAATTCGTAAAATATTAGTAATAGGTGATAGCTACATTAAAGAAGCTAATTAAAAAATCTAAATAATAGTAATCGGCAATGTACCTTCTGAGAAAAAAAAGCCTTATGTACCCTCTTCTCCCCATAAAACTTTTTGCAATAAAAAAATTTATAGGAACAAATATATTAAACAGAAGCAATATCTTATTTTACGTATACTTCAAATTGAACTTACTCATTATTTTTAAATATTTTTGTCAAAATAACACCGTTTTATATGAAAAATTGAAAATATTTTTTAAATCTGTAGAAATGTTGAGGTATTTTTCATAAAACTACCGCAATAATTTCATATTAACGATTTGAAAAAGTAATATGAAGATTTTGATGTTTTTTCTCCAAAATTTGGCGATATTGCATCTATTTTGTCTGGCAACTATGTGAACAAAAAAGAACATTTAAAGGTGTTGCCATTGATCACAAAATCAAATTGATAATAATATAAAAAGGCAAACTTAGTTTTCACTTTTATAAATGTGTGAAATTGATTTTTGTTTCTATAGCCTATATTCTATTCACAATTTCGACCCAAATGCTGTCAAAGCCCATATAAAAAGTATTTAGTCGAAATAAGCGTGGAAAAGTTTGGAAAACTAGTTTACTATGAAAAACACGTGAAATTTTTCTGAACACAATTTTGCTAAATATTTTTCGAAAATTTAAACAGAGTACTAGCCTTAAGGAAAACAAAAAATTTATAATGTTTATTTGTCAATTTTTTCAAATGAAATAATTAATGTTGCTAAACATTTTTCGAAAATTCAAACAGAGTTATCGCTGTGAGCCCTTGTATGTAGTATAATTTTCTGGCCTCCTAAGCGCACACAAAAATTTAATTTAATTGACTGTTAAAACTTCGACGAGGCAAGTCGCATGTTTTTTATGAAAAAAAAATTACTGCAAAATTAAACAAAATTTGTATTTGTACATACATATAACTTTAGAAAATTGCAAAATGTGGGACAAAGAGTGGGAAAATTCTTTTTTGTTTTCTCTTAGTATAACATTTTGCTGCATAAAATAAACTATGCGCCACTGTATATACATATTTGGGAAATTATGATATATAAATAAATAGAATTTTCTAAAATATGATAAGAAAATTCGGAAATAAAACTGTAAATGGTGTAAAGATAATGTACCAAAAATTTTAAAATACTCGTGCAACTGAGTAAATAATAACATTTCTTTCGATTTAAAAAAAAAGTTCCTCTGTAGAAAATTTTCATAAGGCTTATATTAAAATATTACATTATAGACAATACTATCTTCCAATGGAGATATAAAATATTATAAAACCATTTTTGTATCATACAAAATTACTAAAAATCATAATATATGTAAATTCATCCATCCAAGAATACAAAAAATCGAACGATGGCAACGCAGGTTGAAAATTTAGTCATGCATTTGTTGTTGTCTATGAATAAAATTTTTATTTTCTGTTCTCTCATTAATGTGAATTTCGTTACTGTTCGTGTTGCGTATGTGAATACGTGTAGATAATCCGATTGGCACTGTTATCTGGAGTGTAATGGCTGAGGAGCCCTGCCTTAAGGAATGCAATTTTACTTCAAAATGAAAATGTTAACAAACTTTTAAATAAATGCTTATAAAAATTAAAATAAATGTCTTTTTATTTCAAATAAAAACCTACATACATATTTATTTCAGAGAACACACAAACAAACACAATGGTTCATTCATTCAAATGGTCAAGGGAATATTTGGGCACAAAGAATAAACGCTTATTATTTGATTGTATGTATATGCGTAAATGAAATAAAGTTGTAGATATTTATGTACGCATGAATATGTACATCTTATCACATCTTATACTGACCCACTTGCGCTAAATCCAGGAAAGCAAAAAAGCGGACTGTCATACAGACTCACACACACAGCCTGTCTGACAGGCAGACATTCCAATCGCCACTCAGAACACAAAAAACACACACATACACTTAAACATTTCATAAATATTCATATTCTACAAAATAGAGAAATCTCACCACCATCCAGATCCCCAAATAAAATCCATCGATGATCGTCATGTATAAAATAAACAAAAGATCAAATTCAATATTTATGCAATAGTTCAATATTTCACAACGTCTTCAAGATCAGAATAATCAAATTATTCCCCCACACTCAAGCATAGCACACAAAAAAGAAGTAATAAACACACACCAAAATTAAAAACAAGCAAAAAATAAAAGAAGAAATCTCACTCCAGCAGGAAGAAACGAACCACAAACATTAGGGTCATCCATTTATACAACACTTTTGAAATATTGTACTTCCTAAAAAATTTTGTGTCAGATACAAAAAATTTCTTATTTTCTATTACGCCATAGCACACATGGACAGACAGATTTCCTACACTCACATAATGGACAGACATAAATTCCCACGCTCGCATACCGAGAGAAATGTATTCCCAAGGTCACATATGGACAGAAAAAAATTCCTAAAATTCCCACGGTCTCACGCTCACATATACAAACTCGTTTTGGTTACTACAGCACCCCTTCACCAAACTTCTCTCACATATGGACGGACAGAAAATCCCACGGTCTCATATGGACAGACAAAAACTCCCAAGGTCTCATATGGACAGACAAAAATTCCCACGCCTACCCCAACATTATAAAAATAAAAAAAGAACAACAACAATGTGAACACCCCTATTTAACCGTGGGAAAATACACACACAAACATTAAAGTAGCAAACTACAAAAAAACCAATTAACTTAAATTTGGCAATTAAAATTTAAAAATTTTAAAATTTAATTGTTGAAATTTGAGTATTTTAATTGTTCTCGCACATACAGTTACTAACTACTTATATACATCATTATATATGTACGTATACATATATGCAAATTAGGTCGTCTGAGAATACAGTTATTAAAATGAACTCACTCTGTATACGATCGGTATCAGGATCAATTGTATTGTCATATTAAAAAATAAAATAAAGCAAAAGTAGCAAATATATTACAATCCTAAATAGAGTACCATTGAAAATCAGCAAATATGGTTCCGTAGCTGGAAAGCTTAATAATATTTTAGTACATAAAATAAACTAGAATAAGTAATTATTTCTTGTATTTTTGTTAATTTAACCTATTTAGAAATGAAAAATTCGATTTCAGGGTGGACGATTGAACTTGTGTTTTCATAAAAGTATACAAAAAACCAATATTTTTCGTTAATTAGATCTATTTTATGCTTCAGGAAGAATAAAATTGGTATTAAAAATCTAAAAAAATAAAAAAGACGATTCCATGTTTATATAATTTAAACCTCCTTTTGATACATAAAAGTAACGAAATAATATCGTAGTTTTGTTTTTTTTTTTTTTTTGTCAATTAAACCTCTTTTATACCTAAGGAAGAGTTAAATGCCTATTAAAAAGTCAAACCAATCTAAAAAACGATTCCAGGGGAATCGGAACATAAAAGCAATGAAATATCTTAGTAATATTGGATCTTTTAATTAAACCTATTTGACACTTAAGCAAGAGTTTCCATTTTACTTTCTAATAAAGCAGGGAAATTTTCAAATAAAAAAAAGGCATATGTTGTTTCAATAATTAGAATGATAAATATTTTTGGTTCCATATGAAAACTAAAATTTTTTTATATAAGAAAATTATAGAAAGATGTTTGTAATAAATATAATATTATAAACCATTATTCTGTTAAGTGATTCTGATGATGAAATGAACAATCAAGAAACGGTACTTCCAGATAATAATTTGAATACACAGAGTCCGAACATATTTATGAGCAATTTAACAGAAATCAAACCAGAAAGCAAGATAATGAGAAGTTCCGTCTAGTTAGTAGTCTAGGTAATATATGTATCTCCGGATTGTAACACTACAAATCTTAATTAAAATAAAATTCCACTAATGTGAAGCTTGGAGCTAAGCGCCCAACAGCATCTGCGAGTAGAATCCAACCAGATGCCTCTTCTGGAACTGCCAATTAGAACAATAACCAATAAGAGCACAAGCTAAAGATAACAGTGGAAAGTAGTCTTTTTGTCCTCCTATTATTTTATATACACTAATGTTAAAAATTAGTTGATCAGCTTAATTCAAAAAATGTGTCTTACAAAAATTTAAAAAAGATTAACTGCCTGTCCCACGATGTCACTCGATATCGTTCTATCGAGTAAATACATTTAAAACAAAAACAAATTTCAAAATTTTGTTTTTGTTTTAAATGTATTTACTCGATAGAACGATATCGAGTGACATCGTTGGCCAGGCAGTAAGAATAAAAGTAAGCCCTTTTAACTTCCTGCTAAGAAAATTGAAAATTTTCAAAAAGGTAGGAAGTTACTGGTTTTACCCCATTTTGAAAAAATTGGGTTTTCACCAGATCTCGACGTTTGGAGTTCCAAGAAAGCTTTCCTAACTACTTCTAAAAGTCCGTCGCTATATCTATATATACATATATCGCACCCTAATACAGAAGGGTCACAACTCAAAATTTTCCAAAACTGACTTTTTTCCATAAATTAATTCAGAGTACCTACCTCTAACTACTGCAAAAATATCTTTCACATCTTTCATTGGAAAAATACAGTGTCTATTTTTATGTTAAGTGTGTTGCTTCTAAACGATAAACAGTTTTTTGTCTCTCCTGAAAATTGTAGTATTTTGAGTTGTGACCCTTTTGTATTTAGGGTGCGATATGTGTGTAACTACTCGTATATGCTTATAACTTTTGTACAACTGAACCGAATCGAACTAAAGAGTTTTTTGAAACTTAAACTTCCTGTGAATTGGAGCTGAATCAGATTGGTACTAAAAGAAAAGATATATTTCAAAAGTAGCTTTAATACAAGAACTTTTAAACAGCTTTGATGATCGATTAAAAGAAAAAATCCGAAAAAAGTTCATTTAAAGAAAATACGTGATTGATTAATGTTCTCGATTTTTTTGAAGGATTGGAAAACTGCATCAATCGCTGCTTATCATTCAAATGTTATAGCAATTTCAAAATTAACATAATAGCATTTTTAGCAGTTAAAACTTACGGGATGTCAACATACCTAGAATAGAATTATTAGTTGTTATTGTTTTATATAGAGTATGTGCTTATGGCTTAAACACAAACAGGAGGAACGAATTGGAATACGATTTTTATACCAACCAAAAAAGAATATGGAGGGTTTGTCATTCCGTTTGTAACACATCGAAATATCCATCTCAAACCACATAAAGTATATATATATATATTCTTGATCAGTGATGAAATCTAAGACGATCTGAGCATGTCCGTCCGTCCCTCCGTTCGTCTGTGGAAATCACGTTTCAGTCCAAATGAAAAGAGCTAGACTCTTGAAATTTTGTATAAATATATCTTGAAGCTTAGAACAGATTAAGTTCGGAGATGGGCTGATTCGGGCAAGAGGGAAAAAAGTTCCCCTAAGAAGAACTAAACCAACTCAGAAAAAAACACATAATTTTTAAAGTTTTTTGGTTATTTTGTTAAACACATGATATATTTTTATGTCAAATACGGTCCAACACCTTAAACTTGGATCCATAAAATAAAAAAAATTACTTTTGGATCCGCCCACTTTAGTGGGCGTTATTATATGCAAAAATAGCATAAAAATTTAGCAAATTGTTTTACTTAAGCCTACATTTCTTAAAAATAACATTTTTAAGCTTTAATGACGAAGCTGAGACGAAACCTAGTACTACTCTGCCCTATCCCCTCCTCCCCCTTCACAGCCTAAATGACCCTAAAAAAATTTAATTTTGTATACAATTATCCCAAGCTTTTATTTTTAGAGTTTTATGACTTCCGATCTCTGCCCTACCCCTCCTCTCCCTTCACCCTCTAAATGACCCTACCAAAAATAAATAAAAAAATTTTAAATATGTATACAATTATTCCAAGCAGTTATTTTTAGAGTTTTATGACTGCCTGTCAATATCATGTTTTCCACAGACGCACGTATGGGCATTGCTAGACCGTCTTAGACTTCATCACTGATCAAGAATATATATACTTTATGGGGTCCAATTCCCTTTGTAGGGTATAACAACTGTATGTTGGCGGGGTAGCTCTGGCAAGGGCTGTGGAGGAAACATTTCATCTTTGTCATAAAACTCTAAAAAAAAATGCTTGGGATAATTATATATATTTTTTTTTATTTTATTTTTATTTATTTATTTAGTCTATGGATTAATCCTTACAGACTGATACAATTAAAATATAACAATGTTTCAGAAATGATAATTACATACATATATAAATGGAATCTATAAAGCTTTGTTTTAATAGTAACAAGACAAATTACAGCAAAAACAAAAAATATGGCTTTAACAAATGTCAATTTAACAAATTAAACATTTATTTATAATCAATTTTGTAATGAGTTAAGATGTAATATTATATCATTTTTTACGACATCAATACTTTTGTTGAAATCGATACAAGGGTAAAGACTATTAAAATCACTGCAAATTCTCCGAAAGGGATCGAAGTTACTATAGTTTGTAGTGTAAAACTTAATTCTCAAGAAGCTATAATACCTTGTTGGACGATTGGGTATATTCAAGTTTATTTTGCTCAGGAGAAATTGAGATGTGATGCAGCCGTTTATTAATTTCAGCAGAAAGGTAACATTTAGCATTTGTCGACGGCTCCTTAAGGTTGGAAGCTTAATAAGTCCTAGGCGTCTCTCGTAAGATGGTAATCTTATATTAGAGTTCCAAGGAAGACCACGAAGACAAAATAATAAGAATTGCACTTGTACTGACTCTATTTTATTTGAATGTGAAAGATATTGTGGGTCCCATACAACAGATCCGTATTCAAATATTGGGCGAACTAAAGTAGTAAATAACATCTTGGTTGTATAAGGGTCAGAGAACTCCTTAGCCCAGCGTTTAATAAAACCCAGAACAACAGTAGCTTTGTTAATCGTCGAGGTTATATGGCACCTGAAGTCCAATTTTTTATCTAAAATAACTCCCAAGTCATTAAATGAATCCACTAGGTCAAGAACAGCATTATTCATTTTATAGAGTCCATTGATTGGTGTTGATCTTGAGAAAATCATATATTTGCACTTTTTCACATTTAGGTCCATTAAATTATTAGCGCACCAAGCGGTTAAGTGTACAATGTCAGCTTGGAGACGCAACTGTTGATCAATAGAATCAAGCGATAAGAATAACTTTACGTCATCTGCATACATTAGTATATTTGAGTTTTCAACAACGGATGGAAGATCATTAATAAATAAAGTAAATAAAAGTGGGCCGAGATGACTACCCTGAGGCACACCTGATATAACATTTATATCAGTAGAGAGCATATTGCGGAACTTGACACACTGCATTCTAATAAGATTCGATCCATTTTATTAGAGACGTTCCAAATCCAATTCGATCAAGCTTATGAATAAGTAAGTTGTGATTCACCTTATCAAAGGCCTTACTAAAATCAAAATAGATGACATCTTTTTGTTTGCCAGTGACAAATCTTCGTTAACTAAGGTTGTTAATTCTAAGAGATTCGTAATAGTTGATCGACCTTTACAGAAACCATGCTGCGCAAAAGAAAGGATAGACGTTGCTTGATAAGACAATGTATCGCATAAGAGTTGCTCAAACAACTTTGGTATAGCGTTCAGTTTAGCTATACCTCTATAATTGGATATATCAGCTTTAGATCCAGATTTGAATAACGGAATGATGAACGATTTCTTCCAATTGGAGGATCACTCAATTTGAGTGATTTGTTGAATAAATAGGTCAATGGAGTGCTTAGTAAATGAGGACAGTATTTGAAAATACTACTAGGAATACCACCAGGACCGGGATCATACGAAAGTTTTAGATTTTTCATATAAGACAAAACAGTTTGCTGCTCAATACAGGGTACATTAAAATTCACTGATTCAGGGATATGGTAAGACGATATTGCTAAACGTAGACGAAGAATAGGTTGAATTCAGCAAACATATTACTTATAACTTTATCATCTGACGACTCATAATCTTTAAACTTCATAACAGAAGGGAAATCTGACACACGAATCTTCGAGTTGACAAACTTATAAAAAGATTTGGGATCATTTATTAGGTTATTTTTTATCCTGTTTAAATAAGCACTATAATCCAGTTGATTAGCAATGGTATATGCAGATCTTGCTGAGGAGTACATGGAATAATTTAGTTGAGATGCATTTTGCTTGTACTTTTTAAATAGTTTACTCTTGCGGTTTTTAAGTCTTGAAAGTTGTTTAGTGTTCCAAGGTGGACCATGGCAGGGGGCAGGTAGTACTCTAGGTATTGAAGATAGGAAGCATTTGTGTAGTATCTGGTAAAATTTTTCGATACTTTTGTCTAAATCATTGCCATAAGATAATTCATTTAACCAGTCGATTTGAGAGAGTTCACGTTGAAGTTTAATGTAACTTGTTGACTTAAAACGAAAAATTTTATTTTGCTGAGATGTATTTGACCGTCGATGAGGTTGGTAGATATAAGTTAATTCAATCGTAGGATGATAACTATCCTCAGGATTTGAAAGCGGGGGATGCTGCGATATCGAAAAGTCTGACGGTTCATTAACAAATACAAGGTCTAACAATTTATCAGAAGTATTTGTGATGCAGTTGATTTGAAAAAGGCAGCACTCCAGTAAACTGTTAATGAAATACTGCGATAATTCTGAAGATTGAAGAGGTGACAAATAATTACAATCAGGCACAAATTTCCAGGACACATTTGGCATATTAAAATCTCCCAGCACAAGTATAATATCATTTGAATTTACTTTATCTGCAATAACATTTATAGCTTTTAGGTAATCCTCATAGATAGAATATTGCGAGTTAGGAGGAATATACAAGCAAATAATATACATAAGCTGTTTATGTATTTTCACTAATACGCATATAAACTCAATGTGCAAAAAATCATGCAGTATAATTTCTTCCGACGAAAACATAGTTAGACAGCAATTAAAACACCACCACCCGATTTTTTTACAATATTATTGGCTGTTTGACAACTTTCTCTATCTTTTCTGAAAATTTGGTATCTGGAACACATAATTTCGGTATTATTAATTTTACCACTAAGCCAGGTTTCAGTGAATGCTATAATATCGTTGTCATATCCAAAGCTGTTTCGGTAAATCGATGACAATTTTGAATTAATACCTCTGACATTTTGGTATAAAATAGATATTAGTTTTTTGGATTGGGATGCACTAAATTAGGCAAGCGAGCATTATTATCATCTTTATAAATGAATTCACGTACTAAAGCATTCTTAGGCCAAAACTCTTGACTAACAATTTGATGAAACAGTACCTCCGGTACAATTATTTTGAATGATGCTCTATTTCTAGAGTTTATTTTAAAAACGAGAATATCCTGTGGTGAGCAATTTTTAAATTTCCTTTGAATATACCATTTCATATCTTCAGCTTTTGTATCCGATGCGAAACGTGTAGCAAATATGTTTTTTTTTCGGAGGAATCGTACGCAACTCCCTTGGGGCTTTTGACGTATCAGTTATATTTTGATTAAGAACTGTAGACGAGCTCACTATTGAGGTAAAAGGGACTGGAGTTGAGACATCAAAATTACTTAATTGAGCGGGGCTTAGAGATTTTGAAGCATTATTTAGAGGCACGGCCGTTGATGAGTAGCTCAGAGCATTATTTATATCGTTGACATGAATAATGTTACCAACATTATCTGAGGCATTAGGCATAGTTGTTCTAGGAGGCGAATTTTTTGTTAAACTGGATCCGTCATTAATCGTATTGTTATCTTTATTCAACAACCTGGGGCTTTTGCGGCGAATTGTGGATGGTGATTGTAAGCTATCTAAAGTTTTAAAGTCACTAAAAAGTTTTCCATATTCATTAATTTGTTCAGTTAAATGGCCAAGGTTGTTCTGGATTTGCAGGAAATTGTTTTTAGTGCTCTGGAAGAATTTAAAAAATTCAACACTGACTTTCTGGCAACTATTACAACGCCAATGAACGTTTTTGTTTTTAGCTATTGACTCGCCCACTAAGCCAGAAATACCAACGCACTTAAAATGGTATGAACCGTGACATAACCAACAGATTATCATTCTAGCATCCGATCCTTCTAAAGTACATCCCTTTTTTAAGCATGCCATCTTGGGAATTAACGATGAAACAATCAAATATATGTATATAATTTTTAGTTTTTATAAATAATCCGATGCAATTACTTTTGCTCGCTGGGTAGTGATAAATGGTAATGCAGTTTACAATTAACAACGAGGGGTATTGCAGTGATAATTCAACTGTCGTGCAGTATTGCCAGTATTATGATAGAATGAAACAGCTGTAGATATTTGCTTTTATATTATCTATCTATTTAGTTCGTCTTGCTTTGAGTAATTTTATGCAACAAGCACAAACAACCAAACTTCCAGTGAAATAATAAAAGAAATTAAATTTCAATTAACTTATAAAATCACTTTTTTGTGGAGGAAAACAACAGCGCAACTTGATACTTATAAGCCGCTTCGCACGATCTAACGATTTATGCAGGTATTTACACTTTGAGTACAGACTTTACAGGTGATTTATTGGAGCTGACAAAAAACGCGACTTGATCCCAGCAAACACGAGTTTAAAAAAAAAATGCAAAATAAAATTTTTTATTTTTTTTTTTTGTTATAGGGTCGTTTACGGGGCAAAGGGGGAGGAGGGGGTAGCTCAGAAACAGGCACTCATAAAACTCTAAATATAAATGCTTGTGATAATTATATACAAAATTAATTCTTTTTTTTTTTTTTTTTTTGATAGGGTCATTTAGGTGGCAAAGGGGGGGGGGGAGGGGGTAGGACAGAAACAAGCATCCATAATATTCTAAAAATAACTGCTTGGGATAATTGTATACAAACTTAACATTTTTTATTTGTTTTTGGTAGGGTCATTTAGGGGGTTAAGGAGGAGGAGAGGGTAGGGCAGAAATCGGAAGCCATAAAACTCTAAAAATAAGTGCTTGGGATAATTGTATACAAAATTAAATTATTTTTTTTGTTAGGGTCATTTAGGTGGTGAAGGGGAGGAGGGGATAGGGCAGATTGGTACTAGGTTTCGTCTCAGCTTCACCATTAAAGCTTAAAGATGTTATTTTTATGGAATGTAGGCTTAAGTAAAACAATTTGTTTAATTTTTATGCTACTATTGCATATAATAACGCTCACTAAAGTGGGCGGGGTACAAAAATAATTTTTTATTTTATGGCTACAAGTTTAAGGCGTTAGAACGTATTTGACATAAAAATATATCATTTGCTTAACAAAATAACCAAACAACTTTAAAAACTATGTTGTTTTTGTTGGTTTAGTTCTTCTTAGGGGAAATCTTTTCCCTCTTGCCCGATTTAGTCCATCTTCGCACTTAACCTGCTCTAAGCTTCAAAATATATTTCTATTAAATTTCAAGTGTCTAGCTCTTTTCGTTTGGACTGAATCGTGATTTCCACAGACGGATGGACGGAGGGACGTACGGACGGATATGCTCAGATCGTCTTAGATTTCATCACTGATCAAGAATATATGTATATACTTTATGGGGTCTGATATGGATATTTCGATGCGTTACAAACGGAATGACAAAGTGAATATACCCTCCAAATTCTCTTTTGGAGGGTATAAAAATAATTAATTTTGTATATAATTACCCAAGCATTTTTTTTAGAGTTTTATGACAAAGTTGAAATGAGTCCCCCTCCGATCTTGCCAGAGCGACCTCGCCAAAATACAGTTTTCATACCCCATTGTCTATTTGTTAACCCCGCCCCCTTTACTGGGCGTTGACATACGATATTATATAAATGAACTCTGTCCCACAAAGTTAAACATTTTGAATTCACTTACTAAATATTTGGAGAGTATTTAAGATTCGACCCGGTCGAATATAACGTTTTTAGTTGTTTCCTTTGAACATGTATGGATTAAGTAGATACCCGAACAATAGTTAACGGAACGATATCAGAAAAATTTATGTTGTCAAAATTATTTATCTCATCCGAATTAATTCATTTTAAGGTATTTAGCAGAGCGATATTCAGAGAAGTTATATTTTCCGAATTATTTTATTTTAAAGTACTTAGCCGAGCGGTAGTCGAAGAATTTATATCGCCCGAACTATTTTATTTCAAAGTATTTAGCCAAACGTTATTCGAAGGATTTATATCGTCCGAGATATTTTATTTTAAAGCATTTAGCAGACTAATATCCGAAGAATTTATATCGTCGGAATCATTTTATTTTAAAGTATTTTGGTAGGATATGTAAATCATTTATTTGTCTTGATTTTGCTCGGCAGCTTGTGCACTCAACGTGTTCACTTCATTTGTCCTAATGTTCTAAAAATTAAACTTAATAATTATTTATTTATTGTAGACTTAAGTTATAAGTGAGAATACCTACCTTTAAGTAAAAATGTATATTCGGCTGTGAAAAATCTTAAATACCCTTCACAGATGTACTTCTTTTCGTTTAAATTTTTCGTCTAGGAAGCTATTTCTAATACCTCGGAACGTCTTTCAAATATATTAAATATGTTTAATTTACAAACAAAAAGAAAAAATCCGTTTCATGTACCTCAAAAAGTTCTAATTGTCCAATAAAAATCAAAAATAACAATATATGGTTACTTTAATGAATCAGAAAATGTCGATTTTCCAACCCTGGATTCGAATTTTTAGTTTTTAAAATGATTACTTTAATGAACCAAAAAAAATTGATTTTCCAACCCTGGAACCTAATTCTTAATTTAAAAATTTTTAATACCAATTTAACCCTTAGCGAAGTATAAAATATGTTTAATTCACTGAAAAAAAAACAAAATTAGGAATTTATGTGGGTACCAAATGTATGTACCAAAAAATTTCGATTTTCCAACCCTGGAACCGAATTTTTAATTTTTTGATACTAATTTATTTTTTTCTGATATATAAAATAGGTTTAATTCACTAAAAACACAAAATTTGGAATTTATGTGGGTACTTTTATGTTTAGTTTTTATTTTTTACCAATGCAATCCTTAGTGAGGTGTAACATAGTTTTACTTGACAAAAAACTTTAATTTTTAAACTTTTTGGTCACTTTCATGTACCATAAAATATTTCATTTGTCTAACCCTGGGGTCGAAATTTTGATTTCTTAAGATTTTAATACCAATTTTGTTCTTCCGGAATTATAAAATAGTTTTAATTAGCAAAAACAACAATGTCAATTACCTATTTGGTTACTTTTATATATTTCAATTTCTCAACCCTGGAAACGAAATTTATATATTTTTACCAATGAAACTCTTAATGAGGCATGAAATAATTTTATTTAAGAAAAACTTAATATTTGTAACCATTTTGGTCACTTTCATTTACTACAAAATATTGCAGTTTTCCACCTCTGGAATCTAAATTTTGATATTTTACTTAATTTTTGATACCAATTTTGTTTTTCCTGAACTAAAAAATAGTTTTAATTAGTAAAAAACTGACGTTAGTTGCCTTTTTGGTTACATATATGTATAAAAAAAATATTTTAATTTCCCAGCCCTGAAAGCGAAATTTTAATTTTTTTACCAATCGTAGACTTCATTAGGCATAAAGTCGTTTTATTTAAGAAAAACTTAAAATTTGCAACCATTTTGGTCACTTTTATGTACTACAAAATGTTGCATGTGCCAAAAAACTTTAAACTTCCTAACCCTGGGAGTGAAACTTTAATTTTTGTTTTGTTTTTTTTTACCAAGAGGTATAAAGTAGTGTTATTTAAGAAAAATTTACAAAATGGTTCAATTTTGGTCACCTTCATGAACTATAAAATATTGCACTTGTCCAACCCTGGATTCGACATTTTGATTTTTTTTTTTGGAAATTTTTGATACCAGGTTGGTTCTTCCAAAAATATAAAATAATTTTAGCAAAAAAAAAAACAACGTCAATTGCCTTTTTGGTTACTTTTATGTAGAAAAAAATTTAATTTCCCAGCCCTCGAAGCGAAATTTTAATTTTTTTTTATCAATGCAAATCTACATGAGGTATAAAGTAGTTTTGTTTTAGAAAAACTAAAATTTTGCAACCATTTTGGTTTTTACGTGTACTACAAAATATTGCATGCACCAAAAAAAACTTTAATTTTCCCTACCCTGGGAAAGAAATTTTAGTTTTTTGTTTTTAATCAGTGCAACGCTTCATGAGGTATAAAGTAATTTTTTTAAAGAAAAATTTCAAATTTTTAACCTTTTTGGTCACTTTTATGTACCATTAAATATTACACTTGTTCATGCCTGGATTCGAAATTTTATTTTTAAATTTTTGATACCAATTTCGTTCTTTCTAAATTATAAGACAGGTTTAGTTAACAAAAGAAACAACATCAGTTGCATGTTTGATTACTTTCACGTATGAAAAAAATTTAAACTTTCCAAACGCTGAAAGCGAAATTTAAATTTTTTAAAACTTTTTTTATCAACGCAAATCTTCATGAGGTATAAAGTAGTTTTGTTTAAGAAAAACTCAAATTTTGCAACCATTTTGGTTTTTACATGTACTACAAAATATTGCATGCACCAAAAAAACTTTCATTTTGCCAACCCTGGAAGGGAAATTTTAAGTTTCTGTTTTTTTATCAGTGCAGTGTTTTTTTTTATCATGAGGTATAAAGTAATTTTTTTTAAGAAAAATTTCAAATTTTTCCCATTTTGGTCACTTTCATGTACTATTAAATATTGGACTTGTCCATCCCTGGATTCGAAATTTTATTTTTTATTTTTGAATTTTTGATACTAATTTTGTTCTTTCTAAATTATAAAACCGTTTAAGTTAGCAAAAAAAACAACAACATCAGTTGCATCTTTGATTACTTTCAAGTATAAAAATATGCAATTTCCCACCCCTGGAAGAAAAATTAGAATTGAAAAATTTTTTTGTGGCTAATGCAAATCTTCATGACGTATAAAGAGGTTTTGTTAAAGAAAACTTAAAATTTTTAACATTTTTATTTTTTTTTTAGGAGTACGACCAGCACTCAGGGGATGACCCCTACATACGCAGTGCACTGCGCTGGAACTGGAAAAATAGATTTTGGGAAGGAGGATAAAAGGAGTAGTGTCTGTGGATATTCGATTTGAACCTGCTCATATTGTAAGTGGCGGGGAACACATCTGCGGGTAGCTTGTTCCACATACGGAATTTTTATTCCCATCCCTGGAAATTTTTTTTTTTATATTTTTAGTTTTTAATAGACCATTGAGTCTTCCCAAAGCACGAAATAGGTTTAATTTACAAACATTAAAAAAAATAATTGATTTTTGGTATAAATTTTGCGTCGAGAAATAGGTGTAAGCTTCCCAGCTCTGGAACCATACTTCTGATCTTTCTGAATTTAAATACCACTCTATTTAAGTTCATTTCCAATCCAACGGTTCAAGAACGAAGTCTCTAGCTCTTCTGGGGGAAACCCGATTTCACGGACAGACAGACGGACATCGCTCAATCGTCATCGCTATTCATAAGGATCCAGAATAGTATATATATTATGGGGTCCCATGTTAATATCGAAGAAATTACACACGGAATGACAAACCTGTATATACCCTTTCACTTTTTTGTGAAGGGTATAAAAAACGTAATCGGGGATGTCGTGGAATCCAAGCCGGATTTGATAATTAACGCTTTTGAAATCTGATATTGGATTCATTTGGTGTCTTGGAAACATGTCGGTTTTGTTATTTTCGATTGTAAATAAAACAAAAATTCGAATCAGCTGTTTTCTGTTTTTGCTCTCTTGTTTACAATTTTAAGTGTACTTTTTCGCAAAATTTTGCATATTGTACTAATATATTGCTCAAAGTTGTTTTTTTCTAAATAAAAACAAAGAAAATAAAGGTGACTACATATCATAAATAAATAAAATGGCATCCGGCATTGCAGCATTTTTGTTATTGGAAGAAGGACACTCTGAAAAGGTGGCAAGAAAAATTTTGAGGAATTGCAGCAATCCGTTTGAAGTGTCGGAGACAGCGTAAGTATATTTTGATGGTTACTAGATCTTAATACATATTGTTACAAAGTTTAAAAATAGATTCAAATATAACGACAATGTTGCTATATGTACTTGGCAGCACTGCCAAATCATCTCTAGTTGTCAAAATGTTACAACCCTGGTCAACACAATGCAGATAATATTTGAATTAACGGAAATGGAATATTCCGGATACATCTTCGAGAATATACAAGATCATTCGAGGCTGTGCAATAATAAGTGTAAATAACAACAACGAAAAACCTAGCAACATCAATGCTAAGAGATGATGATGTTATTCTTAATGATCTTGTACGCAAGTATTCGCTGCTAATAAAAGCTAAACATGTACACCAATATACACAGCAACATACACACAAATATACACATAAACATACCGACATAGCACAAGAAGAAACAAAACTACGCAACACACAGAACACTCATACATACAACCGCACATAGTTACAATAAACATAACACACAAGACAGCATTGTCATATCAACAAACACACGTATATAGCTACATGTTAAGTAAAGCACAACCAACAACAACCATGACCAGATGCTTCGCGAAGTTACCAGACGATGTCATTTTGCTATATAAAGTCGCTGCCAGTAATCAGCGGGATCAGTGTGATTTTAAATCTAGACGTGTTAACATCGCTAAGTGTTTGGTTGTACAAATACTCGTGTTAACTAAGTAGTAAATAAAGTGTTGCCGCATTATATTTCTAAAATTAATTGTCTGTGTTTTTAATTTGATGCAATTAAACGAATCCTTGAAGGATAAGTAAAAAGCGTTTTTACGAAAAGGTCTAAAAACGTAACAATTGGTGTCAGAAGTGGAATTGCAAAAATAATTAAAAAGGACATTGCAATTTAAGGAAAAAAAGGACATTAAAAAAAATAATTATGAATAAATTCAATGTTCGCTGCTATGATGATCCAGATAAAACAGAACTCTCAGCAGATGCAGAAAGCATCAAGGATAAGCACTGAAATGCTTGTAGCCGAAATAACTGAAATAAAAGGAACTCTCAGCAGATGCAGGAAGCATCAAGGATCAGCACTGAAAAGCTTGTAGCAGAAATACAGGAGTCAAATAGAGCTACGAACGAGACTCTGGTAGAGGTTTCTGAGGCCATTAATAGGAGGGTGGATTCTATTGAGAATAAATTCTCAGAGCTGGCAGATAGAGCCCAACATCTAGAAAGCGGTGGCCTGGAACAGCATGCAAAAGAGTTCGAAGAAAAATTTCATGCTTTGGAGGACAAAATGCATAACCTTGAATGAAGTGGCGGGCCAGTACGAGCAGTTGCGGAGTTTTCTGCTCGAATAAAAGCGCCATGCTTTGACGGCAGCGTACCATTGGGCATCTTTAGATTCCAGTTCGAGACGGTTGCTAGCAGAAATGGATGGGATGCGGAAGAAAAGGTCATAGAGTTGATTTTGTCCTTAAAGGGTACAGCCGCAGAGGTACTTGAGACCGTGCCAGTAAGCAGCAGAAACAACTATAATGAAATAATGGCAGCATTGCAGCGCAAGTATGGTGGTGAGCACAAGCGCGATTTATACAGAATGGAATTGCGATGTAGAGTTCAAAAGCCTAACGAGTCTCTACAAGATTTCGCAATGGAAATCGAGCGTTTAGTGCAGCTGACATATCCAGGCGAGAGTCACCCGTTCCTGGACCACTTTAAAACTGAGGCGTTCGTTAATGGCATTCGCGACTCTGATGTTAAACTGGCTGTGTGCGCAAGGCAGAAGTCCACTTTCGCTGAGACTGTTTCATTTGCGCTGGCTCAAGAGACTGCAAGGATGGTTTTCAAGCCACAGATATGTAAGGTGCTCAATGTGGAGGTGTTGTCCGACAATGATAATAACCTGGTCGCTAGTGTTAAGGAAGCAATGCGACAACTGTTGGCGGAAAGTGCTACCAAAGAAAAGCCTAAATGCTTTAACTGCGGAAAAATTGGTCATCTTCAGCGCAACTGCAAAGCACCATGAAAAAGAGGTAGATCTGTTTCGCCACCAAGAAACAGCAAACGGGTGAACCAAACAACAGCACAAGAGTCCCCGTTAAACTAAAACGAGTTAGCACTAAGGGGCAAGAGCTAGCTCCTACAAACGAGGCCCCCACAATCTCCATATCAGTGATGCAGCAGAAAAATAGAAACCTTACTGCATTTGGACACATCAACGGGGAAAAGCACGTACTTACCATAGACACAGGGCCGCCGCAGTCAATAATAAGGCCTGATATAGTTAAGGGGAAATGCGATCGTTTAAGCAATATACGGCTACGCACAGCCACTGGAGAGCCTGCCACCGTCTATGGTAAGATTGAAGTGAAGGTGACTATAGCCAACATAAACGTGAGGCATGTGTTTATTGTTGCCGATGAGGTAATGATTGGAGCCGATTTTATGATTAACCATCGCATTAATCTACACATGGGGCAACAGGTGACGATTTGGCGTAATGTGGAAGTACCCCTTGATGTTGGGTATGACAGCAAGCCGCAAGTAACAAAATTTGCTATTGAGAGTCAGACGTTACCACGGCAGTCTGAAACAGTTATATGGGCGCGTATGAAGGGAGATTGTGAGGACAATCGGTTGTGGGTTGTAGAACCAGCAGATCTAAAGAAAGAGGTTATAACAGCAAAAGCTCTAGTAAAAACTAGTAAAGGAGGAATAGTCCCTATAAGAGTGCTTAACTTGGCAGACCATGAACAAGTCATCAAAAAAAATGCGATATTGGCCAGTGTACTCCAGCAGAGGCAATAATAAACTGTGAGAAGAAGATGGAGCCTACAAATTTGTCTGCAAAATAACGTAAACAATTTGAGGAATACGTAGGGAAATAGGTAGCAGGACTGTCAGCGACAGATAGAAATAAAGCCAAACAGTTGCTAAAAAGGCATGCTAGTATCTTCGCCATGGGAAACCAAAGCCAGGGTAGAACTGCATTGGTTAAACATGAAATTAACACAGGCGAAGCTAGGCCGATTAAACAGCCACTCAGAAGTGTACCCCTAGCAAAGCGATATGAAAACAAAGAGCTTGTGAGAGAAATGGAGCGTGAAGGCGTAATTGAGCCATCTTCCGGTCCTTGGAGTTCGCCTGTAGTCTTAGTTAAAAAGAAAGATGGCAGTACTAGATTCGGCGTAGACTACAGGAAGCTCAATGACATAACACAGCTATCCGCTCCCCAAAATCGATGAAACTTTGGACACGCTAGCTGGTACGAGATGGTTCTCTACGCTAGACTTGCGAAGTGGATATTGGCAAATGGAGATTGCAGAGAAAGACAAGGAGAAAACAGCCTTCACCGTCGGTAACGGATTATGGCAGTTCAAAGTTATGCAATTCGGTCTCTGCAATGCTCCGGCCACATTTGAACGCCTAATGGAGAAGGTACTGAAAGGACTCCACTGGAAGACATGCTTGGTATATCTGGATGACATAATCGTGATGGGGAAAATTTTTGATGAACACTTCAAAAACATGGCAGAAGTTCTTGAACGGATATCATCAGCTGGATTGAAACTCAGCCTGAAGAAATGTGCATTGTTCCAGAAAGAAGTAAAGTGTTTGGGGCAGCAGAAGGAATCTCAACAGATGAAGATAAAATACAAGCAGTAACGGACTGGCATCAACCTAAAAATCTTCATGAATTGTGCAGCTTTTTGGGCCTTTGCACATACTACAGACGCTTTGTGCCAAATTTTGCCAGTGAAGCTGCAAGCCTGCATGAGCTGACAAAGAAGTCGAGACCATACCATTGGGGTGAGCCACAGGAAAAGGCATTCCAGAAACTTAAAGGATTATTGTGTACGTCACCAGTACTAGCGTATCCCATACCTGGAGAAAAATTTGTGCTGGATACTGATGCAAGCGGCTATGGCATAGGGGGCGTGCTATCCCAAGTAGTTAATGGCACTGAGAAAGTCATAGGATAGTATAGCCGTGTACTCTCAAAACCTGAGAGGAACTACTGCGTGAAACGACGTGAGCTTCTGGAAGTATTGGAATGCATTAAACATTACCATAAGTACCTGTATGGTCAACACTTTACATTAAGGACTGACCATTCTGCACTGAGATGGTTATTGCAGTTTAAAAATCCTCAAGGGCAACTAGCACGGTGGATTGAGCGCCTGCAGAGCTACGACTTCAGTATTGAGCATAGAAGGGGCACAAAACATAACAATGCGGATGCTCTTTCAAAAAGACCCTGCTGTTTAGAGTGTAAACATTGCGTTAGAACCGAACAAATGGAAGGCGTTGTTGATGTTCGGCTAATGCACATCGACTCTGATGAAGACTGGTCAGCGGCACAGAGAGACGACAGTATACTGGGGAAAATTATAGCAGCCAAAGAGAAGGACAGAAGACCATCCCGGAATGAAATTTCGGCTGAGAGCCCACTCGCAAAATTTTATTGGGATCAGTGGAACAGCCTCAAGGTAATAAAAGGGTGCCTATACTGCGTAAAGTTTTGCAAGAATTTCACAATGGACCTAGTGGCGGTCATCTTAAAGTAACAAAAACACTTGAGAAACTGAAGCAGCGTTTTTATTGGGTTGGATGTCAACAAGCCGTAGCCGACTGGATAGCAAACTGCCCACAGTGCATAGCAGCCAAAGGCCCAGTAAGAAGAAGCCGGGGACAGCTACAGCAATACAACTCAGGAGTACCATTCGAGCGGATCGCAATGGATGTAGCACGTCCTTTTCCCGTCACTGAAGCCGGAAATCGTTATGTTCTTGTGGTAATGGACTATTTTAGTAAATGGCCAGAGGTATATTCTATACCTAACCAAGAAGCAAAGACAGTTGTAAATGCATTCGTCAACAACTGGGTATGTCGCTATGCTGTCCCAATAGAATTACATTCCGACCAAGGAAGGAATTTCGAGTCTGCCATATTCAGGGAAATGTGCGAATTATATGGGATAAAGAAAACCAGAACAACGCCGTTGCATCCACAGTCTGATGGCATGGTAGAGAGGTTCAATCGCACCTTAGAAGAGTACCTGCGAAAAGTGGTAAGCAACCATCAGAGGGATTGGGACGAGCACATTCCCAAATTTTTGATGGCATATAGGTCAGCTGTACACGACTCCACATCGAGAACGCCAGCTAAAATTATCTTCGGGACGAAATTAAAACTGCCTGGTGACTTGTAATTTGGTGTTAAGCCAGCTGTAGAAGAAGGAGCCACTTCGTCCCAAGAGCAGGAGAACTTAAACGAACTGCATGATTTCGTGCGTAATAGAATCAAGATGGTCAGTGACAAGATGAAGGCTAGATATGACCGCGCAGCAAATTCGGAGGGATTTATGGAAGGTCAATTGGTTCTACTTCATAATCCACAACGGAAAAAAGGATTGTCCCCAAAATTACAGACTCACTGGGATGGCCCGTATAAAATGATTAAGAGAGTGAATGACGTTGTGTGCCGGATACAGAAGCACAATAGCCAAAGGTCGAAAATGAAGATAGTACATATCGAACGATTGGCGCGCTATGGAAGAGGTGATTGTATGCCTATTCGGGTCGAACAGGCTTAAGTGGGCGGCAGTGTTACAAAGTTTAATAAAAGATTCAAATATAACGACAATGTGGCTATATTTACTTGGCAGCACTGCCAAATCATCTCTAGTTGTCAAAATGTTACAACCCTGGTCAACACAATGCAGATAATATTTGAATTAACGGAAATGGAATATTCCGGATACATCTTCGAGAATATACAAGATCATTCGTGGCTGTGCAATAATAAGTGTAAATAACAACAACGAAAAACCTAGCAACATCAATGCTAAGAGATGATGATGTTATTCTTAATGACCTTGTACGCAAGTATTCGCTGCTAACAAAAGCTAAACATGTACACCAATATACACAGCAACAAACACACAAATATACACATAAACATACCGATATAGCACAAGAAGAAACAAAACTACGCAACACACAGAACACTCATACATACAACCGCACATAGTTACAATAAACAAAACACACAAGACAGCATTGTCATATCAACAAACACACGTATATAGCTACATGTTAAGTAAAGCACAACCAACAACAACCATGACCAGATGCTTCGCGAAGTTACCAGACGATGTCATTTTGCTATATAAAGTCGCTGCCAGTAATCAGCGGGATCAGTGTGATTTTAAATCTAGACGTGTTAACATCGCTGAGTGTTTGGTAGTACAAATACTCGTGTTAATTAAGTAGTAAATAAAGTGTTGCCGCATTATATTTCTAAAATTAATTGTCTGTGTTTTTAATTTGATGCAATTAAACGAATCCTTGAAGGATAAGTAAAAAAAGCGTATTTACGAAAAGGTCTAAAAACGTAACAATATGTACATACATATATATAAAAATGTTATGAAGGTTCTTAGCCTTATATCGGTTAAACAAAGAGGATTTTCGAGAAGTACTAAATACTATTGAAGGGCACCTGCAACGTTCAAAAATACCACCTTTGTTGCAGTTAGCAACCACGTTACGCTTTTTAACTGAGGGATCTTATACCGCTGACAGACATAACATTTCTATACCACATTAGTATTCTATACTACATGTGTGTCAACCTATGCTTCAATAACACCACAAAATAAAGTGGTTTATATCTGGTTTCAATACTACGAAAATATACGTAGTATTAACCCAGTTTACACCCTTTAGCTTTGTTCAATTGCATTGGGAATGAGTCATCGCTCAATTTCGCCACTTCAACTTTCGAGAAGTTCGACGCCTCAACCTTATTAAGAAAAATGTCCATGAATATGTATAGTTATAATGAATTTATAAACCATAAAGACTTCCACGTGTCCAAAAACGCCTGTACTTCTTATTTATTATATTAGAATGAAAAAAGCATATTCTTCTTTTAAGGCGATTGTACATAATTAACGAATAGCGAAAACACAATTTCTTTTTTCGCATAAAATATGCAATTTTGTTGTTATTATTAACAATTATGCTAAAAAGTTTTTCTATTTCCATTTTTTTTATTACACGAAAATAAAAACAAATATATTAGTATATATACCACATGTCTGTCATGCCAAAGTAGTATCAAAAACCATAGTATTTATATCATGGTATACAAATCCTATGTCTGTCAGGCATATTATCAGAGGTCTGCTGGCAAAGACTCCAGTATAAGTTTTGGTAGAAGCACTGTATCAATAGTGTTGCACGATGTGCTTCTGGCTATCGAGCGTTACGTTTGCCCGCTGTAGGTAAAAATTGAAATGGACTCAAATGAGAAATGCATATCAAGAAACTTTTTTTATAGCAAATACCAGGTTCCATCAACAATTGGCTGCATCGATAGTACCCATGTCAAGATTGTTACGCGCAGTATTGACGAGCATTTGTATTACAATCGAAAAGGATTTTTCAGTATGAATGCAATGATTGTAAGTAAATCATAATTTTAAATTTGTCATCGCATTTACATTTTTATTTACACAATATATTATTTTTTATTTAAATAGATTTGCGACGGTGACATTAAAATTCGTGCTGTAGATGGCATAGAACCTTTTCTATTAACGCCGTACAGAGATCCGTCTTATAATTCCGTTGAATACAATTTAACATAGCGCATTCTTCGGCTAGAAACATTGTAAAACGAACTATAGGACTAAAAAGTCGGTTTTGCTGTTTACTTTGTACCTTGTATTATCGGCCAGAAAAAGTGGTCAAAACTATAAATGTTTGTTGTGCATTACACAACATATGCAGACATTACAATGTGGAATACAATGAAGATAATGTGACTATATATTTTAGTTCAGATGAGGCTGAAGAAAACGTATCATCACACAATGCAACTTTGCTAAGTGAAGGCCTGAGAATCAGGGATGAGATAGCTAATAGTTTGTCGAACAAATTCAACACAAAATTAATAAAATATTGATAAATAAAGTATATTTTAATTCTTAAAAACAAAATTCAACAATTTAGTCTTTTAAGTCAAGAGATCACAACAAATATTATACATGTAGGATTCCGATTTGAGCTTTCATAGAGAACACATTACAATTGAAATAGTTTTCATAAATTGAATTTTCAATCAAATTTTTTTTTCCATAAAATATAAATAATTATAAAATTATATAAGATATTAAAACGAAAATAAAAGAAATTTTTAATATTCCTTACGTCTCGAAATCTGGAGGAATACCTCCAGATAAATGTGAACGGTGGTTGAAAGATCAGAACAAAATCGACTTTATTATGAAAAAAACAAAGGGAACTGAAGCAAATATAAGTGATAAAGAGCTTCAATTTAAAAAAGGAATCATTGCAAAATGTCCCAATCTTGATTTATCAAAAGGTGCTATTCCGAAATCTTCAAATTTCAAGAAAAATGATAACACGATAACCACTAATTCTTCAAATAACATCAATATGATAAATAAAAATATGTCAATCAATGTAATTGAAAACACCACAGAGGAATTGAAATCCTGTAATGTAGGTTTGGAAAATTTACAAGACCCTATTTATGAAAACGATTGCAAAATTCTGGATAATATTGATTTACCAAATTATCAACACCAAAATGAGATCGAGTTTGAATCAAGTTCACTTTCTGATGATGGATCAAGCGTAACTATTAAAAGGCAGAAACGTACTTTAGAAGGTAAAGTAAAAAAAATAGATTTAACTAATCTGAAGACACGAGGAGTTAATAAAGAAAATGTTATTAACCGTAATAATAGATTTGCTTTGTTAGGCGATTTAGATGTAGAACAAGAAATTTTAGATTATAATCTCACTAATAATAATTTTAATAACACAGAAAATAATGTTGTATCTAAAAACGCATTTTGTCCACCAATATTTCTGCAATATGTTAACATAAAATCTTTAATTGACCAACTTATTTCAAAAAATATTGATTTTAAAATTCAAAATCAATCCAGATTTAAAAGTAAGCTTTATCTTAAAGTTGCATCAGTTCACACTGAAATGATGCAATTATTAAAAGAAAAAGAAATTGCTTCATATTCGTTCACTCCTAAAGAATTTAAAAGGCAAAGTATTGTTTGTAGAGGACTATACCATAAATCAGATGAAAATGCAATAATTTAATACAGGTCCTATTTACACAAATTTTATTGTGTTACATGTTAGGTTAGGTTAGAGGGCCGTTGTCCCTGGCGGGACAATCCACTTGGGTCCGTCAATTCGGTCCCTTTGTGATGCCCTTAAGCAGAGGACCTCCTAAGGGATATCCTCCGCCGTTTCAAACCATCCTGTACCCTTGAGGAAGGATGATATCCCTGAAAGCTTCCTGTTTGCCAGGCTGTCTAAGTCTGACAGGAATCGGGAGCCCAGCGCCGCTGCCCTTACATTAGCAAGGGCAGGACACTGACACAGAAGATGGAGGACAGTTTCTTCCTCCTCCTCATCATTGCAATAGTCGTTGACGCATGCGCGCCTTGTCAAACTTGAGAAGGTCGCGTGTTTTGCGCAAATCGTAATGGGGCCACGTGGCTCTTGCCACGAGACAGTTAGCCACGCTTTCCCACCTAAGTTGAGCTAGTTTGTATGATTCGCTTTGAATCAGAAACTTGCATCGCGCTAATGGAATGCCAGTGAAGTGACTGATCATTGAACTGTTCAATTCAGTCCCTTGTCTGGCAATCTCATCCGCAGTATGGTTGCCTGGACATCCAGAATGCCCTGGCACCCAAACCAGTGTCACCCTCGAATGTCTCGCTATCTCGTTGATAGACAGTCGGCATTCGACCACAGTTTTCGATGTACTGCACACACCACTAATAGCAGAGATGGCTGCTTTGCTATCGGTAACAATGAAGATATCATTCGATATCCTATAGTACCTTAGCCATCTCGCTGCCCGAGTAATAGTAGAGATTTCGGCTTGCAAGACAGCACAACCGTCCTGGAGCCGGAAAGGAGATCTTACATTGAAGTTCTCCACATAGAAGCCTCCGCCCGTTCTTGTTCCCCTTTTGGATCCGTCAGTGAAAACTCTAACTGAATCCTCGGGAAAGGAAAGCCTGTCCACCTGTTCCCTGTCAACGACAATGGAACGGAAAAGTCCACCAAAGAAGGGTCTTGGTACACAGTAGTCAATGTTGGCATGGATTTCCGAGTGCTCTCTTAAAATCCTAGCATGCCCATAGTCAGTCCTAGTCCATGGACATACTGTATTCAACCTGACCGCAGAGAATAGAGCCAGTTGTCTGGCCAGAATGTCAACCGGGAGCCAATTTAGCATTGCAAAAATTGCTCCCGTTGGTGTGGATGGTAGTGCGCCTGTCATCAGTCTCGCCACGACCCGAAATACTTTTTCAAAGGTCCTGCGATGAGCCTGCTTGTCCATCGCATTCCACCAAACCAATATCCCGTAAAAGAGTACTGGTTTAATAACAGCCTCAAGGATCCAATTGATCCCCTTAGGGTTGATACCCCATTTGAGGCCTACTGCCCTTTTGCATGTATAAATAGCCACTAAGGCCCTTTCCGCTCTCGCCTGTATGTTCTGATTTCATGATAGCTTACTATCCAGAATCACACCCAGGCACTTGGCGGTTTTAAATAGTTTCAAGGAGGTGCCGTTAAGGTTTGGGTGTATAAATCTATCGTTCTTGTACCTCCTAGTGAAGAGCACCAACTCAGTCTTGGCTGGGTTGATGCCGAGCCCACAGCTGACACTCCACCTATTCAGCAGAGCCAGCGCAGACTCCATACACTGAGATATGGTATCCAAGTGCTTACCCGATATCGCCACCGCTACGTCATCCGCGTACGCGACAGTCATAATCTGTCTGCGTTCTAGACTTAGCAAAAGCGAATTAATGGTCAGGTTCCACAACAGAGGTGGAAGAACACCTCCCTGTGGAGTGCCCCGATAGACTGCCCTATACTCAATGACATCTCCAATCGAGGCCCTGACTACCCTGAAAGTTAGTAAGTTTCTAACAAACCGGCATAAATTGTCATCAATCCCTACTGCTACCATCCCATTGATGATGGAATCAGGGTTGGCACCTTCTATGTCCAGAAAAGCCCCCATAGTAAATTCCTTATACTCAAGAGATTTTTCTATGTGGCCCACTAGAGAATGTAGTGCCGTTTCCACAGATTTGCCTTTGGTGTAGGCGTGCTGTGATTTGGAGAGAAGCTCATTCGGAATGGTCATTCTCAGATGAATATCAATTACCCTTTCTAAAGTTTTGAGTAAAAAGAAGTAAGACTTATCGGTCTGAAGTCTTTAGGCTTGGTGTGTGACGTCTTACCCCCTTTCGGGATAAAGACAACCTTGCACGTACGCCAAAATATATGTAGGTATATATTCCCTCCTAAGGCATTCACTGTAAATTACCGTGTGCCAAGGTAGAACAATGTCCGCATTTCTCTGTAGATCCGCTGGTCCCGGAGACTTGAACGGATCGAAGCTGTGTACAGCCCAGCGGAGCCTATCCATATCCAATGGAGTTGTGACTGCGCCTGTCGTCAAGCTGCCATCGGCAGTGCCTGTTAAAGGTGCCGCCTGGCTGCCAGGAAAATGAGTGTCGAGTAGTACGCTCAGCGTCTCTTGACTACTCATGGTCCAGCTACCATGACTACTCATGGTCCAGTACAACCGGTGCGGTTGATAGCATCTTACGCAGCCTGTTGGTTTCAGATGAACCCTCCACATTACTGCAGAAAGCCCTCCAAGACCTCCTTTTTGCGTTCCTGACAAGATTCTTGAAGCGATTCACCGAGGTTTTGTATGCCGACCACTCGCCTGATCGTTTAGCCTCGTTGAATAGCCTACGACATTCCTTTCGTGAATGTGCAATTTCCGGGCTCCACCATGGTGGTCTGGCCCTTCCCCTGCAAACCGTTGGTTTGCATCCACATTAGTGACACAGCGAAACGATTCACTTAGAATCTCCACAGCAGAGTCAGTGACCCCAATATTTCTAATAGTTGGAGACGTCGATAAGGAGTTGCAGAGTACATTGTTCTGTAGCTCCCAGTCAGTCTTCTTTCTGTTAACTATAGGATTGAATCTACTTACACCTAACCCTATGTTAAAGTCAATATAGCGATGATCGGATAGGGAGCAGTCATCCGCAACCCTCCAACCGCTAACCAGATTGGTGTGCTCTGCACTAACCAATGTTACATCTAAAACCTCTCTACGGTTAGACACAATAAAAGTGGGTTCTGAACCCCTGTTGACAATTTCAAGATTATTATTAAAAATGAAATCGAAGAGACACTCACCCCGCTCGTTAGTATCGCTACTACCCCAGGAGATGTGGTGTGAATTGGCGTCAGCACTTATTATTATAGGCGTCCTCGTGCTTATCGCCCTTGACACAATGCCACGCACCTTGCCATTTGGTGGACTGCCCTCATGGTCATGCGCCATATAGCTCGAGACCAACCAAACCGTACCGGACGGGGTCTCCAGAGCAGCTGGAGAGTATCCCCATCACTGAAATCAGATAGGATAAAGATACGCAAAGAGTTTATAGCCAAGATACAAGATCTAATATTACCTGTGCCTTTGGCAAACAATAGCTTGTAGCCCTTTAGTGTCAGTCCATGAACCCGTCCTTGGTGGACCCAGGGTTCCTGGACCATAACCAGCTCCTCCTTCCTCTCTACCACCCGGAGGAGCATCGCAGCGGATGCTGCTTTAGAGTGGTGAAGGTTTATCTGTGTCACCTTCACCATCATGGAGCGCAATTATGGTGGTGTTGGCGTCCTCTTGGCTGGATTCCAAGAGGGCGTCAGTGTCCTCATCCGCGACTGCCATCCGTTGAAAGAAGCCACCCACCATGTCTGAGACTGAGTGGGTGTCCTCTTGCCCGCATGATGCTGCGTCCGATACACCAGCAGCAGCGCAGTCAACAGCGCCGTTGGCAGCATCATCCCCTCGGTTGCGGTTCTTCCTGATATCGGTCCGGTAGAGGCGCAACAGAATCGTACTGAAACAGTAGAAGATTTTGTTGCCCCTCTTACGGATCGGTGTCAAAGATTCTTTGTTAAGAATCAGAACCACCTCCCTTCTAGACCTCTCGGGTGCATTCACCTTAGCTACCCTCCAGTCATGGGTGGGTAGATCCGGGTTACAGTCCTTAAGGATCTCAAGGATCTCCTTCGGGGAAGAAGGTTCAGCAGGAACTATGGTCAAGGCTCTTGGTCTTCTGGGTATGTCTTCCACGGAAACCACATCCAGCCTAGAGCCTTCCCACACTTCGCCAATAGTTTCGATGGCGTTCTTCAACAGAGACGCTGAGCGTTCATCCGTGCAGTCCATCAATTTAACGCCGTGCTGGTGCCAGCCAGCATCGAAGCATTGAGGCGGCGGTCCCGGATTCTCCTTGCGGATCTTCCAGAACACTCCCGCCAGTTTTTGGTTGACCAAGTCCCATCTGGCATGGGAAATGGCACCGTCTGATGCATCCCTATCGATTATGGCCCTTATGAGCTTGCCTTTGGCGATCTCACTAAAGGTGCCTTTCGAAGGGATGTTCTTAGGACGTTTTGCCCTAGAAGCCCTAGCTGCATCGTTCTCCTCTTCCGAACGTTGCCGTTTAGGCGCCACAACCGTGGCAGGTGCGGGGGAGGAGTTTATTTGCTAGAAGTAATCCCCTTTGCCTTTTCCTGCGCAATGTGCGCTTTGGAGGCGACGGGTTTGGACGGCTTAGGCCTTTCCATTCCCTTCGCACCCGAAGAAGGGGTTTTTACCGTTTTACCGGTAAGGACCTGATCAGCTTTTGAGGTACTTGGAGCGAAAGACAGAGGTACCTCGCTGCTAGTGCTAGGGCAGCCACCCGTTGCCGGGTGTTTTGCCCCTTTCTCAACAGCAATCAGCCTGGTTAATCCAGGCTGATTGCCCACCACGTCAGTAGTCCGCAGACTGGTCGGGCCTGATGTGGACACCCGGCCAGCCTGAGCAGCAGTAGCTTTCGATTCACCGCGGCCTGCTACTTGCGCCGCGGGAATAGGGTCCCCGGAGATTGTTAAGCCCCTAACCGGGTACGTGGGGCTTGGCTTTTTGGTTTTCATTTTTTTTGGTGGGTTTGAGGTTGCATTTTATACCTACTGCCAGGTTAAAAAAGCTGCCGACCCACCTGGATGCAGACGCAGACCATCAGCCGCCCCAAATGGTATACAGACGCTGATGGATTTGGACATGGTCCCTTGGACCGAAAAACGGACTGACTCGATAGCCGCCCCATGGGGAAAAACAGACGCTATCGAGTCCGGGAAGGGTGGTTCTTGGACGGTACTTAGTTGTTGGCCACTCTGGCATGGGTGACCCTACCAGGGGCTACTGATAACAGCTGCCCCCGCCAGTACAGACCGGTCAACTAGACCTAAGCCTCCACATCGCGACAAGATGACCACCCAGCGTGGAGGTGTTACATGTTAACATCAGGTTAATACAGTTCTCGGATTCTTTTTCACAATAAAATTTGTGTAAATAGGACCTGTATTAAATTCAACTAAGCCACCTAATAAGTGGTGACAAACACAATACACATGAGCACTGATGATGAAAGGGTTGCGTCTTTCGAAAACAGCTGCTCTGCTCTGCTGTGTAAGTTGAATAACAAAAACTGATGTTGGCTTGCCTTTGTGCCTTGGAATATTTATCATGTCTTTCTGAGATTTAAATTAAAATTTCGAACAATTAGCCTATAGAATCTTAATTCAATTTAATGATTATAATTTTTTATTAAAAGTGCCTGATAATTTTGTTTCATTTAAAAATACGGATTGGAATTCATTTAAATTTGACGTTAGTTCATCGCTTTTAAATCATTTTCCACCAATCAATAGAAATTTATCCAATAATGAAATTGATAATTACATTGATGAATTTGTTACCACTACAAATTTCTTATCACAAGTTCACTCAGAAACTTGTGGAAGACCTGAAAAAAAATTTGTTGTATCCGAAACTGTAAAAAACTTTTAAATATAAAATATACTTGGCAGAAAGATTTAACTAGAATATATAGAAGAACTCTAAGTAGGAACAATTCGGAGTATTTATTAGTTTCGAAACAAATAGATTTAATCAAAATTAATATCAAGGAACGAATAGAATTAGAAAAAGTCAAAATTGTTAATGATAAACTCAAAAATATAATTCCTGGCCCAACGGCTTTTAAAGCGATTTTTAAAATTTCAGGAAATAAAAATAAATCATTTATTAAAAATATTTCTGTAAATAATGTTATTATAAAGGATAAATATCAAAAATTGGATATTTTAAAATCACATTTCTCCTCAATTTACCAAATTGATCATCTTAATAGAGATACATCAGATGTTGAGGATACAATAAACAATATTCTGTTACAAGCCCAAAATTGTATTGTTATTTTTGATAATAATTTAACATCATTAAATGATCAAAATAATTTAAATTTCACGTCGCTAAATTCTATTCTAGAAATTTCTAGTTTAATCAGCAATAAAAAATCTATTGGTTTAGATAATATCTCAAATTATTTGATTAAAAAATTTCCGAAAAAAGCTTTCGAATATTTGACAGTAATTTTCAACAATTGCATTAATAATTGTTATTTCCCCAAGGATTGGAAAATAGCTAAAATTATTCCTATACCAAAACAAAAGAATAATAATGACATTAATAATTTAAGACCAATATCACATTTGTCTAATTTAGTGAAACTTTTTGAAAAAATTATACGTGTAAAAATGGATTTAGGTTTGACAGAATCTTAAATTCCGCAATATCAATTTGGTTTCAATATCTTAGAAATATTGAAAAAGCGTTTGACAAAGCATATCATAATGGTATTTTATATAAAATGATTTCCATAGGTTTTAATCCATATATTGTAAAAATTTTTAGTAGTTTTTTTTGAAAATAGAAAATTTTGTGTTGAAATTGAAAATACACTTTCGATACAAGGAAATGTTAAATGTGGAGTTCCACAAGGTTCAATTTTGGCACAACATTTATATAATATATTTATTTCAGACTTTCCACACCTTTTTAATAATTCAACAGGAATTCTTTATGCAGACGACTCTTTGTTATATGCTCATGCTGAATCACCATTAACAGCTCTTAATCTTGTAACTTCACATCTCGAACATGTCAACGATTTTTATTCGTTTTGGGGAATTAAAATAAATGTATCAAAAAGTCATGCATTATGCTTACGAAATGCATCAGGAAAATGCAAATATACTGTAGTCCCAGAAAGTAAAAAATTAAAATTGTTTTTAAACAGAGATGAAATTTTTTTTAAAGACAGTTTTATATATCTCGGTATAAATTTCAATAAACTAGTTAAGTTTAGCAATCATGTCAATCATGCGCATAGGAACTAGCTAAAACCCCTCAATAATCAATTTTGAACTTTTTTTGTAAATTTGGGAAAAGAATCAGCACGAATAATATTAAACAATTTTGTGAAAAACAACAAATACCCAAATATATAAAATTAACTATAAACGATGCGAGTGCCAGACTTGTTGTCAACACTGCGAATAATTAGCTGTTGTTGTTTTCTTTGTCTCTTACACCTACAACTAGAGTTGGAAAAAAGCCAGCCAGTTGTAGTATGACATAGTAAGAAAACAAAAAGGGAAAAAGTGATTATTGAGTTCTTGTTATAGCTTTGATATTTACTTAAACTTCTGATTCAATTGAGTCGAAGTTTAAAATAATATCTTTAGTTATTCTAAGAAATGTTGGGTAAAGGTTCCCTGATGATCTGCATTAGCCCCAGTGAAATGCGCATAGGAACTAGCTAAAACCCCTCAATAATCAATTTTGAACTTTTTTTGTAAATTTGGGAAAAGAATCAGCACGAATAATATTAAACAATTTTGTGAAAAACAACAAATACCCAAATATATAAAATTAACTATAAACGATGCGAGTGCCAGCGCAAAAATAACAAAATGTTGTCAACACTGCGAATAATTAGCTGTTGTTGTTTTCTTTGTCTCTTACACCTACAACTAGAGTTGGAAAAAAGCCATCCAGTTGTAGTATGACATAGTAAGAAAACAAAAAGGGAAAAAGTGATTATTGAGTTCTTGTTATATGTAGCTTTGATATTTACTTAAACTTCTGATTCAATTGAGTCGAAGTTTAAAATAATATCTTTAGTTATTCTAAGAAATGTTGGGTAAAGGTTCCCTGATGATCTGCATTAGCCCCAGTGAAATGCGCATAGGAACTAGCTAAAACCCCTCAATAATCAATTTTGAAATTTTTTTGTAAATTTGGGAAAAGAATCAGCACGAATAATATTAAACAATTTTGTGAAACTGATTTAAGTTGGTCAAATACAAATTATCTTTCAGCAATAGGTATTTTGCGACAACAATTTGAAAATATTAATGGACAAAACTTTTATCATAGAAATATTCCCGGCATTCATAGAGGGTAAAATATAGTTTTAGTATTATTGTAGTTTTAAGTTTATTTTTAACGTATAGTTTTAAGTTTATTTTAAATAGATTTTACTCTATTGTTAACCATAAGTGTCGGGAGCAAACACTGTTTTATTTACATTTAAAACAACTTTTAATTAAGTTATTAGTTATTCTAATTAAATTATGTATGAATTTTTATTAGTCGAACTTTATTATGTAAATTGTTAACTTTATAATAAAAAATGGTTTGCAGTCTTGCAGATTCGAACTTAAGCCCGTTGATAAAATTAACAATTTACATAATAAAGTTCGACTAATAAAAATTCATACATAATTTAAAACATTGCGGGGGCACGCGCACTTGTTCATTGTAAATTGACAACTAAATTCAATTACTTGAACATAAATAACAAAGAAGCTTTAGTTATCAGCAGCCGATGGCTCTGGAAAAAAGCGAAAGAGATACATGGAATATTGGGAATATTAATCGTCAATGTTGGGGAATTTCGTACTAACCAAAAATGTAATAACTTAAAAATATGAATGTGATAACTTCTCATATTCAATTTTCGTTAAAAAATTGGTTAAATAGTTGATATTCCTACTAACTAGCACCACTTGCAAAAGTGAAAAATTGAACAAAGAACGCTGATGAGATGGCCTAGCGGCCTCGAAATCAGTACTGATCCGTTCTGCTGGTTTGATGATTATTGAAAAATATTCTTAATATTCCAATCTTAATATAAATTAATAAAAATAGAATTTGAACAAATTCATTTATTAATAAAATAATAATAAATGGTTTGCAGTCTTGCAGATTCGAACTTAAGCCCGTTGATAAAATTAACAGTTATTCTAATTAATTTATAAGCATGTAGCAATTATCTCTTATTAAAATTAAAATAATACTTTATAATTTTAAGTTTCCAACCAATGTATAATTTAGCTAATTGTTATGAAATTTTTTAAGTCTCAATAAATAAATATTATACATGTATGTGTAACCAAAACTAACCCTTAAGGAAATGTCCATACTAAAACTGTAGTGATTGACTATTGACCTTGTCCCCAGTACTACTGACTAATTTTACCCTAGGAAATGTTCCCTGCTATAGACATTTAACATGTGCTTGTCATTGAGATTCCACTAGTGACCTTAAAAAGATATGTCAATACTGAAAATACACTGACTCGCTTTTGACTTTGTCAGCAATACTACTGTCTAATTAGTCCCCACACAATGCTTTGTGCCGTAGACATTTAGCATCCATGAAGGAAATGACGATAGTGAAAATGTACTAACTCGCGTTTGACTTTGTCAGCAGTACTACTGACTAATAATTAATATGTATGCGGTACAATTAGACTCTAATTGTACCGCATACATATTGAGAATCCACGTAAATATCAACAAATATTTAAACACATACGTTTTTCTTTTTAATAAGATGTTTTATTAAACAGAACTATAGAATTATTTTAAAAATGGAAATATACCCTTAACTTAGGTTTGTACTATTTGGCCAGCTAAAAAATTTCGCCAAGCTAATTTTTTAACTTTTCTACCGGTAAATCATATAGCCCTACTTAAAATTGTTTACATCAGTCTGTATTTAATAACTAATTTATTTTAATTTTACCGCAGGTTAAAGTTTCAATTATTGCAACGTACAGCATAATTTCTCTTATATCGTCTGTTTTTTCTATCACTTATATATTTTTGATGGGCATACATAATATTTCCACTAACTAAACCAGTATATTTCAGCTCAACTTGAGAACAATATGTAGAATTCCGATCAACAAAAATCCAACATATGCATGATAAAACTATCTGAATACAATTAGGTAAACAAATCAGTATTTTTTAGTTATTCACAAATTAGTATCGAAAAAGGTGTTTTTATGAAAAATTTTATATTATTTGTGTGTAAAAACTCATAAACAAATTTAAAACTAAAAAAATTAAATTTTTAAATATTGTCAATAAAATCAAAAAATTATTTAAAAAGTTTTTGCAGTTCTAAATTTGTTTTGTGAGTTTGTACAAGCAAATAAATTTTATTTTCATAAAATACACTTTTTTCGATACTAATTTGTAAATAACTAAACAAAACACCCATTTGATTGCCACATTTTATTAAGATAGTTTTAATGTAATTTTATCATGCAACTGTTGAACTTTTGTTGGTCGGAACATGACATATTGTCCTCAAGTTGAGGTGAAATATATTGGTGTAGTTAGTGGAAATATTAGATGTGCTCATGAAAAAGCTGTAAGTGATAAGAAAAAACAGAGGACAGTGTTTTATTGCGCATCAAACTGATTAGAAAAATTTTAATTTTGTTCAAAACGGAATTTCACTGTAAGTATGTATATATGTACATATGTGTAATTGATATAACCATTAATGTTCAAACGTAAAGTAGTAAAACTGCGTGATCAGTTTTTCGTTATTTAATAATCTGTCTTTTTTGTTATTTATTTATTTATTAAAATATACCTTATAAATATATTTACAAGATATACGAAAGGCGCCGGGTAACTAGACCTTATGCGCACATTAGAAGTATTTACTCTCTAAGATATGTACATTTATGTATATTAAATGTTAACTTAAACATTTTAATATTTATGAATAAAAAGAAACAAGTGGAAAAGTATTCATGAAAATATATAAAAACAAAACTTTGGAATATTGAACTAAATTAAACATCGAAGATACCATGTTTCCGAAGACTAACTCTGATTGATGTTAAATTGGCACACGTCGTACAATCCAAAATCTCCGCAATGTGTTCCCCAATTTTAGAAATTGGACATTCAGTAAAAATATGTGGAACTGTTAAGTTAACATTACAATAAGAACATCTTGCTGGGTCCGAGTGATTGAAATAATGTTGAGTATTGAATATAGCTCTACCGACCCTAAGTCGGCTTAACATCACGCAATCGCTTCTTGTCAGGTTATAATTGTATTTGGGCCTTGGCTGTATTGCATAAAGTTGTTTTTGTATACTACGAAATTGGCTTGAAATAATATTTGGAATGCATGGTGTTACAGTTATTTCCTGAAGATTTTGAGCATTTTTTGCAACACTATCAGCATATTCGTTTCCTCCAATGCCTATATGTGATGGAATCCATATTATCAAAATACTTGGGTTTTCAATGGCAGTTTAACCACACTGTTGTATGTTCCATTTTGATTTTTAGATAAAGCTTTAGTTGCACTTAGACTGTCAGTACAAATAATAGTTTTTACTCTCTTTTCAATGGCATATGAAATTGTGGATTTAATAGCACTTAATTCCGCCGAAAAAATTCCAGCATTATTTGGGATACGTGCTTCCATCTTTGTGAAGAATTGCGTTTGACTTATTTGTTCAATAACCGAAAATGTTGTTAGCCCATTATTAAAAGAACCATCAGTGTACAATATCATTTCAGGAGAAAAGTTATCAATCTTCTGTTGCAGATTTTTTCGGAAGACAAGAGGATTAATATAATTTTTTTTGGAGATACTTAAATTCGAATACGTCATAGCATAGTTTGCAGTGTTTAGTTCGTTATAAGGTTTTTCTGGAATCAAGATATTATGGCTTCTTAAAAGCGAGACAATTTCTCCAATAGCAGATGGTGGTACGGCATTTAGGGGTTCGATATGTTTCCAAAAGGTTTCATGAAGCCCATCAGCTGGAATAGTAATGGCTTTTGAAGCCATATTAACTGCACTTTTTTCCAAAATGAATTGAAAGTCCTGATATCCAGCTTCAATCCTAACCTTTTCTAACGTTGCTCTTAATAAGCCAGAAGCTGTTCTGTAGCAGTTATTTGTAGCTGTATTTAATTTTTGTATATTTTTCTTTGAAGTCAACCCATATATTGTAATACAATGTAATATAGTAATTTTGATGATAAATATTTAACATGAGCATTCCATAGCAAATTCTTTGTGAATAGTATACCCAATACCCTCATTTGATCACTAATATTAATATCAAAGCTTCTGATGTTAATTTTCTCATCGCAACATCTTCTTTTCCTGCATACATGATGTATTTCAGCTTTACCACTTGGCGATACCGCACCTCTGTCAATTGCCCATTTGTGAATTTTGCGATCAAGATGTGTCAGATTCGTATGCACTTCATCCTGAGTACTTCATCCTGCAATAGCAAAAACATTATCGGCATAAATACCAACGTAATCTATACCAGGAGTATTTTCAATAGCCTTCGCCAAAGAGTTAGCGTAAATCGTGAACAAAGCCACCGACAATGGGGATCCTTGTGGAACACCATTATCTAAATCATATGTTTCAGAAAAATAGCCATCGACCTTTACTGCAACCTTTCGAAAAGAAAGAAAAGACTTTATGAGTTTCATAATAATCTTGGGAATACCCCATTCATTCATTTCCAATATTATATAAGTTAGCACCACTTTGTCGAAAGCCTTTTCTATATCCTCAGATATAACAAGACTATGCCTGCGTTGTTTAATGTTTTTTCGCAAAATTTCTTCCATTTGATGACAAATACTATGAACACCATGCCGAGATATGAAAGCGTGCTGTATTTTTGAAACATAAACACCAGCTGACTTCCAGAATCTCTTTGTCAAAATTTTGGAAAGAGCTGGTAATAAGGAAATTGGGCGGTAACCCTCCAAGCGACCAGGATCCTTACCTGGTTTAGGTATAGGTGCCAAAATTGCCGTTTTCCAATCGTGAGGAAATACTCCAGTTGCCAAAATGCTGTTATACAGTTCACATAAGCGCAATTTTAGTTCTACGGGAGATTTCTTGATCATTGTATACGTTATCTTGTCTCGTACCGGCGTAGAACCACTTAATGTTTTCAGTACTACATTTAATTCAGAAAATTCCACTTTGTTGGCGAGAAAAACTTGTTCGTCGCAACACCTTGAAAGATTTTTGATATCCAGATTCTGTTTTGAACCAAGTATATTTGCATCAAGTGTTGCATCTGAACTAATTGATGTCCAAAATTCAGCAAATTTGTTAGCAATTATCTGAGGGTGGCTAAAGCTTTCATTGTTCATAACTAAATTGGGGAAATTATTGATCTTATCAGATCTTAAATTGTTAATTTTTCTCCACAAGAATCGAACATCCATTGTTGGTTTTAAAGAGTTCAAGAAATTGTCCTATGTTTGTCATTTTGCAATTCTACATTCTCGTTTGGTCTTAGCACATAGTCTTCTGTATTTCAAAATATTAGACTCACAACGACACCTCTTGAATTCTCTCCAAGCCAGTTGCCTCGATTGAATTAATTTTCCAATATTGCAGTTGAACCCAACGGGATTATTTTTGTCCTTAGGCCTACGACTTAAAGGAATACTTTCATTAGCTGCCTTTCTGATAATACGCTTAATTTGACTAGCTTCTCTGTTTATCTTCAGTGAAACGGGATAATCGCTACAAATTCTAGATACCTTTTGTCCAAAAAGTTCCCAATTAGCATTGGTGTCATTAAATCTTGGAGTAAATTGTCTTTTAATAATATTCATATTATTAGATATCTTAATGGGGAAATGGTCGCCAACCTCAGGCATAAGCAAACAACTCCATACAAGAGTAGGAACAAAGTCCACACTAGCCATAGTCACGTCGACAGATGTTAATGTGTTTCTAGTATTTAATAAAGTAAGCGATCCATTCACAATTAAAATGTTATTATCATCAGCAAAATCTTCCCAAATTCTCCCACTCGGGGAATTCGCAGTCGAACCCCACAAAATGTTTTGTGAATTAAAATCACCTAATACTATATGATGAACTCCATTAAGCGGGGATATTTCATTAACCATTGCAGCTGTCAACCTTAGGTCGCACTCTTTGTATATGTTCGTTATATGAATTTCAATATTGGACTTAATTACGATCGTCTGGAAAAGCAAATCTCCGGATGATTTAATATGTTGTATCACATTTATGTTGTTCCTAACCAAAAAAGCAATACCAGATTTAGCGTACAAAAAATCCTTATTGTGATGAAAAACCGTATAACCAGGCAAATGTAACAAATATCTACCACATGTGTTTCCTGCAAAACTATTATAGTTGGTTTATGTTTGGCAACGAGTAGTTCAAGTGCATATTTATGATTAACAAATCCTTGAATGTTCCACTGAATGATATTAATATTTAGTCCAATATTCATAAAGGACCAATGATTATTTTTTGTCATTTTCCTTGTTTTGCTTTGTTTTTTTTAATGTTTTAGGTGTTATAATAACATTTAGATCTGGAATTTTTTTGTAAATTTGAGATGTGGGGGAGATTTCTTCGTTTAAGCTGGAATTATTTGATCTGATAGGAGTGCTTAAATTCAAATCATCATTTATATCATCAATATCAATAGATTCTGTAATATTATAATCAATTTTCATGTTTGTAAGTGAGTTATCTTCAAAACTATCATCATAAAACGTATCATCAACCCAATCTTTGATTGTGTTCAAATGTTGATCTTTAACTTTTGTTTTAGTTTGACTCACTAAGTTTGTTGCAGGAAAAATAACTGCTGAGAGAGATTCTTAAGTACAAATGGTTTCCAATGCTGGATGAGTATTTGTGAATTTTATTTTATTATTGTTGTTAAGGGCAAGGAGGGAATTTTGATTATCTGGATTGGTGATGATTGTTGGGTTTTTGGAATTTGTTTCAATTGTTGAATGTATGGGTGTGAGATTTATTGAATTGTTGTTATTACGAGTTGGGATAGAATGTTCTTTTTCTGTAATTGTGTTGATTGTTGAAAATTCTTCAGGAATTTTTCTCAATATTGTTGATGTTGAAACCGTTGGTAATTGTGTATTGGTTGTTGTAGCTGCAGCAGTTGTTGTTATTGAAGTAGATACCATTGGTGGTTGATCATTTAGTACCTGTGCGTATGTTTGCACATTTTTTCCTTTTCTAGAAATAGGCTTAAGGGTATTTAGAGTGAGATTGTCATTATAGATTTCCCAAGCTTCACGATATGTACATCTTCTCGAAATTCTTAAATAATTAACTGATTTGTGCTTCCAAAATGTTGGACAATTTGGGTCACTTGATGGATGAGTTTCCAATTGACAATTTATACTGAACTTACGTGTACAGGGATCATGAGGTGTTGGTGTGCCACATTCCTTACATACTTCAACATTACGACAACGTTTCTTGGTATGACCTAGCTTTTGGCAGTTTTGGCATTTCATTGGGTTTGGTATATATTCCTCGACAGGAACTCTCTCCCATCCTAACTTTAATACTTCTGGACGATATATTTGGTCAAACGTTACAACCGCTGCGCCTGTTGCTATGATTTCTTTACCATTAAATTTTGTTATTTTACGTATTTCGACAACTTTTTGAGATTTGAGTGATTCCAGCAATTCTTCTTCCGTTATGTTTATAAGTTTTCTCGAGAAGATTCGTCCTTGAACACTATTTAAAGTCTTATGAAGGGTAATTTTAACTGGAATGCAATCAATGTATTTCACTTTAAGATAATGTTCAGCAATTTTCCTATTTGGGACTTTAATTAGCAGGTCACCACTTCTCATCTCCGTAACTTCCAAACGTTCTTTACTAATATAGTCAAGACCACGTTCCACCTGGAAAACATTGTAGGATGTTAGAGGAGCTGCGTCAATTTCAGGCTTCAATGATATAGCCGATGCTACTAAATATCTTGGGAGGTGTTGTTCATTATTGAAAATTTCAGGCAAAGGAACAAAATCATCTGGTCGTAGGCGTTTATTTCTGCTTGGTTTACTTTTCCCAGCCGTAGAATCTAGTTCCCTGAACCGGTTGTAATTCGGGGGATAAGCCCCATTCATTGCAATACTTAAGCAAAAACTATATTTTTAATTTTTTCTTTATATCAGCTAACCAAAATAAAATATATGAGTTCAAAATGACAGAAAACAATAAAATTTTTTTTCAAAAACTTTTTTCTTTTGTTTTAAATTTCAATTATATTATCAGAGAACAAACGAACGATGTCTACACGGCAATTGAATCTTTTTTGTTATATTTTACATTTTATATGGATGACGACTTTCTTTTTATTTGTCAACAATATGTAAAACAAAATTGTATGTGTGTATTACCACCATCGCACTAATTTAAAACAAAATTCTACAATTTGTTTTGATTTTAAATGTAGTTGTTCGAATGAAGGAACTATTTCGACATCGTGGATAAGGAAATTAACTTTAAGATAAATTAATAATAGAGAGTATACATATAATATAAAAATTTAGTACGCGGTTTTAGTACTTACATTGGCTATATAGATTAATGGGTATATTGATTTGGTAATGTCCAAGAAATTTAATTTTCGTTGCACAGTGTTATTTAACAACATCTTAAATTAATTTGTATCCCCACTTTATTCAAGGCTGGGTAAAAATAATAAATACTTAATAAATACTTCTATAAACTACATTATAATCTAATCCACAGCGCAAAATATTAAATATTATAAAACAAATTGTTGGTCATATTTTCTCCGAAGCTGTCTAAAGCTTTTTGAATATTTTATACATATAAACTAAACAACAGCTTAAAATTTTAAATATTACTAAAAAAAACGTTTGAGATCAGTTTCTCCAAGTTTTGTTAAAGAAAAACTTAAAATTTTTAACATTTTTAGTTACTACTTAAAATTTTTATTTCCCATCCCTGGAAAAAAAATTTTTATATTTTTAGTTTTTAATAGACCATTGAGGCTTCCCAAAGCACGAAATAGGTTTAATTTACAAACATTAAAAAAAAAATTGATTTTTGGTATAAATTTTGCGTCGAGAAATTGGTGTAAGCTTCCCAGCTCTGGGACCATACTTCTGATCTTTCTGAATTTCAATGCCACTCTATTTAAGTTCATTTCCAATCCAACGGTTCAAGAACGAAGTCTCTAGCTCTTCTGGGGGCTTGGGAAACCCGATTTCACGTACAGACAGACGGACATCGCTCAATCGTCATCGCTATTCATAAGGATCCAGAATATATATACTTTATGGGGTCCCATGTTGATATCGAAGAAATTACACACGGAATGACAAACCTGTATATACCCTTTCAGTTTTGTTATTTTCGATTGTAAATAAAACCAATATACGAATCAGCTATTTTCTGTTTTTCAAATTGTATTAAAATATTGCTAAAAGTTGGTTTTTTTCTAAATAAAAACAAAGAAAATAAGGTGACTACATATCATAAATAAATAAAATGGCATCCGGCATTGCAGCATTTTTGTTATTGGAAGAAGGACACTCTGAAAAGGTGGAAGAAAAATTTTGAGGGATTGCAGCATTCCGTTTGAAGTGTCGGAGACAGCGTAAGTATATTTTGATGGTTACTAGATCTTAATACATATGTACATACATATGTATATATAAAAATGTTATGAAGGTTCTTAGCCTCTTATCGTCTAAACAAAGAGGTTTTTCGAGAAGTACTTAATACTATTGAAGGGCACTTGCAACGTTCAAAAATACCACCACAGACATAGCATTTCTATACCACATTAGTATTCTATACTACATGTGTGTCAACCTATACTACATTTAAACCACAAAAGAAAGTGGTTTATATCTGGTTTCAATACTACGAAAATATACGTAGTATACTAATATATTAACCCATTTTACACCCTTTAGCTTTGTTCAATTGCATTGGGAATGAGTCATCGTTCAATTTCGCCACTTCTACTTTCGAGAAGTTCGACGCCTCAACCTAATTAAGAAAAATGTCCATGAATATGTATAGTTATAATGGATTTATAAACCATAAAGACTTACACGTGTCCAAAAACGCCTGTACTTCTTTTTTATTATTTTAGAATGAAAAAAGCATATTCTTCTTTTAAGGCGATTGTACATAATTAACGAATAGCGAAAACACAATTTCTTTTTTCGCATAAAATATGCAATTTTGTTGTTATTATTAACAATTATGCTAAAAAGTTTTTCTATTTCAAATTTTTTTTTATCACACGAAAATAAAAACAAATATATTAGTATATATACCACATGTCTGTCATGCCAAAGTAGTATCAAAAACCATAGTATTTATATCATGGTATACGAATCCTATGTCTATCAGGGATATTATGAGGGGTCTGTTGGCAAGGACTCCAGTATAAGTTTTGGTAGAAGCACTGTATCAATAGTGTTGCACGATGTGCTTCTGGCTATCGATCGTTACGTTTGCCCGCAGTAGGTAAAAATTGAAATGGATTCAAATGAGAAATGCATATCAAGAAATTATTTTTATAGCAAATACCAGATTCCATCAACAATTGGCTGCATCGATGATACCCATGTCAAGATTGTTAATCGCAGTATTGACGAGCATTTGTATTACAATCGAAAAGGATTTTTCAGTATGAATGCAATGATTGTAAGTAAATCATAATTTTAAATTTGTCATCGCATTTACATTTTTATTTACACAATATATTATTTTTTATTTAAATAGATTTGCGATGGTGACATGAAAATTCGTGCTGTAGATGGCATAGAACCTTTTCTATTAGCACCGTACAGAGATCCGTCTTATAATTCCGTTGAATACAATTTAACATAGCGCATTCTTCGGCTAGAAACATTGTAAAACGAACTATAGGACTAAAAAGTCGGTTTTGCTGTTTACTTTGTACTTTGTATTATCGGCCAGAAAAAGTGGTCAAAACTATAAATGTTTGTTGTGCATTACACAACATATGCAGACATTACAATGTGGAATATATTGAAGATAATGTGACTATATAGTTCAGATGAGGCTGAAGAAACCGTATCATCACACAATGCAACTTTGCTAAGTGAAGGCCTGAGAATCAGGGATGAGATAACTAATAGTTTGTCGAACCAATTCAACACAAAATTAATAAAATATTGATAAATAAAGTATATTTTAATTCTTAAAAACAAAATTCAACAATTTAGTCTTTTAAGTCAAGAGATCACAACAAATATTATACATGTATGTGTAACCAAAATTAACCCTTAAGGAAATGTCCATACTAAAACTGTAGTGATTGACTATTGACCTTGTCCCCAGTACTACTGCCTAATTTTACCCCAGGAAATGTTCCCTGCTATAGACATTTAACATGTGCTTGTCATTGAGATTCCACTAGTGACCTTAAAAAGAAATGTCAATACTGAAAATATACTGACTCGCTTATGACTTTGTCAGCAATACTACTGTCTAATTAGTCCCCACACAATGCTTTGTGCTGTAGACATTTAGCATCCATGAAGGAAATGATAATAGTGAAAATGTACTGACTCGCTTTTGACTTTGTCAGCAGTAATAATTAATATGTATGCGGTTTATTGCTTTATTTTCATTTTGTGGGTTGTTTTTAATTTTGTTGCGACTGCTTTGCTTAAAAAATTTCTTCTTTTGTCTTTGAAAGTTGTTGGAAAAAGTATATTATATTAAACATTTTTGAAAATTATATAACAACATTTGTTACCTATTAAAGCAGCAAACACATTGTCGAAATCGCGTAGTCGTCTTTTGCCGAAAATTCCGTCAACATTAAAATTCATGATGATGCTTTCACCGAATATGTGGTGCAAATTGCGTTCGACATTGCACCCGATTAGTATTTTTATTTGCCGTTTCTTAAAACAGTTAGTTAAATAAATTTTTTGACCATGTTGGTTGTTGAAAAGGAAAATACTTACATAAGTATGGATCTGAATGCGTGCCCAAAAGCGTGAAAAGTTCTTTTAATTTTTCCACAGTGTTTATTGGTAATATTTTCATTATATTATCGACGGCTAAATTTTGGGAAACCAACCTATCCAACCAAACTTTGTTGCTTATCTATAGTACCAATCCTTATGGAGACCTCTTGGCAGCAAGCGCATTTTGAATTAACTTACAAGAAAAATATATATTAGCAAAAATTATAGCACTAAACATTTTTTAAAGCTTATCTTGAGGTGGATAATATTTTAATTTTCCTTTTGAAAAAGTGGCTTGTTCGGTCGACATTTTTCTAAAACGCAGGTGTGTAGAATTGGAACTATTAAAAAATCGGTTTGAAGTGGTAAGCATACAAGTTTAAACTGAAGACTTTTATTGAGAAAATTTCTTTTTCACCTAAAGCTAAATTTGTTTTAAAAATACCCAGCTCACTCGAATTGACGGGTTCGTCATAGAAACTCTCTAAATCTAATAATCGGCGCCCTTCAATGAAAAGTTCATCCTTCTTTATAATTTTCCCAATTTTAATAGGAATATATGGACGCATACTACAAATATTATTGGGCTCTTTCCAAGAAATAAAGCAATCATGCAAAAAAGCGCCGACAATAAAACCTTTTTCATACTTAATCCCTTCATTACTTATTTCGACGCATGATGAGTGTTTCTCCCGTTTTACAATTTGTTGAAGGATCGAGGATGGTTTACGAACGTGTCTTTTTAACATTTGAAGTTTGTTTTGAAACTCGTATGCCGAAAACGAAATAAGAGGTCCAAACGCTTTTGCGCAAGGAGCTAAATGAAGCAGATTATGTACAGGGTGTTTTTTTAAAGGTATAGAACTTCGAATTGAAATAAAACACAAGAAAATCGTTTTAATGTCCATCAATTTGGCTTTATTGGAAGGATAATTTTATGCCATTAATGTTTAAATATGATTTCGGGCATGTGGCCGCCGCGGCTGGCTCGAATAAAGCCAATTCTACAGGTCCAATTTTCAACCACTTTTTCGAGCATATGGGGCCGTATGTTGGCAATAGCGCCACGAATGTTGACTTCCAAGTCCCCTAACGTTTCTGGTTTGTTGGCGTAGACGAGCGACTTCACATATCCCCAAAGAAAATAATCCAATGGTGTCAAATCAGCCGATCTTGGTGGCCAATTGACAGGTCCATTCCGCGAAATTATGCGCTCATCGAATGTTTCCTTCAATAAATCGATTGTGACGTGCGCTGTGTGGCATGTAGCGCCGTCTTGTTGGAACCACAACTCATCCACATTCATGCCATCCAATTCGGGAACAAAATAGTCGCTTATCATGGCTCTATACCGGTCTCCATTAACGGTAACTGACTCTCCAGCATTATTTCGGAAGAAGTATGGCCCAATGACTCCACCAGCCCATAGAGCACACCGGTGCGCACTGTTCGTCGTCTCTGCGGATGCGTATTATCACATAGAGTAAACGTAGTGCGAAAACGATCCATGGTTAACCGAATTAATTGCTCTGATGGACGATTATGTCGACCATAAAATGGACGGAGCTTGCGGTAAACTTCTCGAACTGAACCATTACTTTCGAAATAAATTTGCACGATTTGCAAGCGTTGTTCTTTTGTCAACCTGTTCATGATGAAATGGCAAACCAATTTAAATATTAATCACTTGACAGCTGACAAAATGGCCGCCAGTTAAAAAAGTGATGCCAACTTAAAGTTCTATACCTCAATAAAAAACACCCAATACGTTAAAAGAAACGCTATTCGATAAATAATTTAAGTGGCTCATTCGTTTGCTCAATATTACTTTCAACGTGACCTGGACAACAAAGTAGTCGATAAGCACAGTGCAAAAGTAGAAATTCATAAAAAATGTCTTCGTGCACGTTATTATGAAGTACATTTATGCCTGTATAAGCCAGAAACTGGTGAAATTCCTTCACTTTCCAATGATTGCAAATCATCCAATGACCAAGGCGTCTTCGGAAACTCCTGTGGAAAGCATTTTGTCAATTTAATCAGGCCAGAAAATATTGCTGATATATTTCTTTTCGATGTTTTTTTTTCTGTTTTGTTTTTAACTATACGAATCAGTATTTTTCTCATGACTCCAAGGTCCACAAGGTGCATGCTATCCAATGAAGTTTGTGATACCATATCAAACCCTATTTCCTCGAGAGGTGTTTTCTCATTTTTAAAATTTTGGGAATGTTGCTTTGGATATTTCCTCAAAGCAAAGTCGTCATCGGAAATAGGAGTGCCAGTAAAGCTACTGTACGTGAGTTCATTATCAACTTTTTTCGCTACTTGAGTGCACTTTGTGCACCCATCCGCTGAAGTATGTCCACGTACGCCACAAATAAAAGCTTTGGCTGGTGCGTCGCATATTAAACAACGAATCTTCAAGGTAATATTTTTTCCGTTTAAAACAACAAAATCTTTTAAGTAATCTTTGATTCAATTCGATTTTTTATTGCCTATGTATTGTCCTACAGCAAAAGGCTGCAAATTTGAACTCGCGAACTTTTAAACAGTGGAATTCCATCAATATTTATGTCGAGCTGCAAATCATCAAATTTTTTGAGAATATGCCCAATTTTTCTTAAATGCGTTTCTATCCCAATGTGGCAGTAGTTTCCAGGGGAGACATTTCTAACAGCTATTTGATCTTTTTGGCCTAACAAAGTCTCTGCAGAGAGCGGAACCTCCAGCCCTTCCTCTTTTAATATGCATAACAACTTTTCCAAGCATTTTCTAGAAGGAGCTGTTTGGAGGTACCATTTTCTAAGTTTCTCACACAACGTTTCTCTATCCTCCACAAATAAAAGCTTTTAGTAATGCTTTGAATACCGAAGTAATTGGATAACAGAGAACATACTCTTAGACAATAAATATATTTTTTTTTTGTGTATTGTATGTATATTAAAATATTATTTTAAATATAATTTGTATATTTTTTATAGGAAAAAAATTTTCCTGAAGAAGGGCACCGATGGTGCTCGAAATATTGAAAGTTAAAAAGAAAAACGACAACTTAATAAAACAAAAAAGAGTTTTATTTAAAATTGTTATGACCTTGAGCCTGAAAAATACATGGAAATAATCCTCCACAATTTCACTAAAATCTGTTTTATTTTTTTGATTTTCACTTTCAACACTTCTATTTTTATATAAAACTGTTTGTTTTTATACCCTTCACAAAAAAGTGAAAGGGTATATATAGGTTTGTCATTCCGTGTGTAATATCTTCGATATCAACATGGGACCCTATAAAGTATATATATTCTGGATCTTTATGAATAGCGATGACGATTCAGCGATGTCCGTCTGTCTGTACGTTTACCCCAGAAGAGCTAGAGACTTCGTTCTTGGAAATAAACCTAAATAGAGTGGTATTGAAATTCAGAAAGATCTGAAGTATGGTTCTAGAGGTGGGAAGTTTACACCTATTTCTCGACGCAAAATTTATACCAAAAATCAATTATGTTTTTAATGTTTGTAAATTAAACCTATTTCGTGCTTGGGGAAGCCTCTATGGGCTATTAAAAACTAAACATTTTTTTCGGCCTATTCCGTATATTGTAGTACATCTAGTAACTAAAATTGTTAAAAATTTTAAGTTTTTCTTTAACAAAACGTCTAAGTCATGAAGATTTGCATTGGCAAAAAAAAATTTTTAATTCAAATTTTGCTTCCAGGGGTGGGAAATAGCATATTTTTATACGTTAAAGTAATCAAACAGGCAACTGATGTTGTTGTTTTTTTCTGCTAACTAAAACTGTCATATAATTTAGGAAGAACAAAATTGGTATAAAAATTCAAAAATAAAATTTCGAATCCAGGGATGAACAAGTGCAATATTTAATAGTACATGAAAGTGACCAAAATGGTTAAAAATTTTAAATTTTTCTTAAAAAACATTACTTTATACCTCATGAATCGTTGCACTGATAAAAAAAACAATATATTAAAATATCCCTTCCAGGGTTGTTTTTTTTTTTGGTACATGCATTGTAGTACATGTAAAAACCAAAATGGTTGCAAAATTGAATTTTTCTAAGACAAAACTACTATATACCTCATGTAGATTTGCATTGATAAAAAAAAAATTTTTAATTAAAATTTCGCTTCCAGGGCTGGGAAATTGAAAATTTTTTTTATACATAAAATTAACCAAAAAGGCAATCGACGTTGTTTTTTTTTTTTGCTAAAACTATTTTATATTTTAGGAAGAACAAAATTGGTATCAAAAATTTCCAAAAACATTTTCGAATCCAGGGTTGGACAAGTGCAATATTTTATAGTTCATGAAGGTGACCCAAATGGTTCAAACTTGTAAATTTTTCTTTTTCATGAAGAGTTGCATTGGTAAAAAAATCAAAACAACATTAAAGTTTCACTTTCAAGGCTGGGAAGTTTAAAGTTTTTTTGGTACATATATTGTAGTACATGAAAGTGACCAAAATGGTTGCAAATTTAAAGTTTTCTTAAATAAAGCTATTTCATGCCTCATTAAGAGTTTCATTGGTAAAAAAATTAAAATTGCGTTTCCAGGGTTGGAAAATTGAAATATTTATTCTGCTTAAAAATAACCCAAACGGCAATTGACGTTGTTTTTTTCTTTGCTAATTAAAATTGTTTTATAAATGAAATTTATTTGTTGGTGGTTAAGCAATGACTATATGCATTTCATTGGTGCTTTACCAAATCGTCAGTAGACTTTAACCACAGTTTTGGAAAGCTAAAAACCTTTTATTTAACTGTGGTTAAAGTCTACTGACGATTTGGTAAAGCACCAATGAAATGCATATAGACATTGCTTAACCACCAACTAATAAATTTCATTTATATATAATAGTATTGTGACAACAATGTGTCAAATAAAAAAAAATTTCATAAAATTGTTTTATATTTCAGGACGAAGAAAATTGGTATTTAAATCTTAAAAAATCAAAATTTCGACTCCAGGGTTAGACAAATCAAATATTTTATGGTACATGAAAGTGACCAAAAAGTTTAAAAATTTTAATTTTTTTGTCAAGTAAAACTATGTTAGACCTCACTAAGAATTGCATTGGTAAAAAATAAAAATTCTCTTCCAGAGTTGGAAAATCTATATATATTTGGTACATAAAAGTAACCATATAAATTCCAAATTTTGTGTTTTAGTGAATTAAACCTATTTTGTATTTCAGAAAATATTAAATTAGTTTCAAAAAATTAAAAATTCGGTTCCAGGGTTGGAAAATTGAAATTTTTTGGTACATTCATTTCGTACCCACATCAATTCCCAATTTTGGTTTTTTTCAGTGTGAACAAATTTGGCAATTGAGTATGCCAATTGTTTAAATAATCCTTATGTGATTAGGGTGTAAGGTAGTAGAGCAGAGAAAGGCAAATGCAGGGCGCGGCGCCTTTTCATTTACTCTTCTGTTACGTACGTGTGTACACGCATTGTAGAACAGTAAACAACTTTAATCAGTCTAGTTTCAGCATTCAAACAGGCAGGTTGTGTTTATCGCATACTTTAAGAATCAGCGTTGCCAGAAAGCAATGTGAGTCCGATCACAGTTGAGAAATCTTTATGAAAAAAATGTTTGCTGATTCTAGTACAGGGAAAGGCAAGTGCTTTGGCGAAAAGTATGAAGAGATGCGGAAAATTATGAATGACATTTCCTTATGACCACCTGGTGTTTTGTTAACAATTTGAACCACAATTCATTGTGTTCATTACATTCAAACTTTTTGCAAATAATGCCTGTTGATGAATAATGCAATGAAAAATATATATGTACGTATGTGTATTTGCCTTACTCTTTGTCAAATGTCCTACAAAACCTTCTTATTTACACACCATCACTGCATACAGAGCCACAAACATCATTTTGCCCCAATGCCATGCCGATACTAATTTTCTAATATATTGCAAATACCCATAATAAAATTAAGTTAGTTTTTGGAGATTTTAAATTTTTAATTGAGGAGATGTGACGAAAGTTGATTGGCAATACCGATTCGTGGTGAGAGCGCAGAGAGTAATAAGTAATACAATCGCAAAATGTAATAGTATAGGTTGCCTTTCCCTGTAGTAGAGCATCACAAAATGATTATGTAAATTTACTTACAATAATGCTGTAGGTATATTCTGATAGTGGGCTGTTGTTGTTTATTGCAAAAAGGATGCTTGTTTGGGTTGAGAATAAAAACAAGATTTATTTAAGTGTAAGTAATAATACAATAATTTTAAAACTTCTTGTATAATGTTATAACATAAATAATTTAATAATTTGCCTGAGGCAGTACGGCTGCAGAAGGCCTTGTCACAGGATCATTCAAATGGTCTTTGTACACTGAAACGACCTGACGAGACGTATACAAACTCACCAGAAGAAACATCTGCAATTCTTCTAGATACACATATCCGAGGATCACTGCCAGTAAATCCGATTTCGTTTCCGCAATGGACACCTAGGTGTACCAACAGGGATCGCAGGTTGGCGGAAAGTATCTTTGGAAATAGACTAGTAAGCTGGGCGTTGTCTAAATTTAGCCCTTATATATCTCCGGGCCCGGATAGCATCTATCCGTGCCTTCCTCAACAGCGTCGAGATTATATTGTTCCACAACTATCCAGGATTTTCAAATCAAGCCCACTGGCATGTCATATACCGAAGGCTTGGTGTATGGTTAAGGTGGTTTTTATACCAAAGGCTGGTGGTAGATCTGAACATCTTCCAAAATCATTTAGACCAATCAGTCTCAGCTCGTTTTTCCTGAAGACGATGGAGAAATTGCTGGATAGTTACATTAGAAGGAATTTTCTCACAGTGTATCCCATTCATAAGTTACAATTTGACCAGCCAGGCAAATAGACGATAACTGCCATATACTACTTGTGTACTAATATACAGAAGGGTATAAGTAATAAAGAAATCGCCCTTTGCGTTTTGCGCTTTTATACACATTCAGGGAGCCTTTGCTAATACATCGTACAACGCAATCGGCAACGCTCTTGATAGGAAGGGTGTTCCGAAAATTATAAAGAACTGGATGGTAGAGATGCTGTCATCCAGCGTGGTTGAGTTGGACTTACGCTGTACAACGGAGAGCATAAGAGCAACCAGAGGCTGCCCACAAGGTGGCGTTCTATCGCCTTTACTGTGGACATTGGTGATCGATGAACTGCTTGAACAACTCAACAATCTGGGATTTCGAACATATGGTTACGCCGACGATCTTGTCATATCTGTGACAGGATGGGAGGATGGAATCCTATCGGATAGGATGCAACAGGCTTTAAACCTAATTAGCGGATGGTGCGGGGACAGGAGGCTGTCTATTAACCCGAGAAAGACGGTCATTGTATCTTTTACCAGACGAAGAAAAGTGAAACTTGAGGAACCCACATTGAATGGCTCGATTATCAAGTTCTCCGGCGAGGTGAAATACCTTGGGGTTATTCTTGATAAGTCATTCACTTGGAATAAACATGTTTCCTACACCACCAACAAAGCCATTAGAGCACTTCATGCTTGTCAACGTCTATTTGGTAAGACGTGGGGACTCAAACCGAAGATGATATATTGGTCTTTTATCACCGTGATAAAACCAATACTGACATACGCAGCACTGGTTTGGTGGTCAAAAACTGAACAATCCACTACCAGGGAACTTCTGGACAAGTTTTATCGCCTTGAGTGTATTTCGATCAGCGGGGCAATGAGAACTTGTCCAACACATGCTCTGCGATCTTGCGCATTCCCCCTCTGCACATTATAGTGAAGGAGGAGGCCCGCAGGAGCGCACTACGGCTGCCTGACATCTCCAATTTGAAGCCTGAAGATCTGGTTGGTCACATGAGCATACTAGGACATCTCCTGAATGACCCATACATTAGGGTGAATGATCAAATGCAACGTACACTAGTTTTCAACAGAAACTTTGATGTTCTCATTCCTGAAAGGAGTCAATGCGTATGTTTATGCCATATTCATATGTGCTAGGGAATGCTTGAGGAGAAGATGTAAGAATATTCGTATCTATCTGATGTCTGATAGCCAGCCGGCGCTCAAGGCCATAACCTCGTATGAGATCAAGTCAGGGGTTGTTATGGACTGTGTTACATCGCTGATAGAACTGGGCGCTCAGAACAGGCTGACGTTATGCTGGGTGCCTGGCCATAAGGGCCACGCTAGGAACGAACGGGCTGACTGTCTGGCGAACAGAGGAGCCCATCGTAGATTCATAGGACCGGAACCCTTCTTTGGCATCTCAGGAGGATATGTGAAAGAACAGAATGACTCCTGGGCGGAGTTGAGTTTAATCGCCACTGGAAAGCCCTTCACGGCCTAAGACAGGCAAAACGTTTCATTACGTTATCTCGGAACAAATTCCAAAAATTAATTCTGATGGACAAGAATGACCTCAGATTATTAACAGGTTGGTTTGCCGGACACTGCGGTCTCAGACGACACCAGTTTACCATGGGCAATTCTGAGACCAAAGTGTGTAGACTCTGCGGATCAGAGGAGAGGACACTGGAGCACGTTCTCTGTGACTGTCCGGCAGTGGCGTTGTGCAGGAGGAGGTTCCTCGGAGGCAATTTCATGTACGATATCTCACCGGGTAGAGTGATTGGCTTTATTCGCCAATCTACATCAGTGAAAACTTGGGCTGCACAAAAGATCCTTTGGGTCGCGGTGCTTATGGCCTCATATAATAATAATAATAATAATGATAATAATAATAATGATATAACACAAACAAAAAAACCAATTTATGGTAATTAAATATACGAAAAATTCATAAGTAGCTGCTAACTCCGTGGATGATGGATAAGTAAGTATTAATTTTTTTCTTTTGTCCTGATGGAGGTTCAGAAATTTCGGTTTGCCTTCCTTTTGGATATTCCCGGTATTTACCGTAAGTTATAATTTCAAAGGTAGGTATAGTTACAAAGGTAAGCATTAATTTCAAATTTATGTATAATTTCAAAGATAGGTATAATTTCAAAGTTAGGTATAATTTCAAAGTTAAGTATAATTTCAAAGTTAGGTATAATTTCAAATTCATCTAATTTACATAACTTTACGGTTTTATATTATTTTTTGATTTTACATGCATGTTACGTTTTGGCCAAACCTTAGTCAAAGATTAATATTGTTTACGTGCACCTAGCACTTGTGCCAAGGAAGTTATGGCTTCTACATGTAGACTTGAGCTGGGCCCAGAAATTGATGCTTAGATGCAGCTGGCAGCGGTTGTTTAGTTGACGTTGCTGAAGTTGCTTTAGATTTTCGTTTCCTAGGTGCAGGATGGGTACGTTGGTGGCGTGCGATAGAATCCCTGGCATCATTCATTAGTTTGTAAGGGTGCAAAAGAGTGTGGTGCAGTGCGTCACATTTGCGGCAATGGTCCATTGACGAGAAGGATTGGATTTTATGACTTCTTGGTAGGCAATTTGAAAAGCGGTTGTTGTTTTCAACCGCCCTTTGCCTCTTTTCCACACTCATGCGTAGGAATTTGTGGAAGAACCGCAATGCGTGGTATTTTCCACACACCATGCTTTGGAAGATGTCCGGGTCTTTACGAAAACATCGCTTATTGCGCTTCTTGCAGTTGCAGTGGCATCCGCCAGCTGATTTACGGGTAGCCGTAGAGGAAGAAAGAAATAATAAAATAGATCAGCATATAAAAATATTGTGGGTTCATTGAGACTTTAGTAGAGTTTATATCGAAAATTTAGTTGTGACTATGTTTTATTTTGAGTATCTATGTGTAGTGTTCAGGGGTCATTCATTTAAGAACTTTCGTTGGTTTTTGCAGAGTAAGTAGCACAATTTTACAATGGGCCGAGTAATAACTCCAGTGGAGGTTCGAACGTCTGCAACGCGTACCTTGTCATCTGACCCAGCAAACGTTTTTTCTACTCTGCCCAATCGCCAATCACTAGGTGGCTGAAGGTCACCCATAATGACCACGAGATCCCCCACTCGAAGGCTGGGAAGAGGCGTTTTCCACTTATAGCGCTTGTGTAGTGCTCTGAGATATTCCTCTTTCCATCGTAGTGCAAATTGATGGTGCATCGCTTTCATCTTCTCCCATCTATTGATGATGGACATATTTTGATGGGTTTGCTGCGGAAAAGCTATTATAGGGTCTCCTTTCAGGAAATGGCCGGGAGTGAGTTCCGTTAGATCTACGGATCGTCCGACAATGCGGAGATAGGCCGCGAGTTAAGGACCCCTTCAATTCGAGATAGAATTGTAGCAAATTCCTCATAATTGAACTTTTGACTTCCAGCAACACGCTTGAAATGGTGCTTGAAGCTCTTGACTGCGGCTTCCCACAGGCCTCCCATGTGTGGCGGAATAAATTTCCATTCGAACCCATGACTGACATACTTCTGAGATACATCATGAGCTGAATTCCTTATAAATTTTATGAAGTCGCGTTCAAGCTCCCGGCTGGCACCCAAAAAGTTCCTCCCATTATCTGTTGTAACCCTTTGGGGGAGGCCCCGCCTCCCGACGAAGCGGGCAAATGACGCTTGAAATGCAGCCGATGACTCTAGAACAAGCCTCTAAGTGTATTGCCTTTGTCCTAAAGCATACAAAAACACAGACATATTCTTTTGAGTAGGGTGAATTTCGCAGGGAAGACGTTTTGAGTTGAAATGGGCCCGCAAAGTCAATTCCTATTACTTGAAAGGGTAATGAAAAACTGCATCTTTCAGGAGGTAGCGGCGCCATGATGTGTGAGCAATGTTTTTGCTTGTAAATTATGCACGGTTTACAGTGGCGAATTACATTCTTTACTCGGACCTTGAGTCTCGATAGGAAAAACTCCGTTTGCACCATTCTACACATTAGGTTGCATTCCCCATGTGATAGGAACGTATGAAGATGCTCCAGGTACAATTGGCAAAATCGAGAATTGCCAGGTAATATGATGGGATAACGCTCACTGCATGGTAGAGAAGAATTAGATAAACGTCCGTTTACCCGTAAAATGAGATCCTTGTCCAGAAAAGGATTGAGATTCTTAATTAAGCTTTTATTGTGTATTGTCTGAGATTTTTGTAACATGTTATATTCTTCATAATAACATGCTTTCTGAGCTAAGTTGATGAGCCGAATTCTTAAAAATTTCATCTCCTTCTGTGTTATGCTGTCTGTTGCAGCAATACTAGAGGTTTTGCTTACATTCTTTGAGATTCTCTGAAAGAACCGAAACACGTAGCATAACACTCGCAAGGCTTTGCTATACGATGAGAATCTACTTAAATGTCATTCTTCTGTATCTGAGTGTGTAATATTTGAGCTTCGCTTGCGCATTTTTGAGTCTCTTCTGGTGCGCATCTCTTGGGCCACTCCGAACATGGTTTCGTCAGCCACGACGGACCATTCCACCAGAGAGAATTATGACAAAGATCTTGCGGACTGCAACCCCGAGTTCCAAGATCTGCAGGGTTAGCATGAGTTTTGACATGTCGCCACATTGCATTGTGCACCAGAGTGCTTTGATATTTAATGCGGATATAACATATTTTACTAGATTCGTTAGCAACAGCGCGCCATTGAGTTCTAAGCGAGGGAGCGAAATTGTTTGGATGGGTGCATTGTTTGGATGGGTCTTGGCCACTAACAAGTTTACGAATGTGTTATTGTTCCCGGTTTCATTCCGGGCTGCCTTCGACGCGTCCGCAAATCCATGTATCTCTACTGAATCCGTTGGCGAATATTGTATCCACCTCGGAATTGAAATCTGTTCCAGTTGAGACAGATCTCGAACTAGCTCATTCCAGGTTTGTAAGCACTCTGAAGGAACGGCATCGTCCCACTCTAGTCCCTTCAGCCAGAGCTGTTGTATAAGCATTTTAGATCTCACGACAACCGGGCGGAGCCATCCTGCTGGATCAAACAGTTTGGATACCGAAGAGAGAATTTGGCGCTTCGTTATAGTCATGGTCTGAGATATTTGGGCAAAGCTGTATGAAAAGAAATCCTTGAGTGCATTCCACTTAATGCCGAGAGTTTTCGTAGAGCTTGTATCATAAAATCACAAAAATTCGGAATCATATAAGTCATCCTTGTCTAAATGAGAGAGGATCATTTGCGGTTATCTTTTTAAGTGCAAATTTAGCTGACCCGAGTGCGCTCATAACTTGGGATAGAGCAACTCTTGTTTCCTCGAGCGAATGACCTCCAGAGAGTATATCATCAACATATGTTTCTGACCTCAGTATGTGAGCTGCTCTTGGGTATAGTGTTTCAGAATCGGAGGCCAGCTGAAACAGTGTGCGTATTGCTAAGAATGGAGCGCAATTTACCCCGAAAGTTACGGTTTTTAACTGTTAATCTTTAATTGGACCATCGTTCTGAGGTTGAAACAGAATCCTCTGAAAAGGTCTATCAGCAGGATGTATATATATTTGGTGATACATTTTCTGAATGTCACCGCTAAACACATATTCATATTTTCTCCAATTAAAAATTACCGATGTTAAATCTGTTTGAATAGTTGGGCCTGTCTATAAAATGTCATTTAGCGTATATTGACTTGGTCTTCCTAGATGCATTAAATACCATAAGTATATTCATGAACAAACTTGGCAATTGGGTTTGCTATTTGTTTAAATAATCCTTATGTGATTAGGGTGTAAGGGAGTAGAGCTTCACAAAAGGATTATGTGAATATACTTACAATAATGCTGTAGGTATATTCTGATAGTGGACTGTTGTTGTTTATTGCAAAGAGGATGCTTGTTTGGGTTGAGAATAAAAACAAGATTTATTTAAGTGTAAGTAATAATACAGTAATTTTAAAACTTCTTGTATTATGATATAACACAAACCAAAAAACCAATTTATGGTAATTAAATACACGAAAAATTCATAAGTAGCTGCTAACTCCGTGGATAATGAATAAGTAAGTATTACTTTTTTTCTTTTGTCCTGATGGAGGTTCAGAGATTTCGGTTTGCCTTCCTTTTGGAAAACCGAAGACTCATAGCTTCCAGCCAGTGCACGAATTATTAATAGTTACGATATTCCCGGTGTTTGCAGTAAGTTATAATTTCAAAGGTAGGTATAGTTACAAAGATAAGCATTAATTTCAAATTTAAGTATAATTTCAAAGTTTAGTATAATTTCAAAGTTAGGTATAATTTCAAATTCATCTAATTTACATAACTTTATAACGACACGTTTCCGCTGGTTGCTGGGGTAGAGCTCAGCGGCGTCCAAGGTCAGTTACATAAATTTGTTGATTGCAGGGAGATCTCTCGTTGGCCAAGTAAAACACCAAGATTCGAATATACACGTTTATTGAGCAATAGTAAAAATGATGCTTCGCAGGCTGGTTCTTGGCGACGTGGTCAATAATAGGGTAAGGAGGCAATTTCGCTAGCAACCGTATGTGGTCCAAGTTGTTGTGGGTTCGTGGGGTACTTTGGGTTTGAATTGAGAGAGTCCTTTTTTTATTATTTTTTATTAACCTGGAGGGTCCCTTAGGAATCGCAGGTGTTGTTTATTTTCTTATTTATTTTCTTGCTTGCTATCAGCTTACAAAAGTCACTCTGCTGGTTTTGTCTTACAACTAGCTATTTATACTAAATAATTATAACTTACATATTATATTATTGCTACCTAGACAGATATTTTAGTTGTCTTGCCCAATTGCAACATCAGCATTGCACAATTTATTAAGAATGTAACATTAGCCAAGTTAATGAACTGACTAATGCTACGTTAGCAAATTAGTGCAATGTGTAGGTAGGAGGGTTGTTCACTTTGATTCACAACATCCCTCCACCCTTTGGCGAGAGAAAACATATAGCTATAGATGTTTTCTCCATAGGTGGAAAATAGAAGCAATTGGGCAAAAAAGCCTTAAACAATTAGGATCTTAACTAAATGTATATTTTAATATAGCGACTCTCGACATCAACGGAAACAGAATGCGTAGTATTGGTCTTATCTTGACTCCCTTTCAGAATGGCGTAAATTTGTTTACATATCTCCTGTCTTGGTTTTTGTGTATCCTGAATCATTTGGGAGCTTGCTTCTTATTTAGGGACGACTTTGCCTGTGTCCAGTTTCACATGTAGCAAGAGCACCGTGGTATCATAACATCTTGAGATAAATGTAGGTTGAATTGTTTGCTTTTAATTCTACGTATTTGTATCCGTCTAAGTTTCTGAACTCAATATCAATGAAACTGTTAACTTCGCGCTGCAGTCCATAATGAAACTGCTCATCATTTCATATGGTGTAGTTACGGATTCTCTTTTACTCTCTTCTCATTGTCTTCGGGTTGTTAGTTGCCTGCACTTACAGCAATGAATTCGCTTCCATACCCTTTTAGGATTCGGTTCCAAGAACTATCTCCATTAGTATGTTGAATAAGTATGCTTAACCACTGATGTAGGCGTGCTCGGCAAGTATGAATGACATCCACGGAACCATCATCTACCTCCTTAATGTCTATGGGTAGACGACGTTCCATCTTCTGTAGTAGATTGCATATAGTTGCTAATCCTACAAGATGTCTTGTTGTAATTGGGACTTGACTTCCCGAAGTAATCTGATCGAGCAGATTACTGGGAGTTCTGGTTTGGTGATCAATAATTCAAGTAGTTCTGGTCCAATATCTGTCATCAATGGGTGGTATGTCCGTTATAGAGGAGTATTTCTTTGTGATGTCTTAGTTCCTGCTCTTGCTGACGTGTGCTGTAGGCTAGTTTCTGTTTGAAACCCGGTATAGTATATTTAACTACCCCGCAATGTTTGGCTGCTTCCAAATGATTGATGAGTTTAGAGTTGTCGCTTCAGCTATTCCTAAATTGTTGACGGCTTGAAACTCTGTATGCGCCTTGATGTGAAAGTTAGCTGATGTTGTGGTGGTTGTTGCTGTTGCCATCTGCATTTCCGTCATTCTTCTTGTTGATTGTCAATAAGCCGCGGTTGCGTTTAACTTATTCTAACTGTAGTTTTAGTGTTCTATTTTTTTATAATCTGCTTTTAAATTTTATTTTATAAGCGAGTTACCCTTAGGAAGAATAATCTTTGATTGCTAGGCTGTGTTTGAGCACTTGGTAGTCTGTGCCATTTTGCACACCTTCAAGATTCTACCATTAAATATGAACTAATTATATTGTAATTGCTGGATAACTGATACTACAGAGGTACTCAAACACACCTCAACATACTACAGGTATTATACATATCTCTATTACTATTTTTTTTTTTTATTTCTTTTTATCATTAATCTAATACTTTGTCTTGTTTTATTTTATCTTTAATATAATATAATCTAGGGACTCAATTTTAATTTAAATCAATTTTAATTTAAACTATTATCATAAACATTGTACATAATTAATTACGTAGTATGGGTGAATAAACTCAAAAATATATTTTTTTTTTCCTTTTTTTTTTTAATTTTACTGACCTAGAAATGCTTTGATAGGATCACATTACTTACAAATATTATTGTTTAAAATTTGCTAATTGTTCTTTACTCAGCGTTTTTTTTTTTTTTTTTTTTTTTTTTAGCGTTTATTGCAGCAACATTTGTTTATAGTATAATGTGGAACATTATTTTGCAACTACAGCGAATCAATGCCCCACATTTAAACCAAAAAAAAAAAGAAAATACCAAACGCTGAGTTACAGGTTATTGGTCTCTTTTAAATGCTTCAGTTTATTGCCTTTTGTTATTTTGTTTAGTTTATTATTAATATTATTATTATTCCCCTTTATTTTTATTATTATTATTATTATTATTATTATTATTTTTTTTTTTTTTTTTATTATAAAATCTTTATGCTACTTTTTCCAGATTTCCCCACTATGAGCCTATAGGTGATTTGACCCATCTCCATGTCCTTTTTCATCCACTTCCCCCTTTTCCAATTTGCCTTCATTTTTTTCAATATTTCTGTGGCCCTACTAATTCCACTCTCTGTTGGGCTCTGGTTGTTGTTTCTTTTTGACCATCGCTCTAAAATCTTCCCTAAATGAGCCCGTGTGATTTGACATTTGGAAATAGATATTTCCTCTGGTGGCAATTGAATCATTAGCCCTTGGTTGAATCTTTTTAGGCAGTAGTCTGCATGTCTGATCGTGTAGACCCCACAATCTATTGTGTTATTTTGTTGGGGACAGTTTGTATAAATCAAAGACATTGGCCCCAGTGGTGCCCCTATTAGGCGGTACATGTTTGTTATATAAAAAGCTGGGAGTTCTAAATTGTGTGGTCGTAGGGAGTCAAAGATAATAATTTTTTTATTGGATATTGCTGCCAGTGTCCAATGGTTTGACTCCATTATTGGCATCAGAACGAGGGCCTTACTTGGAAGGTCTATTTTTCTTATTGCTCTCTGAATTCTGCCTAAGTTTTGGGCGTTTTCAGGGTCAAGATTCCACTGCTTGAGAGCTAAATAAAATTGGGCATTGAATACGTGCACCTGTTCTGCTTGGGTCTGTGATAGACTCGTGTCGAGCACCCATTTCAGGAAAATGTCAATGTGTTGGTCGCTGAACCAGTTGTTGTTCCTGACTTCGTTATAATCCGCGTGGGTCAGTTCTATTTCTCTGTTTCTGAACTTATACTTGCAAAATATGTTGGTCTGAAGTGCCTGATAACAGAGGTAAAGGTGGAATTTTAGCTAAATTGTTATTCTTTCTTATCTTTGTTTAATCAATACGAAATTTTCCTATAGTTTATATATGTAAATTACCCTAATTATTATTATTTCTCTTTAAGTACTGTCGGTTGTTTCTTCCACGGAACAATTTTTCCTGATCATCGAATTTCTTGCCGTACCCTTGTTTATTCTATTTTCGGTAACTTTGACTTTTATCCTCCCCTGCTGTTTGCACAATATTATAACGGTAACCAATAATCCTACTATTATAATCAGAGTTGTTGTACCTATGACCGTTACTGTTACCTTATGGTAGTGTAACTCGTTTATTCTCTTGATATTTTCTTCCTGGGTCAGAATTATGTCCTGGAATATCATTGGTTTTTCTGTTTTAATATCTACTTCCCTGGGTGGTATGACAAAACTTTGTTCACGTCTGGCTACTCTGTTTCTGAATGTCGTATTTCCCACTTGAATAGTACAGTTGTTGAAATGGATAAAGTAGTGTCCTTGCAAGTTCATAACTCGTCCGTCACATGTACTTTTCAGTCGACTGAAGTTTGCATTACTTACTACTATTTTGCTGTCGTCTAATACGATGGTGTCCTTTTCCGCTCTTCTTATCATTTTGCAAGGCTCTTCTTTGATGCAGTTCTTGGCTTCTGATAGTTCGAATATGGCCTTGCCTTCGACGAAAGTCAATATTTTCCCTCCGACTCTGATGACTGTTTCTATATTCTCTTTAATTTGCATTTTCTCTTTGTTTGGAATGGGGATGATTACGACTTTTTCTGCGGTTACTTTCTCCGCTGGCACTTTTATCAGGCCATTTTGTTTATTGAGCATGGTTTTACACTAGTTGTCCTATTCCTGAAAATACCTCGACGGCATCATGGTTTCAACTTCGAGCATTGAACGGTTTAATCAAGTTCTTATGGTAAACTTTTCCCCTGTTTTTAACCCTCAATTTTAAGTTCACCCGTGTTGGCATGTCTATAATTTCAAATGGTCCTAACCATAAGGGTGAAAATTTATTTTTTCGAGTTTGATTCTTTAACCAAACCCTCTGACCTATCTCATACTCCCTGTGCTTTGCGCCCTTATCATAATACTGTTTTGCTTTTAATTTTGCCATTTCCTGGTTCTTTCTAACAACTTCATGTGAACGTTGAATTTGGTATTTTAAAACTCTGCTGTAATCTTGCGTGTTGTATAGGGGTGCTGGTGCAGTTTTTAAATTTATGGGTATTTCGAACTCAAACCCGAATAACACTCTTGTCGGTGTTTGTTTCGTCGATGCATGTTTGTTGTTGTTATACACATGCATGGCGTGGTGGAGCCACTCATCCCAGTTGGTACCATCCAAATTGACAAAATTTCTCAAGAATTCCGCTAATGGTCTGTGGGCTCGTTCTAAAGCACCATTCGCTTGCGGGTGATATGGGGTGGTTAGTAGTTTCCTTATCCTTAGCAACTTGCATGTTTCCTTAAATAACTTTGATGTGAAGTTTGATCCGTTGTCCGTTACCAAGACCTTGGGGATGAAGTATCTTGAAATGATTTCCCTAAAGAAAACTTGGGCTACTGTTGCTGCCTCTGCGTCTGGAGCTGGGGCACATGCGAAAAATTTTGAAAAATCGTCCTGGAAGGTGACAATATACTTATTTCCCCTGGCAGATTCTGGCAACGGTCCCACTAAATCCATAAAAACCTTCTCGAATGGTCTATTTGCTGTGTTTGTTATCACCAACGGCATTTTGTCGACCCTTGAACATTTGTTTTTCTGGCATAAGTTACATGTTGCTATATAATGCTTAATTTGTGGGTACATACCGGCCCACTTATATTGCTTTCTGATGCGAGAGTAAGTTTTGAATGAACCTTGGTGTCCACCTAAAGGTGTGTCGTGAAAAGCCTTTATAACTCTTTTTATATCTTCCGTATTTGTCAAGTATACTGCCGTATCTTCCTGTCCTGTATCTTCGTTCTCATTCAATTCCTCAGTAGGTATGGGGTTTTTCGCACTTGTTGTTTCTTTCAGCTCTTTCGCTTTTGACCTTGTTACAGCTCCTATGTTTACTTTTTCTATTGGCAGGCGACTCAGAGCATCAGCATTTTTATTAGTTTTTCCCGGCTTATATCTTATCTCGAAGTCATATTCCAGAAGCTTGAGTCTAAGGCGACCTAGTCTGCCATCCTGATTTTTTAGATTAGCTATTCCCTTTAATGGTTTGTGGTCTGTAAAAATTGTGAAATGTCTCCCTAGTAGATAAGGTCTAAAAGTCCTTGACGCCCATACGATGGCTAGAAGCTCCTTCTCTATTGTAGAGTATCGTTTCTCCGTATCACTAAGCACTCTACTTGCAAAATAGACGGGTAAATCACTGCCAGGCTCCCCCTGAGACAGAATAGCTCCTAGGGCCTCGTTGCTTGCATCTGTAGTCAGTATAAACGGTTTCGCGAAGTCAGGGTATTGTAACAGAGGAGGGTTTGTTACTGCGATTTTTAGTTTATCCATGGCTCGTTGGCAATCTTTTGACCATTGCATCTTGACGCCTTTTCTTAATAGTTTGTTAAGTGGTAGTGCAATTTTTGAGGAATTTGGTATAAACTTCCTATAATAGTTAACCAGTCCTAAAAATGCTTGCAGTTCTTTAATATTTCTGGGAGGCGGTATATCCTTTACTGCTTTGGTCTTATTTGGATCCGGTAATACTCCCTTTTCTGAACATTGATGGCCCAGATAGACTACCTCCCTCTGCAGGAAGTGACATTTTTCGGGGTGCAGCTTAAGATTGTACCTTCTTAAGACGTCCAGCACCCGCTTGAGCCGCAAATTATGATCTGTTAGATTCCTGCCATAGATCACTATGTCATCTAAGTACACAAAACAATCGATTCCCTGGAGACCGGTTAGTATCAAATTCATAATTCTTTGGAAAGTAGCTGGAGCTCCTGTTAAACCGAAAGGCATACGATTGAACTCGAAATGGCCCAAATTCGTACTAAAGGCTGTTTTTTGTCTGTCACTTGGTTCCATTAAAACCTGGTGGTACCCACTCGCTAGATCAAGAGTGGAAAAGTATCTGCTGCATCCCAGCTGGTCCAGGATCTCATCAATTCTAGGTATGGGAAAAACTTGTTTTATGGTGGCGTCATTTAATTTCCTAAAATCAACCACTAAACGCCATCTTTTCTCTCCATCTGTTCCTGCCCTTTTGGGTACTAGAAGAATTGGGGAATTCCATGGGGAAACACTGGGTGAGATTATTTTATCTTTGATCATTTGTTCCACCTGTCCATTAATTTCCTTTTTATGGACCTCTGGTAGCCTGTATTGTTTTGTATTTACTGGAGGTTGGCTGGGGTCTGTTATTATTTTGTGCTTCAATACATTAGTATGTGTTAGGCTATCCCCGGGTAGTTGAAATACGTCATCATATGCCCTTAAAATTGCTTCAATCGAAACCCGTTCTTCTGGGTTCAAGTCTGAACTTAACGGTACGGTTTCTATTAATACTTTTTTCCTAACTGTGTTATCTGCGATATTTATTGCATTTATTGCCGATGTTGATTTTACTGTATAGTTGTCCGAATTCTCACACCTCAATCTTATTTTCTCATCTACATTCACTGTAAAGTCATTTGTGTTTAGGACGGGCACAAATGCGATTCCTTTGTTGACTGATGTTAATGTGTCACCCACATAAACCCCTGGTAAAATTTCCAACTTATTCACTAAAATTTCTCTTTTGGCCGTGGTGGCTACGACCGATATTATTGCTTGGGAACGCCCCATTATAGATAAATTTCCGTCTATGTATACCTGGGTGCGTTTTCCTTCCGTAGTGAGAGGTAAGGAAGCTATTTCCTGCTTATTTCTAAAGAATTTTATGTTTTTGTTGATTGAGTCGGTAATGGTTTTGTTCCATAATTCATCCCTACCAAGTAATCCATCTGCAGGAAGTGTACTCCCTTCCGGTATTACATGCATCTGCAATGCAAGTGGTTTTATGCATGAATGTTGAGCGGTTATTGTTCCCTTTGTCTTAATATTTCCCCCGAATGCTCCTGACAGCTCCTTCGGGTTTGTGACGTCTATCTGTACGTGTGGTGCTAAGGCTTCTTCTTTCACTAAGGTGGTATCTGCTCCTGTGTCCAATAGCAAGGATAAGTTTCTACCCCGGGCTTCGTTGCAAGTGAAATTAATAAATGCATCATTGGTATCCAATATTTCCTTATTAGTTTGCAACTTCCCGTTTTTGTATGATTTCTGGTTGGCATATATATGTCTTTTGTCATTTTCCGGTATGTAAGTGTGGACGTTTTTACTCCAATGTATCCTTTTGCTACATTCTTTGCTTACTATGTGCCCAGTGTTACTTACGAATATACCTTCACTTTTTGATTCTCTTTTAATATTATTGATACCATTGTTATTGGTTATTGTGCTATTGGATGTTTTAAAAATATTCCTTGAATTTGCGGCATCCCAGTCCATTAATTTTGGCTGGGCCGCCTTAAGTTTCCCGAATTCCTTGCAGGGCAGCTTGCCTTCAGATGTCCTATTTCATTGCAGATAAAGCATTTTTGTGGCTCGTATCTTCCTCTTCCTTGATTCATGTTGGTGGTAGCCGATCTTTGATTTATGTGCTGTTGGCCGTTTACCCCGTAATGGTTTTGTTGTTGTCTCTGACCGGTATAATTTCTTCTAAAATATGTATCGTCAGATACTTGGCAATTTGCGGTTCGTAGCGTGTTTTGGCTTCTTGCTTCGTTGCCCAAATCCCTTTGTTGTGGTTTTCTGCAGAACTGGTTTTCTGCGTGACCGTTCGTTCTACATATCCTACAAAATAACGATTTTAAACGTTTCCTGCATTCCAATTCATTGTGTCCTTTGATGTTGCAGTAGCCACACCTACTTATACTAGTGGCTGTTTTTGCTTTACATAGTGGTCCAGGTTCATGTCCGTATTCTCCACAAGCTACGCAGTATGGTGTGTTCATCCTTTGTTCACAGTTTGCTCTGTTGTGGCCCTCTTGTTCACAAAAACTGCACTGCGTCAAAACGGTGATAGTGTTTATTGTAACTTGGTTGTCTCCAAACAGGTGTTCCGCTTCCTCTGCTATTTGAGTTAGCTTCTGCAAGCCCTCGCTCTCCTGGCCAATAAACCTGGTCTTCAGCGCTTGGTTTTTAAGACCCTTTATAAAGCTTTTTACCACTATTCTTTGGAAGTCTTCAAATATAATCCTTCTACCACCTTCCTCGCTCCATTCGGTTGTTATTATACTTTGGGCTTCATTTAGCAGTGCTTCCAGTCGACTACCAAATCTGCCCGCTGATTCCTTAATTCCTTGTTTGCAGGAGATTATGAGTTCTCTTATTTGGTCCAAAGTTCTTCTTTTCAAGTACCCTTTTTTTATTGCATTACACAATGCGTCTATAGTGCTGAATGTTTGTGGTGCTATCGTTATGTATGCTGGTCCCATTAATCGTAGTTTCAGGCATTCTATAACGTCCGGTATTGTGATTCCATTTTCCTCTGACGCTAGTTCTCGTTCCACTAGTTTGCATCCTTGGATGAACCTAAAAACTTCCGACGTTAAGTCTGGTCCTTCGGTGCCAAAAAATGTGGGGACGATATTGTTTACTACTTTTGTAATGCTTGAAATTGCAGGCATTTTGTCCACCTTTGTAATTCTGTTACAAGGCTCTCTATCCGCTGTTATTGGTGATAACGGGTACTTTCTAAGGGATTCCCGAGCTTCTTGCAGGTATTTGTAGAATTCTTTCTCAAGATGAACCTCCTCTAGTCTTAGTTCTCGAAATTCCTGCTCGAATTCTGCTAAATCGGCGAATTTTCTTTTGACAGTTTCTGTCGTATACCCCCTATTTACTGTTTTCTTTGCGTTCGTAAGTAAATTTTTTACTTTATTCAATAGTTTTACTCCTTCTTGAGTTTTTGTGTCTTCTTGTTCCTGAATTTCTTATTCCTTCTTCCTTCAGTATTTTTGTTTACTGCAACCAAACTTCCTCCCGGGATTACTTCCGCCACAAGGTATTATTATTTCCACCACTTATGACATATACTTCGATTCAAAAGGCGTACCAGAATGTGGATGCTTAAGACCTTTAGATAATCTTTGTATTGGCTGTGGTTTCTTTAATTTTTATTTGTAGCTTCTGTGTTCCACTTTTGGAAATTTAATGTTGCTTGTTAACAAAAATTAGTGCTTTACCGGCTGCGCCAATTGTTGTGGGTTCGTGGGGTACTTTGGGTTTGAATTGAGAGAGTCCTTTTTTTATTATTTTTTATTAACCTGGAGGGTCCCTTAGGAATCGCAGGTGTTGTTTATTTTCTTATTTATTTTCTTGCTTGCTATCAGCTTACAAAAGTCACTCTGCTGGTTTTGTCTTACAACTAGCTATTTATACTAAATAATTATAACTTACATATTATATTATTGCTACCTAGACAGATATTTTAGTTGTCTTGCCCAATTGCAACATCAGCATTGCACAATTTATTAAGAATGTAACATTAGCCAAGTTAATGAACTGACTAATGCTACGTTAGCAAATTAGTGCAATGTGTAGGTAGGAGGGTTGTTCACTTTGATTCACAACAAAGTGACCAAGACGAACACGAGATATGGCAAAACGCTGTGGGAAAAGCAAATGTCCAACCAGGTTAACAGTACTGTCGCTTAGGTTGTCATTTACCCCTACCACACTATAGCTTTAGTGGACTACAAGAATATGCCTACAGGTTAACAGTACTGTCGCTTAGTAGACGAATTCTGTAGTCGCCTTTGGACACCAAAACTACCCGAAATAATTACTATTTGTGGTCAATGTGACCAAAATGCACACGAGATATGGCAAAACGCGGTGGGAAAAGCAAATGTCCAACCAGGTTAACAGTACTGTCGCTTAGGTTGTCATTTACCCCTACCACACTTTAGCTTTAGTGGATTACAAGAATATGCCTACAGGTTAACAGTACTGTCGCTTAGTAGACAAATTCTGTAATCGCCTTCGGACACTAAAACTAACCGAAATAATTAATAATTGAAATTTAATATTAAGACCAAACAACTTACCTCCACGCCGGCTGCCCAAGAACTAAGAACTCTGTTCAGCATTGCTGTGCCTTATATAGGCTGGCACCGCTTACATACATGCACATGGGTATGTATGTATACGTGCCTTACAATTTCTGCTTAGCGTCTACTTGATACTCTTTACCATATACAGACATCACTATGTACTTACATATGTGCATGCCAACTGTACGCGATTGATGTTGAAGAGTAAAACATAACAAATGGAATGTGCGAACAAGTTTTTCGTACGGTAGATCGTGATCGTTACCTACGTTGTGCGTATGTATGATCGCTTGTGCAAAGCAGACGACGTTGTGCATGTACGTATGTAAATACTATCAATATAAACACTATACATATATACAATTTGCGTGCTTTACTTAGTAGGTAAGGGAAAGAAATATAATATAATACAATTCGTACATTTCATTTTAAAAGTAAATAATCAAACAAGGCAATAATAAAATATAAAGAACGATAAATAATAAATTCCATGCGCGCAAAAACAAGGGAACGCCTTTTGCTCGTCACATCGCCTCTCCTCATACGGGTGGGGGGCCATTAGGTCATCCTCCAGACTCGTACTACGCCCTTCCGTGAGATCGAAACCCGGAATTGGTGTCCCTCGCTCATGGTGATGAGGCGTACTTGCTGAAAGCGCTGTCGCTGCCTCAACTTTGCTTCAATAAATTCTTTCAAGTCCGGGGAAACCTGCTCCGGAGGGACCAAGATAGGGTTGTTGGGCTGCTGTATGGCTGCGCGATGGGCCATGTCACTGATGTCGTCCATAGACCCCATACCTCTCGGTGGCGAGAAAGCTAGGAGATCCTCCTCTGCTGGGAGCGACAAGGTGTCGCTAAGTGTTAGCGGCGGGGACTGCATGCCCCGTAGCGGGCTGAACCAATTTCGGCCGGGGGTACCCGGGACTCGCGGGGATGGTGCTTCCCCGGTCCACTCAGGTGAGTCTCCACAATGCATTGGAGTTACTGCCAGGGTGGTGCGTCGCGGTGGCGTGATGGCTGCTCGCGACTCAATACATTGGTACTGGCTGGCCGACTGTGGTGGTGCTCCCGGGACCAGAAACCGAACGCGAATGCGGCGCTCGTAGCATGTGTGCCCAATATAGGGGTATTGGGCATCCGTGACGTCGACTAAGCCGAACCCCTTCCGTCTTGGTGGTGTTGGGTGAGCACTCATAAACTCTTCCTCATCAACAGAGGAAGCAATAGACAGCGGTGAGGGAGGTGCCGGTGGACGGGGAGCTAGGGTGGTGTCATTCTGCCCCATGAACGTGCGGTAGACCTCTTCTACCAGCTCATCGTCGCAGCCCAGAAGGTCCTCGCAATCTTCGAGATCGATTATGAAATCCTCCAGTATATCCGGGCTACTGCCTGCCATGCTGGGCGGCCGTGCATTGGTGAACGGCGGCGGTGGTGGTGGCACCTCTTCCACTATCGGCGACTGTGGTGGTACTTTTTCCACGATTGGAGGCGGTGGTGGAGGCACTTCCTCCCTGATTGAAGGCGGTGGAGGAGGCACTTCTTCTCTGATTGAAGGCGGTGGCGGAGGCACCTCATCTTCGGCGTGTGGGTGTGGTTTGCGGCGGCTGGTGCTGGCCTGAGGCGAGTTAGCCTGGTGATGGGCAGTTGCTCTGCTCGCACGTTCTTGTGTGGTCATGCGAAAGTTTCTGACCGGAGCGGTACCAGACTGGGAGCCGGTGTGTTTTCGCTGACCCCGCATCGGAACTTCGTCATCTTGCAGGAAAATAGTTTTTTTTATTTTCGCCCGCTGCTGTTTCATTGTTCTTCGGAACTTCCGCCGTGACTCCTCAAACTTTTGCTGCTGGTTCATTTCTTTGTGATGTTACACTGGTAGCTGTGGTGTGTACTGCTTGCGCTCTTGCTGTTGACTGTTCAATTTTGAGGTGGTTGCTTTTTGTTTTGTTGACTGTTTAGCTTTGATGTTGTTGATTTACTATAAGGAGAGAGGGAAAGAAAACTAGATTAGTTTAACTGTGCGACATACGGCTTTAAGTCTCTCAGGTGTGCATTGCGTGATTTGTTGGTGGTTAGATCGGACACTTCCGCAATAACTGGTGACACGAATCCTTTGACAACACAAGGTCCCCCATATTTTGGTGCTAATTTGGCCGTGAAGTTATCAATGGCTCGTGAAAGTGGGTGTTGCCGAACGAGCACTTGTTCTCCCACCTGTGGTTGCCAGTTCCGACGTCGGAGATTGTAGTGGCGTTGTTGTTTCTGCGATGCTTTGTCTAGGTTCGACCGCACAATGCTGAACACATCCTTTAACTCCTTAGCCCTATCATCGGGAGGCAAAATCTTTGCTCCACTACCGACAGTTACACTATCGTAGACGGCATTGGGTAGTCTAGGTTCCCTACCTTGGGTTAGATAGGCGGGTGAGTAGCCTGTAGATTCCGATGTGGCGGTATTTAGGGCAAGCATTATCTCCGGCAGGAATTCGTCCCATCGATTGTGATTGGTGCCAGAGTATTTGGCCATGATCTGCTTAATGGTACGGTTCGCTCTTTCTGTCGGATTCTCCTGTGGTGTGTACGGTGCGGTAAATTGGTGCTTGACCCCTAATCCGGCAAGGTATTTGCTTACCACTGAGGACGCAAACTGTCGGCCGTTATCAGTACGGAGTACTTTCGGGACACCATACCGGGCAACGATGCGTTCGCGGAGGGCCTTAACCACCCCTTCGGCCGTGGCTCTGCGTGCAGGTACCAGCTCGCACCATTTGGAGAAATTATCAAATAGCACCAGAAGTACTGTATTCCCGTGGCGTGTTCTGGGCAATGGGCCCACGTAATCGGCGCACACCATAGCCCAGGGTTCGTCAGGGATTCGCGTCAGCATCTGACCGGCTGGCTTTCTCTGTTCAACCTTATGTCGCTGACAGGTGTCGCAGCGTTGCACATATCGGGTCACGTCTCGAACCATTTTGGGCCAATAGTATCGGCTGGTGACTCGCTGCACCGTCTTCCGGATGCCCAGGTGACCACCGGCAGGTTGATCATGTGTTTCCTGGAGGATCTGGTTGCGCAATGGGGTGGCGACGCACAGTTTCCATGGAGTGGTGTCCTCATCATTAGCCTCTCGGGGAAAGTGCCGATACAGTTCGTTGTTGACTATGGAGTAATCGCCGAATTTTTCGGGCTCCTCCCTCACTTTGGCTTTCAGCTGTTCTAGCCATGGACACGATGTGGCTGCTCTGACTTGCGCGCGTTGGGCCACAGCCGTTGGTTGTCTTGACAGGGCATCAGCGACCACGTTATTCTTACCTTTGCGATAGGTGACGGTGAAGGTGTATTGTTGGAGCTCCAATGCCCATCTGGCCAGTCGGCCTGTGGGGTTGTCGATTCCATTTAGCCATTTGAGGGACATGTGCTCGGTAACGACTTCAAATACATACCCCTCCAAGTACGGGCGCATCTTACGTATACCCCAAACTATGGCGAGGCACTCCTTTTCGGTAGCGGAATAGTTCTTCTCGGCCTGGTTGAGATGCCGGCTGGCGTACGCTATGACGTGTTCTTGATCCCCATTTTGCTGCGTCAGGACTGCCCCAAGACCATAATCGCTGGCATCCGTTTGGAGCTTGAAGGGCTGTGCAAAATCCGGGCAGGCGAGGACCGGTGACTGGGTCAGCTTTTCCTTGAGTGTCTGGAACGCCTGTTGTTGTTCCTTTCCCCACTTCCAATGCCGTCCCTTCTTCAACAGCATGGTGAGTGGTTGGGTGAGCGTGGCGAACTCTGGTACAAAACGTCGGTACCATGACGTGACCCCTAAGAATCGGCGCACTTCTTTAACATTGCTGGGGGGCTGCATGTCGATAATAGCCGCAATTTTATCGGGATCTGTCTTAATACCTTCTTGGGTGACGACATGCCCGAGGTATTTCGTTTCTGCCGCAAAGAACTCACACTTCTCCGGATTTATCCGCAGCTTGGCGTGGCGGAGGCGGTGAAAGACTTCCTTCAAATGTTTTAGGTGCTCCTCGAATGATTTACTGATGACTATTATGTCATCTAGGTAGGCAAACGCATTGGGTTCTAGTTCCGGTCCAATTACTCTGTCCAACGCACGCTGGAAAGTCGCTGGAGCCGAATGCAACCCGAAAGGCATGACCCGCCATTGATAGAGGCCGCGCCCCGCCACTGCGAACGCAGTATATTGTTTGCTGGAGTCCTCCATTGGGATCTGCCAGTATCCGTCCTTCAAATCTAAGCTGCTTATAAACTTGGCGTTCTTCAACCTGTCGAGGATGGTGTCAATTCGCGGCAACGGATACGCATCTGGGGTGGACCTCGCGTTCAGCTGGCGAAAGTCCATACAGGTGCGCCAGGTTCCATTTTTCTTTTTGACCAATGTTATGGGGAAGCTATATGGGCTGCGCGAAGGTTCTATGCACCCCTTTTCCAATAGTTTGTCGACCTCCTGATCGATGATGGCCTGCATAGCAGGGTTTCGAGGTGCATACCTTATTTTGATGGGTCGCTCGTCCTTCATCACAATTTTATGGCGGGTAATGTCGGACAGCCCCTTGATGTCGTCAAATTTCGCTAGCTCTTTTTCTAAAAACTGCGCCACTCTCTGGCTCCGGTGGCCATCGTCACTATCGGCGTATGTCGCTTTCTTCTCTGAAAACTCGGTATGATTATACATATCACTTACCTGATTGCAGTGACCGCTTGGGTAACTAAGTTCGGCCCTCACCTGGCGGCTATGCACACTCAACCCCGCACACTGGATGCTGGTTTCGAAAATTCGGAGGAAGTCCAGCCCCAATATAATGTCCTCGGTTGCGTTCTCCATCACCAGGAACTCACACGTGGCTGTCTTCTTACCCAAGGTCACTGCTATTCTCAGGGATCGTGATATCACCGCCTTGGATCCATCTGCCAAGAGTACATCGATTTTTGAGGGAGTATATGCTGGCTGCCGAATGCATTTCTTGATTATCTGCGGGCGTATGAAACTCCTGGTGGCCCCTGTGTCCAACGTCGCTGCCGTTATTTGGTTTTCAATGAGGATCATAGCCTTTACCTTGTTCTCCTCCCATGTCAGGTGCGTCTGATTTGAATGCTGATTGCCTGCGGCTGATTGTCTCGGTTTCCGACGGGCACGCTTTCGAGAGGTAGATGTCTCTACCATCAATCGATGGTGCTCTCCTCTACCCGGGTTGGATGAGGTAGGGATACTCTCAAGTTCGTCGGAAAGCGCGAGCAGATCGTCCAGATTGGTGAAATCGCGGCGGCGTATAAACCACTGGTAGTCGGGTTGAGCGTTCCGGAAGATCCGTTCCAGTTTCTGGTCTTCGGACAGGTTGGTGTGTTGCATCAGATTCTGGAGCGCCAGCACGTAGTCCTTAAAGGGTTCTCGTGCACGCTGTGTGCGTTTACGGACGTCATCCTCCAGCTTCTCAAAGTAGCGTGGAGGGAGGAAAAATTTTAGAAAGTCCGCTCTGAATTTCTGCCACTGATGCCAGTTTTTGTTGTTGTTTCGATACCAGATTAATGCCTTGTCTCTGAAACACTCACCCAAAACTCGTAGCACTTGTGTTAGGTCAATGCCATACATTTCCGCCAATTCCTCTACACGTTCTACGAAACCGATAGGGTCCTTGCCGCCATCGTATTTTAAACCCCATTTCCGAACGAATTCCACTACCATAATTCGATCGGGGGTTGCGGGCTCTACCCAGGTGTCAGCCCGGAGTGGTGGCTTTTGCGTCGGTGGTGCTGCTGCCGGCCAGCCTGGGGCAGGTACGCTGAGGCTAGGGGATGGAATCGCAGCAGCCTCGTGTTGATTCTGTAGGGCTAACAGTCGTTCAGACGTGTTAGCCTCGTGGTCGGCGGTAATAAATTGGCTGAACCTCTTTCTCAGTTCCTCCACGCTTCCCGTGGAGTTTTGGCTGAACTGCGCCAAATACGTCACCAGCTCGTCCTTCTTAAGGCCATAGATCCACGATGTCTTCAGCATTTTACTTACTGGCAGTCTGGTGGTTCTGTTTCGAGCGACACTGGGGTTGGCTGGTGAAAATTGGGATATTATTTTTGCTCTTTAGCGTTTCGCAATTGCACGTGGCACAAGATCACTATTTCTCCTCTGAGTCCTTATGTATAAGGTGGTGGTTTGTTTCAACACAGAAGTCCCTGCTCAGGCGCCAATGTAACGACACGTTTCCGCTGGTTGCTGGGGTAGAGCTCAGCGGCGTCCAAGGTCAGTTACATAAATTTGTTGATTGCAGGGAGATCTCTCGTTGGCCAAGTAAAACACCAAGATTCGAATATACACGTTTATTGAGCAATAGTAAAAATGATGCTTCGCAGGCTGGTTCTTGGCGACGTGGTCAATAATAGGGTAAGGAGGCAATTTCGCTAGCAACCGTATGTGGTCCAAGTGACCAAGACGAACACGAGATATGGCAAAACGCTGTGGGAAAAGCAAATGTCCAACCAGGTTAACAGTACTGTCGCTTAGGTTGTCATTTACCCCTACCACACTATAGCTTTAGTGGACTACAAGAATATGCCTACAGGTTAACAGTACTGTCGCTTAGTAGACGAATTCTGTAGTCGCCTTTGGACACCAAAACTACCCGAAATAATTACTATTTGTGGTCAATGTGACCAAAATGCACACGAGATATGGCAAAACGCGGTGGGAAAAGCAAATGTCCAACCAGGTTAACAGTACTGTCGCTTAGGTTGTCATTTACCCCTACCACACTTTAGCTTTAGTGGATTACAAGAATATGCCTACAGGTTAACAGTACTGTCGCTTAGTAGACAAATTCTGTAATCGCCTTCGGACACTAAAACTAACCGAAATAATTAATAATTGAAATTTAATATTAAGACCAAACAACTTACCTCCACGCCGGCTGCCCAAGAACTAAGAACTCTGTTCAGCATTGCTGTGCCTTATATAGGCTGGCACCGCTTACATACATGCACATGGGTATGTATGTATACGTGCCTTACAATTTCTGCTTAGCGTCTACTTGATACTCTTTACCATATACAGACATCACTATGTACTTACATATGTGCATGCCAACTGTACGCGATTGATGTTGAAGAGTAAAACATAACAAATGGAATGTGCGAACAAGTTTTTCGTACGGTAGATCGTGATCGTTACCTACGTTGTGCGTATGTATGATCGCTTGTGCAAAGCAGACGACGTTGTGCATGTACGTATGTAAATACTATCAATATAAACACTATACATATATACAATTTGCGTGCTTTACTTAGTAGGTAAGGGAAAGAAATATAATATAATACAATTCGTACATTTCATTTTAAAAGTAAATAATCAAACAAGGCAATAATAAAATATAAAGAACGATAAATAATAAATTCCATGCGCGCAAAAACAAGGGAACGCCTTTTGCTCGTCACAGGTTTAATTAATTTTTTGATTTTACATGCATGTTACGTTTTGGCCAAACCTTAGTTTGGACATGCCGCCGGCCTTGACGTTATTCAAAGATTAAGATTGTTTACGTGCACCTAGCACTTGTGCCAAGGAAGTTATGGCTTCTACAAGTAGACTTGCGCTAGGACCAGAAATTTATGCTCGGTTTTGCTTAGATGCATTAAATACCACCCTGACTTTTGTGGTCTTGTGCTCTGGGCGAATCACCGCATGGTGTGGCAAATAAAACGAGCTATAATTGCTCTGAGAACTTACTTCATATGACGAAGTTTCCTCCATGTGATCAAGAGTTATGTATTCTCCAAGAACTTTCTTTCCTTCACGCTTGTCGCGATGTGGAGGCTTAGGTCTAGTTGGCCGGTCTGTACTGGCGAGGGCAGCTGTTATCAGTAGCCCCTGGTAGGGTCACCCATGCCAGAGTAGCCAACAACTAAGTACCTACCAAGAACCACCCTTCCCCGGCCTCGATAGCGGCTGTTTTTCCCCATGGGGCGGCTACCGAGTCAGTCCGTTTCTCGGTCCAATGGACCATGTCCAAATCCATCAGCGTCTGTATCCCATTTTTGGCGGTTGATGGTCTGCGTCTGCATCCAGGTGGGTCGGCAGCTTTTTAATCCACCAAAATGGAAAACAAAAAGCCATGCCCCACGTACCCGGTTAGGGCCTTAATAATCTAAGGGGACCCTATTCCCGCGGCGCAAGTAGCAAGCCGCGGTGAATCGAAAGCTACTGCTGCTCAGGCTGGCCGGGTGTCCACATCAGGCCCGACCAGTCTGCGGACTACTGACGTGGTGGGCAATCAGCCTGGGTTAACCGGGCTGATTGCTGTTGAGAAAGGGGCAAAACACCCGGCAACGGGTGGCTTCCCTAGTACTAGCAGCAAGGTACCTCTGTCCTTCGCTCCAAGTACCTCAAAAGCTGCTCAGGTCCTTAACGGTAAAACGGTAAAAGCCCCTTCTACGGGTGCGAAGGGAATGGAAAGGCCTAAGCCGTCCAAACCCGTGGCCTCCAGTGCGCACATTGCGCAGGAAAAGTCAAAGAGGATTACTTCTAGCCGCAGTACTGCGTCACCCACTGCCAATCCCGGCAAAAACATCATTAACCCATCGTGCAAAAATGCTTCACACAGGGCCAACGATGCGAGGCGCTCCGCCTTAAGACTTATTTCGCACTTTGGTGCGATCCCGGTTGACCAGCTTTCTGAAAAGCAGGCAGCCTCTCTAAAGTGGGCACAGGCTCATGTGTCGAGGCTGCAAATAAACTCCTCCCCCGCACCTGCCACGATTGCGGCACCTAAACGGCAACGTTCGGAAGAGGAGAATGATGCAGCTAGGGCTTCTAGGGCAAAACGTCCTAAGAACATCCCTTCGAAAGGCACCTTAAGTGAAATCGCCAAAGGCAAGCTCATAAGGGCCATAATCGGTAGGGATGTGTCAGACGGTGCCATTTCCCATGCCAGGTGGGACTTGGTTAACCAAAAACTGGCGGGAGTGTTCTGGAAGATCCGCAAGGAGAATCCGGGACCGCGCCGCCTCAATGCGTCGATGCTGGCTGGCACCAGCACAGCGTTAAATTGATGGACTGCACGGATGAACGCTCAGCGTCTCTGTTGAAGAAGGCCATCGAAGCTATTGGCGAGGTGTGGGAAGGCTCTAGGCTGGATGTGGTTTCCTTGGAAGACATACCCAGAAGACCAAGAGCCTTGACCATAGTCCCTGCTGAACCTTCTTCCCCGAAGGATATCCTTGAGATCCTTAAGGACTGCAACCCGGATCTACCCACCCATGACTGGAAGGTAGCTAAGGTGAATGCACCCGAGAGGTCTAGAAAGGAGGTGGTTCTGATTCTCAATAAAGAATCTTTGGCACCGATCCGTAAGAGGGGCAACAAAATCTTCTACTGTTTAAGTACGATTCTGTTGCGCCTCTACCGGACCGATGCCAAGAAGAACCGGAACCAAGGGGATGGTGCTGCCGACGGCGCTGCTGCTGGTGTGTCGGACGTAGCCTCATACGGGTAAGAGGACACCCACTCAGTCTCTGACTTGGTGGGTGGCTTCTTTGAACGGATGGAAGTCGCGGATGAGGACACTGACGCCCTCTTGGAATCCAGCCAAGAGGACGCCAACACCACCGCAATTGCGCCCCCGGATGGGGAAGGTGACGCAAATAAACTTTCACCACTCTAAAGCAGCATCCGCTGCGACGCTCCTCCGGGTGGTAGAGAGGAAGGAGGAGCTGCTTATGGTTCAGGAACCCTGGGTCCACCAAGGACGGGTTTGTGGACTGACACTAAAGGGCTATAAGCTATTGTTTGCCAAAGGCACAGGTAATAATAGATCTTGTATCTTGGCTAAAAACTCTTTGCGTATCTTTATCCTATCTGATTTCAGTGATGAAGATACTGTAGCAGCTGCTCTGGAGACCCCGTCCAGTACGGTGTGGCTGGTCTCAAGCTATATGGCGCATGACCACGAGGGCAGTCCACCATATGGCAAGGTGCGTGGTATTGTGTCCAGGGCGATAAGCACGAGGACGCCTATAATAAGTGCTGACGCTAATTCACACCACACCTCCTGGGGTAGCAGCGATACTAACGAGAGGGGTGGTTTGGCCGTTCCCCTGCCGGAAACCACCGGAAATTGCACATTCACGAAAAGAATGTCGTAGGCTATTCAACGAGGCTAAAGGATCAGGCGACTGGTCGGCATACAAAACCTCGTGAAATCGCTTCAAGGATCTTGTCAGAAACACAAAAAGGAGGTCTTGGAGGGCTTTCTGCAGTAATGTGGAGGGTTCATCTGAAACCAACAGGCTACGTAAGATGCTGTCAACCGTACCGGTTGTACCCAGCTATATACAGGAACCCTGTGGTAGCTGGACCATGAGTAGTCAAGAGACGCTGAGCGTACTACTCGACACTAATTTTGCTGGTAGCCAGGCGGCACCGTTAACAGGCACTGTCGATGGCAGCTTGACGACAGGCGCAGTCACAACTCCATTGGATATGGATAGGCTCCGCTGGGCTGTACACAGCTTCGATCCGTTCAAATCTCCGGGACAAGATGGAATAATTCCAGCGGATCTACAGAGAAATGCGGACATTGTTCTACCTTGGCTTACGGTAATTTACAGTGAATGCCTTAGGAGGGCATATATACCTACATATATTTTGCCGTACGTGCAAGGTTGTCTTTATCCCGAAAGGGGGTAAGACGTCACACACCAAGCCTAAAGACTTCAGACCGATAAGTCTTACTTCTTTTTTACTCAAAACTTTAGAAAGGGTAATTGATATTCATCTGAGAATGACCATTCCGAATGAGCTTCTCTCCAAATCACAGCACGCCTACACCAAAGGCAAATCTGTGGAAACGGCACTACATTCTCTAGTGGGCCACATAGAAAAATCTCTTGAGTATAAGGAATTTACTATGGGGGCTTTTCTGAACATAGAAGGTGCTTTCTACTATGTCAACCCTGATTCCATCATCAATGGGATGGTAGCAGTAGGATTTGATGACAATTTATGCCGGTTTGTTAGAAACTTACTAACTTTCAGGGTAGTCAGGGCCTCGATTGGAGATGTCATTGAGTATAGGGCAGTCTATCGGGGCACTCCACTGGGAGGTGTTCTTCCACCTCTGTTGTGGAACCTGGCCATTAATTCGCTTTTGCTAAGTCTAGAACGCAGACAGATTATGACTGTCGCGTACGCGGATGACGTAGCGGTGGCGATATCGGGTAAGCACTTGGATACCATATCTCAGTGTATGGAGTCTGCGCTGGCTCTGCTGAATAGGTGGAGTGTCAGCTGTGGGCTCGGCATCAACCCAGCCAAAACTGAGTTGGTGCTCTTCACTAGGAGGTACAAGACCGATAGCTTTATACACCCAAACCTTAACGGCACCTCCTTGAAACTATCTAAAACTGCCAAGTACCTGGGTTTGATTCTGGATAGTAAGCTATCATGAAATCAGAACATACAGGCGAGAGCGGAAAGGGCCTTAGTGGCTATTTATACATGCAAAAGGGCAGTAGGCCTCAAATGGGGTATCAACCCTAAGGTGATCAATTGGATCCTTGAGGCTGTTATTAAACCAGTACTCTTTTACGGGGTATTGGTTTGGTGGAATGCGATGGACAAGCAGGCTCATCGCAGGACCTTTGAAAAAGTATTTTGGGTCGTAGCGAGACTGATGACAGGCACACTATGATCTACACCAACGGGAGCAATTTTTGCAATGCTAAATTGGCTCCCGGTTGACATTCTGGCCAGACAACTGGCTCTATTCTCTGCGGTCAGGTTGAATACAGTATGTCCATGGACTAGGACTGAATATGGGCATGCTAGGATTTTAAGAGAGCACTCGGAAATCCATGCCAACATTGACTACTGTGTACCAAGACCCTTCTTGGTGGACTTTTCCGTTCCATTGTCGTTGACAGGGAACAGGTGGACAGGCTTTCCTTTCCCGAGGATTCAGTTAGAGTTTTCACTGACGGATCCAAAAGGGGAACAAGAACGGGCGGAGGCTTCTATGTGGAGAACTTCAATGTAAGATCTCCATTTCGGCTCCAAGACGGTTGTACTGTCTTGCAAGCCGAAATCTATGCTATTACTCGGGCAACGAGATGGCTAAGGTACTATAGGATATCGAATGAAATCTTCATTGTTACCGATAGCAAAGCAGCCATCTCTGCTATTAGTGGTGTGTACAGTACATTGGTCGAATGCCAACTGTCTATCAACGAGATAGCGAGACATTCGAGAGTGACACTGGTTTGGGTGCCGGGACATTCTGGATGTCCAGGCAACCATACTGCGGATAAGATTGCCAGACAAGGGACTGAATTGAACAGTTCAATGATCAGTCACTTCACTGGCATTCCATTATCGCCATGCATGTTTCTGATTCAAAGCGAATCATACAAACTAGCTCAACTTAGGTGGGAAAGCGTGGCTAACTGTCTCGTGGCAAGAGCCACGTGGTCCCATTATGATTTGCGCAAAACACGCGACCTTCTCAAGTTTGACAAGGCGCGCATGCATCAACTGGTGACTGTTCTGACAGGACACTGTAGCTTTGGGACTCATGCGAGGAGGATGGGTCTAATATACAACGACTATTGCAGAAGCTGCAATGATGAAGAGAAGGAAGAGACTGTCCTCCATTTTCTGTGTCAGTGTCCTGCCCTTGCAAATGCAAGGGCAGTGGCACTGGGCTCCCGATTCCTGTCAGACTTAGACAGCTTGGCAAACATGGAGCTTTCAGGGTTATCATCCTTCCTCAGGGGTACAGGATGGTTTGAAACGGCGGAGGACATCCCTTAGGAGGTCCTCTGCTTAAGGGCATCACAAAGGGACCGAATTGACGGACCCAAGTGGATTGTCCCGCCAGGGACAACGGCCCTCTAACCTAACCTAACCTAACCTAAGAATTTCTTTGTATTGTTGCTGAAGTTCCGTATCCTTGACTAAGGTTTCCTGCATACTAGATTATTGTGCCAATGCCAAAAACCTTGACGAGCCCAAGCAGCTCTTTTCAGGGTATTCGTCTTTAAACGGTAAACGAACGACATATCTACCAGTTTCATCACGGGTTGTGGTCTGCGTATAAAATTGTTCACACTTCTCATCTTCTATTGACTTTGTGTGATACGTGTGAATCTCCTCCTGTTCCCAAAACTTTCTTAAAATATTATTGAGTTCGAAATTTTCTGAGGGCACAGCTGAGATTGTGAACGCGTGAACTTCCTGAGCTATCATGGGTCCTCTTAGCACCCATCCAAATATACTATAGTTTTATAAGCAGATGTATGACCACAAATATTCATCGTCATTCCTTCCATATTGAAAAACCGCTCATAGTGATTTCCCAATATGAGATCTATCTGGGCTGACCTATTAAAACCTGGGTCTTCTAAATCCACCTTTGCAAGTTCCTCTGAATATGGGACATCAAATGAGACTGCCGGTAAACACCTTTGCCAAAATAATCGCCTTAATGGGAACCCTGACATCGTATCTTCTCGCATAAAGAACAAGTTCAGATTCTTGGTTTGCAGATTGCTTCTGCCCTCCGATGGCTATGATATCAAAATGAGATTTTTGATATGGTAATCGAAGACGATTTCATACCTTCTCCGTTAAAAAAGTTCTCTGATACCGGGATCAATCAACATTATCATTGCTAACGGAACAATTGGCTTGAAATTGAGCAGACGTAGTTGGAAGTTGATCAGATTTGCCCTTGAATTGCCTACCCTTGCTCCCATTGGATCTCCTGTCCACAGTATGCCTATCCCTGAATTAGAGTTCTCTGTGCTCTGCTTCGAGGTGAAAGCGTTCTGAGACATACGCAACATAGTATGATGAGATTTTTTACAATGCAAACAAGTGTATTTACTTTTACGGTTCGCCTTAGTGTGAGAGATTGCTAAGCAATTGTTGCAGAATTTGTTCTGATAAACATAATCTACCCGTTGCTGAACCGTAAAAGCCTTAAATATCAGGCACAACCTCAGACTGTGCTCTTCGTTACATAACCAGCAAGAAGTGCTCAAGTTCTCCTGGGATATATACGTCTGGACCTTGGAAAATTGCTTATTGATACTAAATCTGTCCTTAGAGTTTCTTATGCTATCTAATCTTTCCACCGCGTCGTATCTGTCTACGAGGAACTGGGACATATCAGACCACTTTGGGAGCTTACGTTGGATGAAAGTGACTGTTCCCAAAGGGCCAATGTTAAATCCGGCAATTTTGTTGATATTAACCGTATAAGAATTGGGTCCCAACTATCTACCTGCACTCCTAACGTTCTCAGGGTTGCCAACGAATCATCTACTGTATTCTCCTTTCACTCTCTTCCGTTTTCGCTGCAGGGATGTCAAACAGAATTTTCAATTTGTTATCAACGAGTACGCGTTTATTTTCATATCTAGTTTTAAGAGCATCCCAAGCCAGGTCAAAGTTATCGTGTGTAAGAGGAAATATTTTAACTATCGGCCCCGCTTCACCCCTCGTCTTGTTGCGAAGGTGGTACAATTTCGTTACGGAATGGAGTCTTGAATGATTTATATAGAGAGCAGTGAACATGTCCCGGAATGAAGGCCATTGCTCATAACTGCCTTTAAATACCTCTGTATCGCGGAGGGAGTTTAATGCAATCGCTTTCATTAATGTTGTTAAATGTTTGAGTATGATTTTGCTGCTCTATCGAATGCCGAGATTTGGATTGAAATCTTGGGTTTCCGTGCGTATCTCCTCGCATCGTCTTCATACAATCAATCATTCTTGCAGAACATTCGTAATAAGATTCAGTACAGATCTCAAATCTTTCCTGAACATATTTCCTGAATATTTCTTTAATGCTAGCATCCTTAGATAACATCACCTCCTCATGAGCACCATTCCCCCTATCCCATTTCGCGTCTAAGTCCCTCAACTTTAAGGATGGTCTCAGAGTGGTCATTGAGTGCTATTTCCTCAAACTTCTCACATAACGCAATCAAATTTAAAATGTTCCTTAACGGAGGAAATACTAACGCGAGATGTCGACGGCATCTTTGTGTGTAATTTTTTTTTCTACCTCTATACAATGTTAGGACCAGATTCGCGGTTTCCCCACTAGACAGTATTCCTCACCTCACTGTATAAATCCTGAATTCAGAGTTGTAAATTCTAAATGTAACACGACAGTATTTCTTGGAAATCCTATAGATCGAGTAGGATCCGTGTTTACTTCTATTTTTTATAGGTTAATTATATTTATATAACTGGGTAAGTATACAATAGAGCGTCTCGCCATATAGGCAAGAAAAAAAAGTTCGCCGTACACCACCGAATACGAAGTAATGTTGTAAGACATTTTCAAAAAAAAATTTTTTAATTTTTTTTGCCGAAAGTAGGGGTCGCCAAAATACATTTTTCGTTATATCTTCGGCATTTACAGTCGGATCTCAAAGTGTGATATATCGATGTTTTTGTCTCAAAGAGACCAATGTTTTGCTTTAATAGTCAATGGTGTTTTGTATCCCGTTCTAGTATTTACCCACCAGATCTCATTTTCTACCACCCTAATGTTCCACCCTAATAGCAGAAAATTAAAGTCCGTAAAAAATCATTAAACTTTTGTTAAAGAAGTTTTTCGATAGTTCCAACAGAAGTGTTAAAAAAATATAATTTATGTTTTTTGCCGAATGTAGGGGTTGACTTTTTAAACAGTTATCATATATTCGGTATTCACAGTCGGATTTTATAGTATTATATATCGATGTTTTTGCCTAGTATCTTCTTTTTTAAATAGTGATACACTCTTTTCGAACTTACCATAATATCTGTACCAATACAATAAAAATTCAAAGATCTGTGTATATTAAAACAATTTTATTTAATCATATTTTGAAATGACCCAAGTTGGCTATATTTTTCACGGCTTTCGAGCTTAGAAAAAATGTGGCCTAAGCGTTGCTCATCGGTAACAACCATGGCAGACTCATGTACTACATGAACAAAACGCTCGGTGTTTTGAGAATGGCACGGATATTCTGTGAAATTAATTAAGGTTAGTCAACAAAACTATCAAACAAAGTTGTTTTTCTTGTGCTACCTGGTATCTCGATTATTTCTTTTGAAAACTGTAATGCTTCCCGCTGGTCTTGCATATAGAACTGCAAGCACGGCGGCTCAGTCAATTCAAATTTGGTCCAATTGATCATATGGTAATATGAGTCACTTTCGAAGTCTATGAAATTTTTAACTTGTGCTTTTGCGGTAATCGACAACTTTAAATCTTTAATTAACATGGTCGCAAGTAAGGCACCGTATCGAACTGATGTGTCGCTGCGATCCAAAGCTGAACTAAAATTATGCAATGAAATGTCAGCCACTACAAATTTTTTTAAAGTCTGTGATACATCGTTAACATTTTCCTCAAACTCCTGCTCTTCTTCACTGTCTACATTATACCCAACGCTAACAAATTCGTCACGCAACCCATAAGATGATTCAACAGTCTTCGACATTTCTTCACCGTTGCTACTCGTCGACATCATATCAGCAACATAATCTATAGTCAACAATCGTGGACCGCACTGATCGATGAAAAACTCTTTTGCGTGGTCTGGAATTTTATCAGAGGCTGTGCAATTGCATGCAATATTTCTTTCAATACCGCACTTACAACGCGAAATTAAGAACAATCTATTCCACTCATTTACATTGTATTCGAATTTATATTTTACCATTTTGTAGTAATCATTCAGAAGCTTATCCAAACTTTTACGAACACAACTTACCGACATTACTGGAATGCCTGCGCGCTGCCACAAAATGATGATACCTCTCAAAACTTCTTGTTTAAAAGCACCCAGCTTTCGAATTCTACCAGCGTTATGCCGAAGATGTAAAAAGAAATTAATAACATCACCCTTAGTTGGTAATTTAGTGTTGTTTAATTCACTGATAGTAAAAGACATTTTTTAGTTTATTTAAATTAATTCTTGACACGACACGATTAAATATTGATAATTCCAACAGATACTTCATGGATAATACAAAAATAAATAAACTATGAGAGTAATAACGGTACTACTTCCATTATTAGAGGATTTAAACTAACTCGAATTTACTTAATCTCCCGTTAACGTCTAACCGAAAGATGGATTTCCGGGTATAAAATTTTGTACGAAAAATTTCAAATCAATTTAAAATCACATTTCCTAGGCTCGACAAAAAACATGAATTTTTTTCTTATAGATCTACCGGAATTATGGAAATATTTCATAAGAACAGCCTTAACTATTAGAACGGTTATATTGAGGTCAATGAATATTAAAGATGACCATTGGCCTCCTCGAGACAAAAACATCGATATATCGCACTGTGAGATCCGACAGTATATACAGAAAATCTGACAAAAATACTCAACAAGGTAACCCCTACATTCGGCAAAATCATAAATTGTATTTTTTAACAGTTCTGTTGGAAATATCGAAAAACTTCTTTAACAAAAGTTTAATGATTTTTTGCGGGCTTTAATTTTCTGACAATAGGGTGGTACATTAGGGTGGTAGAAACTGAGATCTGGTAGGTAAATACTAGAATGAGATATTTGAGGTTAATGACTATTAAATCAAAATATTGGCCTCCTCAAGACGAAAACATCGATATATCACACTTTGAGATAGGACTATAAATGTCGAAGATATAACGAAAAATGTGGTTTGGCGGCCCCTACTTTCGGCAAAAAAAATTAAAAATTTTTTTTTCAAAACTGCCTTGCAACAATACTTTATATTCTGTGGTGTACGGCGAACTTTTTTTTTCGAGACTCCCTAGTATATAACTATGTTATTTTATAGTCTAATATATTTATATATACCAATTATTCGTGTGTAAAGAGTAAGCATGGGTTGTTTATTTTATATCTTGAGAAACTGTTAGCACAGTGGCAACACTTTATTTTACTTATATTACCAGCAGGTCAGAGATGGTTCCTGGATTTTTATTAATAGTATAAAAATAAAATTTTTAGTACTATATCGGGATAAGTATTATGATACCATGTAAGTATATGTACATATTTTATGAAAGGATTAATATTTTTATATGATTTGTATTGACGTAGTGGGTTCTTTCATTTCTATTTTGTATAAGGTAAATATTTTTCAGATATAAAAATTTTGTTTCTATTTTACATTAAGCAATATTCTACTACTCTTACCATATCTGAATGTTCAATTTGTTGTGCTATGTATGCTCTTTTCTTCTTTTAAGTTTTGTATACAAGTATGTGTCTGGTGGTTAATTCTGTGTAACTATATGAGAGCAGATATTTTTTTGTGAGAGGAGTGTTAAATTCACCACATTTACATTGCACAAGATGTTGAAAATTGACAAGCAAGAGTCGAAGGATCACTAAGCGAAGAGAAATTTTGGATTCGGGGTTGTTTTTATTGATATGCTTATAGCATAGATGCCCAGTAGAGGCTGATATCAGCAAATTAAACTCACACGTATTCTTACCCTCTTTCATTCATTCGTCGATGAGACAGCGACGAATGAACATCAGGCGGATGCGTACGAATTTTTTTCCAGAATATTTGCCTAGCAAACAAATTCAGTCATGATGATATGCGAAAAATATTTTGTCATAAACAATGCTCTCGATAATTCTCCTAATTTAGTAATACACTTAGTCTTATTAATTAGTCTGTGTAAAATCTTATGAAAAATATTTTGAATATGTTTCCCATATGAAAATGATCTTTCATGCCGACAAATATCAAAGCTTATTAAGTTTGATACATTCAACCGCGTATTTTTTTTTGGCGAGTATTCAGTGCTATGCTCCAGCAAGTAACCATTTTTTAATTATTACTTTTTTCTTGAATGGAAAACATAACAAATTATTGTGCTATCTTTTTTAATTTTTTTCGTTTGACTGTTTACTTAGAAAAAGTTTTATTTTTAATTAATAATTTTACGTAATCAACGTTTTTTTCAACTTAGAAAATATTGTATGCATACACAATGCACCATCATTTTTCAAACGCTTGGCTTTTTGTTTGGTGGGTAGCTCGCAAGCTAAACACATACACAATATACCAATACATTGACGGTGCCCACCACAGATGTATTATAACAATTCAACATCCGAAACTTGAATTGAAGCTTGTGACCTTTTTTCAAATTTTTTCCAAAGCACATTTGTTAAACCTGTTTGCAATAATCTTATTTTTCAGCAAAGTATTGATCAATATGGGGATATTAACTTCATTATGACTATTGAAGACGTTACATTAGCTATTAATTCATTGAATAATGATAGCAAATGCTCTGCTGGATCTTATCCGTCGATATTTTTCAAGAGATGTTTACACAACATTGCCTTGGCAATTACTAAGCTGTTTAACGCCTGTATTAAAACTGCTAAATTCTTAGATTGCTGGAAAATTTGCTATATCACGCCTATTTTCAAATCTGGGGACCGTAGTCATGTAACTAACTATAGACCTATAATTAAACAATGCACGATAGCTAAAATTTTTGATAAAATTATTAAAGATAAACTCCTTGAGCACGTTGGGCCCCATATTTCTTCCTGTAAACATGGATTCATGCCAGGCAGATCTACAGCCACTAATTTAATTTTAATAACCCATGACATTATTAATACCATGGAGGTTCAATCCCAATGTGATGTAATTTACACTGATTTTGCAAAAGCGTTTGACACTATTAACCACTACTTTTTGTTGAAAAAATTTTGCCAAATTGGTTTATCTAAAAATCTCTTGTTATTTTTCGAAAACTTTCTGCTTAACAGAAAACTATCAGTTAAGATTGGTAACGTAAAATCTTCCTTTTTAATTGAGGCTTGTTCTGGTATTCCTCAAGGAACACATATTGGTCCATTGCTATTTATTCTCTTTATAAATGATTCGCCTAACATTTTTAATTTTGCCAAATGCCTTATGTTTGCAGATGATGTAAAACTGTACGCTAAAATATCGCACATAGGCGATTGTGAAAAATTGCAAGCAGATTTGAGCAAATTGAACTTATGGTATTCAATTAATGGTATTAAGATTAACTCCTTAAAGTGCTGTGTAGTCTCCTTTACACGTTGTTTAAATGTGGTTACTTATGATTACAATATTGTGGGTACAGTTCTTAAAAGAGAGATTGAAGTGAAAGATTTGGGTGTTACTTTTGACATGAAAATGCGATTTAATTCGCTAATTGATACCATAACTGCAAAAGCATATAGTATGATCGGCTTCATAAGGAGAAATTCTAAGGATTTTAGAGATGCCTATACTCTTAAATCCTTGCTTTTAAGCTAATTTGGCCTTTTGAGTTGCCACCATATGAAGCTAAAAGAAAATTTCTAGGCTTACAATCACTTGCAGTTAGATGAATCTATTTTTGAACTATGTTTGTATATAATGTTTTATCCGGTCATATAAAATGTCCCGAGATCAGAAACTTTTTTAATATCTACCATCCTCCTAAGGCTTTAAGACATAATCGTAGGTTTGTGAAGATTGTTCATAGAACAAATTATGCGTAAAATGAGCCAATTGCAAGATGCTTGCATATACTTAATAGCTTTTCCCCTCCTTTAAACTTTAATGTAAATTATTATACTTTCAAGTTATTATTATTTAAATATTATAATTAAATTTATGTACTTATTACAATTTATAGTAATCTGTAAGAATTAAATTCTGTAGAAGATAGGAACTGTATGTGCGAGAACAATTAAAATACTCAAATTTCAGCAATTACATTTTTAAATATTAATTGCCAAATTTGTGTTAATTGTTTTTTTTTTTTTTGTAATTTGATACTTTAATGTTTGTGTGTGTATTTTCCCACGGTTAAATAGGGGTGTTCACATTGTTTGTCTGTCAATATAAGACCTTGGGAGTTTGTGTCTGTCCATATGAGACCGTGGGAATTTCTGTCCGTCCATATGTGAGGGTAGTTTGGTGGAGGGGTGCTGTAGTAACCAAACCAGTTTGTATATGGGAGCGTGAGACTGTGGGAATTTTTGTCTGTCCATATGAGACCTTGGGAGTTTGTGTCTGTCCATATGTGACCTTGGGAATACATGTCCGTCGGTATGTGAGCGTGGGAGTTTGTGTCCGTCCATATGTGAGCGTAGGAATTCTGTCTGTCCATGTATGCTATGGCCTAATAGAAAATAAGAAATTTTTAGTATCTGACACAGAATTTTTTAGGAAATACAATATTTCAAAAGGGTTGTATAAATGGATGGCCCTAATGTTTGTGGCTCGTTTCTTTTTGCTGGAGTGAGATTTCTTCTTTTATTTTTTGCTTGTTTTTAATTTTGGTTCGTGTTTGGTATACGTGGCTGCATGTATCCCACAAGCATTCAAGTAGGATCTCTGAGATCCCGCTTTGGTGCGTGTTTACTTAAGAAATTTTGTCTAGCAATTCAGTTATTTCTTTTTTGTGTGCGATGCTTGAGTGTAAGGGAATAATTTGATTATTCTGATCTTGAAGACGTTGTGAAAAAAATTTACTATTCCATATATATTGAAACTGATATTTTGTTTATTTTATATATGACGATCATCAATGAATTTTATTTTTGGGTCTGCATGGTGGTGCGATTTCTGTATTTTGTAGAATATTAATATTTATGCTATGTTTAAGTGTGTGTGTGTTTTTGTGTTCTGAGTGGCGATTGGAATGTCTGGCTGTCAGACAGGCTGTGTGTGTGACGATTGGTAAGTCTGTGTGATAGTCCGCTTTTTTTGCTTTCCTGGATTTAGCGCAAGTGGGTCAGTATGCAATCTGATAAGATGTACAAATTCATGCGTACATAAATATCATACCAACAAATAATAATCGTTTGTTCTTTGTGCCGAAATATTCCCTTGACCATTTCAATGAATGAACCATTGTGTTTGTTTGTTGTGTGTTCTCTAAAATAAATATGTATGTAGATTTTTATTTGAAATAAAAAGACATTTATTTTCAGTTTTATAAACATTTATTTAAAAGTTTGTTAACATTTTCATTTTTAAGTAAAATTGCATTCCTTAAGGCACAAACACCAAAGTCGTGATAGCTACAATAGAGATATTTTGAATGCTTAGTTTCCATTTGTTTAAAATTAATGCAGCCAATGTCTTCAATGTTATAAACTGGTTGATGAATCATTTTTTCTAGCCATTTTTTCTTCTCTTCCCCCTTAACATATATTTGTGAATCTCTTATATTGGATTTTAAAAACTTGCAAACGCTTTGAATTGAGACTGATCCATCATTCCAGTTAAAATGATGATAGTATTTGGTTAACCAAACTGCTTCTCTCTGCTTTTTGGTTGATAAGCATTCGAAATCAAAAGGCGGTTTTATGATGAAATTGAGGCATTCGTTGTTGCTGAAAACTACAGCTAGTTCTTTTGCGATGAAGTCATTTGAATTATTTTTGAAACCTTGCAAGTCTACAACAACAATATCACCATCCATGTTATTTAATTTATAAGACCTTCCGGACTTGACCTTTTATTGGCATGCATTCTATTACGCGGTCATGAATAAGAACGCAGTAAGCTGATGTCGTTGCTGGAATATTTGTTGCTGTTTCAAATTCAATTTTTATATCAATCGGTCAGGTATTGACTGACTCGTTCTGATAGCTTACATCTACTACAATAATTGGCGAGTCGTCTTTAAACTCCTTTGCAGTTAACAATGGTTGAGGCTCTTTGTATATAGTAGCTTTGTTGAAATCTTACATACATATCATATAGAATTGCATACCGTTCATTTTTAAATTTTATGGTAAGATCATCATATGGGTACTTTTAAATTAGTGAGGTCACAGTGAACAAATTTGTTATCTCGTTGAAATGTGACCAATACAAAACGTGGTCGTTCTTTACTTGCAGCTCATTTAACATTCCAAATATGACTTGTTCCTGTATTCAATTGTGGATTCATATGACAATCCCAGCTACAAAATGCCATCGGTATAGAAGCACCATTGTTAATAATTTTAATCATATTCAACTTGCTCTGATCAGATAATTGTACGTGTGGAATTCCCCAGGAGATGAGTGAAATTGTAAGTTTCGATTTTTCAGTAGAAACGCTCGAGTGTACAAGAGCTTCATCATTTCTATTGCGCAAGAGTGTCAATTCATGTTTTGCATTAAGTATAACTTTGTTGTAGTCTTCAGCAAATCCCAAAAGCATTTTTAGTGGTACATAAAAATTAAAATATCCATTCTTAAGATTCAAATCATCAGTTTTATGCCATCCACCATTTTGTATTACAACGCTTTGAGTTGGTGATAGAGATACCAAATTTTTTATTGTGGTTGTTGTTCCTAAATACCTTGTATGATCGATTTCAATACCATTAAGCTCATAGCGGATTTCATCAAATAAATGTGCAACAAAGTTGTTTTTCAATTTAAAATTTTCTGAAAATTTTCCAGTTTTTTCATCTACAACGAAACCTTCCACATATATGTATATAGCTCTCACTAGGTAACACGTACAAATCTTGATTTTGTATTGAGATTCGAATCTCATCATTATTGTTGTACGATTGAAGATATGGTATGTAGGTATGATAGTCCTTTTTTATCATATTTTCGTCAGACAATGGCTAATCTAAGACGTTTATTATTGAGCTCATTTTGTTTTCAGTTTGAAATTCAAAGAGTTGAGAAAACTTTTGTTTGCTGTTGTAAGTGATCTTTGACGAGCAGATCTTTTCAATTGTGGTTTAGGTTGTAATATCTGTGGATGAGACGTGACTTCCGTATTTTGTATATTATCATTACTTAGTTGGCCTTAAATGTATTCGTATTGTAATTTCCTCTCCCTTGAAATTAATTAAATCACCATTCTGATCAACCACGCGCAGTGATAGAGAACTTATCTCTTTGATGTTTGCCGGTAAATAGATGACATTCCTTGGAATCTCATCTATTTTATAGCCTGCAGGTACATTAATCGGAAACTCATGAAGTGTATGTGATTTTGAATTGTTCATATATGTGTTAGTAGCGATACTGTTTGTGTTGAATTGTGGTTTCTTACAAGCACATGTAGCCTGAAGAAATGATATGGTTTTTATGTCCTCTCAAGCACTTTAACCTGGAGGAAGAGCTCTAATAAAACAATTCGTTTACTGTCTTAATAAAACTCCGATTGTAAACTTTATTTGACTTTCTTTTATACAAATTAATTAAAGTAAAAACTGCTTATCTATTAAATTGTGTTAAAAATGCTAGTTTAACAGTGACCTATATTTGTTTCAGGAACTAAAATGCTAACTTAAATGTTTATAATTGTGCATACGGTTATTGACATTTATTTGTGCATAGCGAATGAAAATAATATTGACCTAATTTAACACATTGAGCATTGTTTGTCAGCAACTAAATCATAAGTAAATAAAATATTAAATTACAATAAATAATTTACATGAACATGCTCCCCGCGTTGAGAGAAGCTCAAAAATAGAAACAAACAAGAAAAAACTTAGATAAGAATTATATTATTAATATGCTGAGCTGGCATTCACTGTCATCAGATGAGAGGCTGGATTGGTTCTTATATGTGTACAGTGAAGTCAGTTTCTGCTTGCTGTAGACGAGGCGCTGGAATTGGAGTTGAGTTATTCAGTCGTGATTTGAATTTTCGCTTGATAAGTAGATAGATTGAAATGCATATTGTGATGACCAATGCTGTGTAGCCAACTGCCATGTGATGGTAATTATGAACTTCAATTTTGTTTGGTAAATTCATTATTTCTTGTGCGGCCAATGAGCTTTGTAGAATTGTCAAATTTTTATCTTGCGACTGATACTTGCTTGTTTGTATTTTGTTTAGTAATGGTTGCAATTGTTCTTGCTGGTTCTGTTCGGTTAGTTCCCAAAAACTAGTGTATGATGTCTTCAGTGAGCTAGCAACAATTTGTTGTCCATGCATCGTCCTGAATGTGTATTTGAGAATGCAGTCTGGTTCCAGAATCAGCAACCCAGATCCTTCAAGTGTTAGCTGTGTAATTTCCTGTTTGCACACTGCTGTTGCATGAGATGTGCCCAGAACTGCGTAGATCCATTTGTTCTTGTGGCGGAGAGGGATCCAGGCTAGAGTATCTTCAATTTGCTGTACAGGACAATCTGGTCGAGTATTGTTGTAAAACAAATTCATTTCACAGGAACATGTTGAGGAGCCCTGGTCATATCTTACTTGATTCGGAGAGCATAAATACGTGTCGTCTGCAAGCAGTGAGCATAATTCGAACTCAGTGTTACTTATGGTAAAATATTGCCTTCGAGCAATGTTAATGATTAGAAGGGCTGCACAAGGCTTTACCGCAACAAGAGTCTTGTTGATCCAATTTGGTACTGGAATAATATTAAATATTTGAAAGCGGTCGCATTCAACTAATGGTAACGTAATACTAAACACTGCTGTGTTTTTTGTGAGTCCACCCTTTATTCTCATTAGTTTGTACAGTTGTAACGTATCTTCGCTTTTCACAGGTAGTTCTAGCGATTCGGGTAAATGGAATTTAATTTTTTCTACTTCCTGCTGTAACTGGTGAGGAGTTAATAAGAATGGACTTATTATGCCATGGTGAGTGTTTGTCAGAATGTCAAGTATTAACGATTGTGTGCGCTGCAGATTTGCTGCCGTAATACTTAATTGAATACATAGTGATGAAAAAATACGGTAAATTTTTTCTTGATGATATTCTTCTCTATTGTCCCGTATCATATTGTGCACCTCTGCTATTTGTAGATCGATTTGGTCAAACTTTTTCTTCACTGCTTCCTGGTCGGCTTTCATGATGTTGATTGTTGAATCTATGACTGATGTCTGATTTTTTAGCAGGTTCAACAAATGCGCTTCGTTTTCCTTAATTTGTGAAATCTTATGTGCCATTTCCTTTGCGTATTCGGAATCTAATACCCCAAACAGGGAATTTGCAATATTCCCAACCACGTCAAGAGCTGCTCTTTTGTGTATTCTTCCTGAGAGTAACGTGCTGTCTAAAGTTAGTTCTGCCTCAGTGTGCTCAAAATATTTTACTAGATTTGCACATGTTGCTTTTTCTAGCATTTCTTTACACAAATGATTTAGCGTCTTTGTACCTTGCGCGAATACCGCTGCTTCAGACCAAAATTCTTTTAAATCATAATAGATCACTAATTGCCATTCTGTGGACGAAATTGCTGCCGATCCGATTCCTTCAAAATGTATGCCCAACTGATTTCCAAATCTTTTGTTATGTATTTGTGCTCCTAATACCATTGGTATTAGGATAAGAGCCATCATTATAGTGACGATATTATGGGTTAGAGAAACCCTCTTTCTTTTTTTAAGAGTTTCCACTTTTTCTTGTTGCGTCGTAATCCACTCTTCCTTATGTCCTTCAGATGTTTTATTTTGTTGCGAGCTACTTGGATCATGAGAGTCTTGGTGGTGAAGCGCTTCACCACATTCTACATTGTCTACTGGTAATGGTGCTAGGCGCGCAATAGCTCTTTTGCAAGCTCCAGTCGATGTTTTTACATCAACTACTCGAACAATTCCATCATCTCCATGATGCACCTTTATGACTCTTCCTAAGGGCCAGTTTAGTGGTGTTGTGTTATCTTCCTTTACTATGACCATGTCTCCAGTTTTAATATTATTATTCTGTGTCTTCCACTTATGTCGATATTGGAGTTCACACAAGTATTCTTGTGACCATCGTCTCCAAAATTCGCCCTTTAAGTGTGTTACCAGTTTCCATGTTGTCAACAGACTTGTCTTGTGTTCCGCCGCACTTACGTCGACTTGAGCATTCAGTGGCTCTCCAATGAGAAAATGACCAGGGGTTAGTGCCGTTAAGTCATTTGGATTGTCTGACATTGGACTTATTGGACGAGAATTAAGGATACCTTCGATTTCTATGATTACAGTATCAAGTTCTTCATACGTCAAAGATGCAGTAGCAGTACTTCTAATTAGATGACGTTTTGCCGATTTAACTGCGGCTTCCCATAAACCCCCGAAGTGAGGTGCTCTAGGTGGTATGAAGTGAAACGTGATTTCTCTGGATGTACACTCTTTATTTATTTTGTTTTGAGCTGAGCCTGTGTGAATTGTATCGGAAAGTTCCTTCAGCTGATTTCTTGCACCAACGAAATTTGTTCCGTTGTCACAATACAAATTTTTACAATGGCCTCGCCTGCTTATAAACCGCCTTAATGCACCTAAAAATGCGTCTGTTGTTAAATCGCTTACCAATTCCAAGTGAACCGCTTTAGTTGCAAAACAACAAAACACAGCTACGTAGGCCTTGTGAGGACGTTTACCTCTTATTTTATGATGAATCCAGACAGGTCCACAAAAATCTACACCGGAATTTATGAATGCTCTAGCTGGAGTGACTCGAGTAGATGGCAAGTTACCCATGATTTGAGTAAGTAATTGTGGTTTGGCTCTGGTACATTTTACACAATGTTGTACAATTGATCGAGCTGCTGATTTTCCCTTAACTGGCCAAAATCTTTGCCTCACATGTGCTAAAAGTGCTTGCGGACCACAGTGCCGATTTTGTTTGTGCACCTCTTGCATGAGCAATTTTGAAATAGGGTCATTGTAAGGAATCAGCATTGGATGCTTGGCATCATATGGAAGTGATGATGACTCTAGTCGTCCTCCGACCCTTATAATGCTGTTGGTATCAATAAACGGAGTAAGATTCTTGTATGGACTATTTCTACTGACCTCCTTGTATTTTCTTAAGTTTTTTAAATCTTCTTCAAAATCTGAACTTTGCATTCCACGGACGATCACAACTAGAGCCTGTTCTAATTCTTGAACTGACAGCGCTAACTCGTATTTTCGTGTGCGTCTTCTTGCGTTATTGATGAATCTGAGCATGTAACCTACCACCCGTTGTAGCGTTCTAAAGGACCCATTGTGCTGTACGTTATAAACTATGCTTGACGTGTTACTTGGGACATTAGTTGATGTGGTGACTGCAGCAATTTTTTTAAGTTCCATGTTGGTATTGTCACTTATAACACTAGCCTTGGAATATGCTGCTGGCCAAATTTCTTCTTTCCCGTGTAGAAACATGGGTCCGTAGAACCATAAAGTGCTGGCTGCTAATTTTGATGGGGGGAGTCCTCGTGATATCATATCCGCCGGGTTTTCTTTAGATCTAACGTGTCTCCATTGTTCTGCAATAGAGATTTCCTGTATGACAGAAATTCGGTTAGATACAAATGTGTGATACGATGACGATTCAGAGTTGATCCAGGCTAAAACTATTTCTGAGTCAGTCCATAGATATGTGGGTGCACTCTCTAGTTTTAAATCCTTCTTTACTCTTGCGGTTAATTGAGCGCTTAATAGCGCTGCGCAAAGTTCAAGACGAGGTAAGGTTTGGCGTTTTAATGGAGCTACCCGCGATTTTGCGCATAATAGTCTCACCACTACCTGATTGTTCTTGAGGATTGATCTTACGTAAATAGCTGCACCATAAGCCTTTTCTGAAGCGTCCGCAAACGCATGAATTTGTATCCTGGAGGAGATATTCCCTTCAAAGATGTGTCGTGGAATTTCCAGATTCTTTAGATGTTGCAATTCATTACGGAATGTTGTCCACCTCATATGAAGAGTTGTTGGTAACACATCATCCCATTCCAGTTTTGTTTGCCAAAGCTCTTGAATGAACATTTTAGCAGAGACTACAATTGGTGACAGCAATCCTAACGGATCAAATAGTCTAGCTAAATCTGAAGTAACTGTTCGCTTGGTAACTACCTGTATTTCGTTGAGCACTACCTTAATACAAAATTTATCACATTTTGGCATCCAGGATAAACCTAAGGTTTTTACTGTGTGATTATTTTCACTGTTGAAGTCAAAATTAACTTCTTGTTGAGCTTCTCCAATTGTTTGAAGTAGTTGTGGATGATTTGCAGTCCACTTTTGTAGCTTAAACCCATGCTGGCTAAGTATATACTTCAACTCTTTCTGAATTGCTATGGCTGTGTTTAGGCTATCATCTCCACCGATCCCATCATCCACGTAAAAGTTTTCAAGCAAAAATTGGGATCCCCATGGGTATCTACTCATGTTTGTTTTAGCTATAGTCTCCAAGCATTTTGTTGCCAAATATGGGGCAGCTCGTGTACCATAGGTAACAGTATTTAGCTGATAATATTTTACTGCTATTGTTGGATCCTCCCTCCATATAATGGTTTGAAATCTTCTATCTTCAGGATGTATTAGTATTTGTCTGTACATCTTTTCAATATCTGTCGTAAAAACAAAACGTGGCATTCGGAACCGAAGTAAGATAGAAAATAGTTCACTTTGAACTGTTGGTCCTGTGTACATTAAGTCGTTTAGAGACATGCCCTCAGACGTTTTTGTAGAAGCATCGAAGACGACACGTAATTTTGTTGTTAAGCTATCAGGCTTGAGTACGCAGTGGTGAGGAATAATATATCTTGGCATTGATTCAGTATTAATATCTATTTGAGTCATGTGGCCCAATGCTTCATATTCTTTCATGAAGGCCTTATATTGGGATTTAATTGCTGGCACTTTTGCTAGTCGTCTTTCTAGTGCCAAAAATCGGTTGAATGCAATTCCGTGTGAGTCGCCTATTACGTTAGGGTTGTTGCAAAATGGTAATCTCACCATATATCTCCCCGTGTTTTCGATTGTACGAGTTTGATTAAAATGTTCTTCGCATAGTCTTTCTGAAGTTGACATTCCCTTATCAGTTGTTTTTATGGTTTCAATTTCCCAGAGTTGAGCAATGGCTTCTTCTAAGTTGTCCTCGTGATTAGTACATATTCCACATGCACTTGTATGTGAATTGTATCCGCATATTTTTCCAGATACAACCCATCCAAGTACAGTGTTTTGTAAAGTGGGTAAATGCTTTGCTAGTTGAATCTGCCCTTTTGCTAATAGTTGATGGTAAAACTCTGCACCCAATAACACATCTACTTTGTCTGGTCGATGAAATTCTGGATCAGCTAGTAGAATGTTTTTGGGAATTGACCAGTGGTCAATATTGATGAGTTGAGATGGCTGCGGTGAAATTATGTGTGGTAGAACAGCTGCCTCCAAACGAGTAGAAAAGTTGCCAACTCGAGAATGTAGAGCGATGTTTACTCGATGTTGAACTTTAGTGTTGCTTGATCCAATGCCGCTAATAGAGATTGAAGCTGCTTTGGGCGAAATTCCGAGACGTTTGACTAACCGTTCGCTAACCAGGTTGAGCTGTGATCCTGAATCGAGAATTGCTCTGCATTGTATTTCTTTTTCATTCGTTCTAACTTTGATCAGTGCCGTACTAAGAAGTACATAGCTGTTAGAATATCAATGTTTAGATGTAGCAAGCGACGTGGCTTCCTGATTCATCTGTAAACTGGTTTTGTCTGTTGGTACGTGATCCATATTTTTTGTTGATGACTTGTTGATCTGTTCCACATGCTCTAGATGCAACAAAGTGTTGTGTTTTTTAGAACATTTCATGCAATTTCCTCGCATGCAATTTTTTGCGCTATGACCAGGTTTTAAACAGTTAACGCAATAGTTTTGTTTTTGAATGAGTTGGAGGCGAGCTGATGGTGATAGCTGGAGAAACCTTTTACATGAAAATAATGGGTGCCCGGTGTTCTTACATATGATACAGGAACCGCTGAGTTGGCCTTCTGCTGTAATGGAATTGCACACCCTTGTCGTTGTAGTTAAATGCTTACCCTTTTCCGTTATTGCTTCCATTGACTGGAAATGCCTTTCCAAAAAGTGTAGAAATTCTTTGACAGTTGGCACTTCTCGTGGGTTCAAAAGAGATTGTTCGTACCGAAGACGTGTAGCTTGGTCTAGCCTTCTTAATAGCAAGTGTAGCAGAAGTGGATCCCAGGATGACGTATCTATTTGAAGATTTTTTAATGATAAAAGGCACTCCTGTGTTCTGTCATGTAGTAACTTGTAGTTATCAGATGTGGTTTTACCTGGAGCATCTACCAGTTCGTGCACTAGCTTACTGACTAGTAGCCTTTTGTTGTTATATCGATCGGTTACTACGGCCCAAGCTGCGTCGAAATTTTCTCCGGTAGCCGTGAAGTGCTTGATTAGATTTGCAGCTTCTCCTACCACATGTGTTTTTAGATACCAGATTTTTTGAACACTAGGTATTGGCTGCATAACTATCAAGGATGAAAACAAGTCATGAAACTCTTTCCATTTCAAGTAATTTCCATCAAACTTCGGTAGCGTTATTTTGGGAATTGGTACAGTTAGATGCCCATTGTTATTTTCCGAATGGCAAGGACTTGATGAATTGCTGGTGAAATCTTTAATAGTTTCTCGCAATTTCATTTCTAGTTGAATGTATCGCTCCATGTTGTAGCCCTGACTCACCGGATCGTCACTCATTCCCGCTATATTGTAATGTAGTTCTTCAATATTTGCCCATAGTCTGTGGGCAACTTGGGTTTCCTCATTTGTGAAACCATTAGTTAATAAACGTTCTAGCGATGCTATCATGGCAGCTTGTCGGCGCATACTCTTAAATAGTTCATTATTGCAACTGGCTGTTGCCTCACAATGCTTAGTTATTTGCTGGCTGATGGGCTGTTTCCTTGATTCAGCTGGAGCTACTTTTAGTATTCCTTGTTCAAATAGCTCTTTGTATTGATGCACGACGTCCATTATTGCCTGGTAGTAGTCCTCACTAAAATATTAATGTTCCAGCGGTAAATCTTCCAGCAATCGGATTTGGTTGTCGGTCACCTCGAAGTTCGAAAATTCCTCGTCCAGTCTTCTTAACCGTTCTTGGAAATAGCTAGTGGACTCCTTTCTCGATGAAGGGTCCTTTTTAAAGTTGCGGATTATTGTTTCAATCCGTTCTCCGGTCAATTTTTGCCTGTTGACCAGTTCTTCAAACGAAGCCATGATTAAATAGTGTCCTGTTGCGGATTCAATCGATTACTGTCCTGCACTTGTTACAGGATCACGTCGGGGTCACCAAAATGTTTGTGTTGAATTGTGGTTTCTTACAAGCACATGTAGCCTGAAGAAATGATATGGTTTTTATGTCCTCTCAAGCACTTTAACCTGGAGGAAGAGCTCTAATAAAACAATTCGTTTACTGTCTTAATAAAACTCCGATTGTAAACTTTATTTGACTTTCTTTTATACAAATTAATTAAAGTAAAAACTGCTTATCTATTAAATTGTGTTAAAAATGCTAGTTTAACAGTGACCTATATTTGTTTCAGGAACTAAAATGCTAACTTAAATGTTTATAATTGTGCATACGGTTATTGACATTTATTTGTGCATAGCGAATGAAAATAATATTGACCTAATTTAACACATTGAGCATTGTTTGTCAGCAACTAAATCATAAGTAAATAAAATATTAAATTACAATAAATAATTTACATGAACAGATACTACTTTCAATTCGCAAGAGATTCACTTTAAAAATATTAACTGGAAGATCTGAGTAATGATCATCGGTCGGTGTTAGCATTTCACTATTGAATCCTAAAAGATTCCCAATTGTATTTTCTCTATTAAAATATATCGGATCTTTAGAACTATTTATTTTAACTTGCATCGTATTGTTGTTAGCTTCCATAAAAATATCCTCTCCAGGACTAAGTCGATTGTATTGCTCTTCTATATAGTCAACTATATATTTCAATTCATAAGATTCAATTGTTATTTCAATTACATGTGTTGAATTGTCAACGTCGAAATAAGTTGAACACCAATGGTTTCCTTTGGAGTTCAGATTTTTGTTTGTTTAGAATTGGTTTAGCCCAGGTAGAAACACCTTGTGCTGATATAAAATATAATTGAGCCTTAGTAGAATCACTAAGACCCGTGAAGCAATGAAAAGAGTTAATCTTTGTTTGCCTTGATGTTTTTATTTTTGTCAGTCTTTTATACAATTTAATTGCTTACGTCTAACTTAAAATTAATAATATTCAAAGATCCAATTTCAGTAGTTATAAAAATGCCTTTAATTGCATTATTGCAGTATTGCCTAAAATATTCTAAAGGTGAATGACATTTAGTTTTATTATTGTAACATTAAACGATTCTAAAGGTAAATGAAGTTTTATATTTGTTATTATAACATTAAATGGTTTTAAAGGCAATGACTGCAATAACAAGTTCAAGGGCAAATGACTAAATATTGTCGATATGCATTTTGTAGTTTTTAGTAATACGTGAAATAATTTTTGCTTGTTGTGTCTTTTTTGATTTCTTAAGTTATGGTATTTTTTATTATGGTTAAAAACATGTTTCCCTATATCATAGCCACGCAAAATTTCATTTGCAAGCCCATGGGCTTGCTCAGTCGACGTTTTGGTGACACACGTATACGTCAGCTACTTCTTACAAAGTATGTGTGATGTTGTGTGTTTGGCTGTTTCGTACTTCGTACAAAGTATGTGTGATGTTGTGAGTTTGGCTGTTTCGTTGTTGTTGCTATGGTCAAACAAAGCGAGTAATTTGATGTTCAGCATTGATCGAAGCAAGGCCTACATGTGTACGCAAAAAATACACTCGAAAAATTTTATGAAGATGTTTGACGATGATTGGAAGATTGATTATTTTTTTATTGAAAATATGGAAGGCGAAGCACAATGCACGATAAGCTACAGTGTAATTAGCAAAAAAAACACTATATAATATTAAAAGGCATTATTGTGCTTGCCATAACCTTTTAAATTTTTCACGCGGAAAATATCTCCCTTCTTGTAAATAATATTAGATTATCTTCTTCTACTATCCAACGCCGTACGACCGATATAAGTAATATAAGTATTTTGTAATTTTTAGAGAACCTCATGAGAATTAAACTAAACACAACCGAAGTTGACATTGATGAGTTAGTTCAGCTTTTGAACACTTAATAGTTGTTCGGTGTATAAAAAAACACCAAAGACACACAAGTAAAAGCAGAAAGAACTGCACTGCAAAGAGAACAACAAACACACATAAAAAGCAGAGAGGACATACACATGCACAAAAGCCCCCAGTCACGTTTGGGGGGCTCTGCCCTATATGAAACATATTGTTATAGAAGCCTACATTTGGGATACTATTGTATGAATGAAAATCAGTTAGCGCACACTCATATGTGTCGTTTAAGTCAATTTGAGGAAAATAATTAGCATAGAGCTCAGAGTAAGTGTTATTGACATTATAACAGCCTGTTCACAAATAAATAAAGTTTACTGCACAGCATGGTTTATAAGAATGATTTGCATATATATTTCATAATCTTATTTTAAAATTAACATTAGCTATTAATAATATTGATGTTATTGTTGTTGTTATCACTGCGGATGGCGATTTATTTTGTTTTCCAACTATAGTATTTCATCTTTGCTTATCCAGGAATTGTGTTGATTTTCCTTTTCAACTAGATATGTATTAGGAAATCTAGTTCTTCTGTATAGAAGCCACCTTTAATAGGATTTCCAAGATAATCGTCTAATATGTATGTTGTAGGATATGTATTTTGAACTCTTTTGATTGTGAAAATTTCTGTTGTCCAATTCAGAGTATAGCCTTTCTCAAAAATATGTTTATATTTGCTAATACATACATGGTCCCCTGCATTAAATTTTTACATTTTGTACATTTTTAAATGGCTGAATACTGTATTTAGGAGATGTTTTTCATTTTATGAGTTGATTTTAATCGGTGGCATTTTAATTGTGCGCTGAACTTTTCTATTGTATGCATTAAGTAAATCTTTGTATATATCAAGCCAGTTGTAGGAACCATTAAAACTAAACTCTTTGCACATCATCCCTTTTAATGTTCTATTGAATCGTTCTATTATTGATGCTCTCATGATGCTATAGGTTGAGTAGTGATTGACGTTGTATTTATCCATCAAATGATTAAAGTGTTTGTTGAAGAATTCTTTACCATCATCTGTTTGTAAGTTTTTTGGCACACGCCTCGATTGAAAAATAGTCTCCATTGCCTGTGTTGTGTCAACAGCTGTTTTTCTTCTCAGAGGTACTGCCCAAGCATATTTGGAGAATGTATCAATTACAGTTAGCAAATATCTATAATTTTTATTGTATGTAGAATAGTTCCCCATTTCAACTAAATCCGCTTGCCAAAGATCGTCTATTACTTTCATAACAACTCTACGGCGTCCAAACATTTTTCGAGCTTCCTTATGGAGCCCGTTCACTAAATTTCTTTTTGTATCCATGTCTAAGCTTTAAGAAGTCTTCAGGGTGTGTTGTGATCTATCTGATGCGCTTTCAGCAATTGACACAAACATGTAATTTTCAAATCTATACATTTTCTCATTTAATCTTTCAATTTCTTCTTCGAAGGATGCTCTGATCTTGGAAATGCTTTCTTGCAATTTTTTATTCTCTTCCAACTGTAATATTATTTCATGTTGCATTTCGTTGTTGTCATTTTGTTGTTATCTTCTTTAAATTCTTTTAACATTTTGTGTTCTACTTCTTCGATTTGAGTTTACAATTTATTGATAGCATCGTTTTCGTCCAAAGCTTTTGCAACATTTTTGATTCTCTTGTTTTGGACATCAATGTTGTTGTTCGCATCCAAAAAGGACACCAACAATTTAGGTGCATTTTTCAATGAAATTATACTGCTAGTGTCGTTTAGATAATGTCCGAATTTATCAACAGACATAATTTATATTTAAAATGTTTATGCGTTCATATAGTTTATACTATTATAATAGCTTCACGTAGTTCTTCAATAATTGAGACAATCTCGTTGTTGTGATTAGCATGACCTGCAGACTGTGATGCAAGCATTAGTCTAAGTCGATCTACCAACTCGTTTGGATCATCCCAGTATATATAGTTTGATTTATGAGGATTTGCCCTTACCTAAATAATTAGCCTTTGTTAATTCCGATGAACTCTTATGATTTTTATCTTTAAAAAGTTTTCCAATAATATGTTTGTATTTGTACCCTCTAGTCCCCTTGATTTGGCTATCGGACTTATAATCTCTTCTGTGTGCATTGGTAGTAAGTAATATTTTTTTATAGATTTCAAGCTCGAATTTATCATAGTTTCTTGGTGTTTTATGAAACATTAAAGAAAACAGTCCTGGGGTGAGAGCCCATATTTGACCACCAACTTGTGTTTTATCTTGATTTAACTCGATGTTGCTACTACCAAATTTCCATTCGTTATTATAATCTCTATGTGGACCATAGTTAGTATCTAGTTCATTTCTGGATTGCAATAGTGATAAGTCAGAATAACTCTCGTCATGATTAGAATGTTGTGAATAAAAGTCATCTTCATCAAAATCGCTGTTACTTTTACTATTAGACTGTTTAAACATTGATTCTTCAATTAGTTTCATAGGGGTACTTGTTTCCAACTTCATTGTTGAGTTCTGAGGATGAAAACTGGCACTGTCCTCATATTCAGTTTTCTTATCATGCTTTTCTTTTTATTTCGGTATATCAATATGTTTAGAGCTATTTATAAGTTCTTTTACAAGTTCTGTTATGGGCTTGAATATATCTTTTAATTGATGATGTGTATCCATTTCACCCGTTTTTATACTACGAAGCTTTTTCTTCAATATATTTCATGTTGTCACCAGGTTAAGTTAAGTTAGGTTAGAGGGCCGTTGTCCCTGGCGGGACAATCCACTTGGGTCCGTCAATTTGGTCCCTTTGTGATGCCCTTAAGCAGAGGACCTCCTAAGGGATGTCCTCCGCCATTTCAAACCATCCTGTACCCCTGAGGAAGGATGATACCCCTGAAAGATCCATGTTTGCCAGGCTGTTTAAGTCTGACAGGAATCGGGAGACCAGCGCCGCTGCCCTTGCATTAGCAAGGGCAGGACACTGACACAGAAGATGGAGGACAGTTTCTTCCTCTTCTTCATCATTGCAGCTTCTGCAATAGTCGTTGTATATTGGACCCATCCTCCTCGCATGAGTCCCAATGCTACAGTGTCCTGTCAGAACAGTCACCAGTTGACGCATGCGCGCCTTGTCAAACTTGAGAAGGTCGCGTGTTTTGCGTAAATCCTAATGGGGCCACGTGGCTCTTGCCACGAGACAGTTAGCCACGCTTTCCCACCTAAGTTGAGCTAGTTTGAATCAGAAACTTGCATCGCGCTAATGGAATGCCAGTGAAGTGACTGATCATTGAAATGTTCAATTCAGTCCCTTGTCTGGCAATCTCATCCGCAATATGGTTGCCTGGACATCCAGAATGCCCTGGCACCCAAACCAGTGTCACCCTCGAATGTCTCGCTATCTCGTTGATAGACAGTCGGCATTCGACCACAGTTTTCGATGTACTGCACACACCACTAATAGCAGAGATGGCTGCTTTGCTATCGGTAACAATGAAGATATCATTCGATATCCTATAGTACCTTAGCCATCTCGCTGCCCGAGTAATAGTAGAGATTTCGGCTTGCAAGACAGCACAACCGTCCTGGAGCCGGAAAGGAGATCTTACATTGAAGTTCTCCACATAGAAGCCTCCGCCCGTTCTTGTTCCCCTTTTGGATCCGTCAGTGAAAACTCTAACTGAATCCTCGGGAAAGGAAAGCCTGTCCACCTGTTCCCTGTCAACGACAATGGAACGGAAAAGTCCACCAAAGAAGGGTCTTGGTACACAGTAGTCAATGTTGGCATGGATTTCCGAGTGCTCTCTTAAAATCCTAGCATGCCCATAGTCAGTCCTAGTCCATGGACATACTGTATTCAACCTGACCGCAGAGAATAGAGCCAGTTGTCTGGCCAGAATGTCAACCGGGAGCCAATTTAGCATTGCAAAAATTGCTCCCGTTGGTGTGGATCGTAGTGCGCCTGTCATCAGTCTCGCCACGACCCGAAATACTTTTTCAAAGGTCCTGCGATGAGCCTGCTTGTCCATCGCACTCCACCAAACCAATATCCCGTAAAAGAGTACTGGTTTAATAACAGCCTCAAGGATCCAATTGATCCCCTTAGGGTTGATACCCCATTTCAGGCCTACTGCCCTTTTGCATGTATAAATAGCCACTAAGGCCCTTTCCGCTCTCGCCTGTATGTTCTGATTTCATGATAGCTTACTATCCAGAATCACACCCAGGCACTTGGCGGTTTTAAATAGTTTCAAGGAGGTGCCGTTAAGGTTTGGGTGTATAAATCTATCGTTCTTGTACCTCCTAGTGAAGAGCACCAACTCAGTCTTGGCTGGGTTGATGCCGAGCCCACAGCTGACACTCCACCTATTCAGCAGAGCCAGCGCAGACTCCATACACTGAGATATGGTATCCAAGTGCTTACCCGATATCGCCACCGCTACGTCATCCGCGTACGCGACAGTCATAATCTGTCTGCGTTCTAGACTTAGCAAAAGCGAATTAATGGTCAGGTACCACAACAGAGGTGGAAGAACACCTCCCTGTGGAGTGCCCCGATAGACTGCCCTATACTCAATGACATCTCCAATCGAGGCCCTGACTACCCTGAAAGTTAGTAAGTTTCTAACAAACCGGCATAAATTGTCATCAATCCCTACTGCTACCATCCCATTGATGATGGAATCAGGGTTGACATAGTTGAAAGCACCTTCTATGTCCAGAAAAGCCCCCATAGTAAATTCCTTATACTCAAGAGATTTTTCTATGTGGCCCACTAGAGAATGTAGTGCCGTTTCCACAGATTTGCCTTTGGTGTAGGCGTGCTGTGATTTGGAGAGAAGCTCATTCGGAATGGTCATTCTCAGATGAATATCAATTACCCTTTCTAAAGTTTTGAGTAAAAAGAAGTAAGACTTATCGGCCTGAAGTCTTTAGGCTTGGTGTGTGACGTCTTACCCCCTTTCGGGATAAAGACAACCTTGCACGTACGCCAAAATATATGTAGGTATATATTCCCTCCTAAGGCATTCACTGTAAATTACCGTGAGCCAAGGTAGAACAATGTCCGCATTTCTCTGTAGATCCGCTGGAATTATTCCATCTGGTCCCGGAGATTTGAACGGATCGAAGCTGTGTACAGCCCAGCGGAGCCTATCCATATCAAATGGAGTTGTGACTGCGCCTGTCGTCAAGCTGCCATCGACAGTGACTGTTAAAGGTGCCGCCTGGCTACCAGCAAAATGAGTGTCGAGTAGTACGCTCAGCGTCTCTTGACTACTCATGGTCCAGCTGCCACAGGGTTCCTGTATGTAGCTGGGTACAACCGGTACGGTTGACAGCATCTTACGTAGCCTGTTGGTTTCAGATGAACCCTCTACATTACTGCAGAAAGCCCTCCAAGACCTCCTTTTTGTGTTTCTGACAAGATCCTTGAAGCGATTCCACGAGGTTTTGTGTGCCGACCAGTCGCCTGATCCTTTAGCCTCGTTGAATAGCCTACGACATTCTTTTCGTGAATGTGCAATTTCCGGTGGTTTCCGGCAGGGGAACGGCCAAACCACCCCTCTCGTTAGTATCGCTGCTACCCCAGGAGGTGTGGTGTGAATTAGCGTCAGCACTTATTATAGGCGTCCTCGTGCTTATCGCCCTGGACACAATACCACGCACCTTGCCATATGGTGGACTGCCCTCGTGGTCATGCGCCATATAGCTTGAGACCAGCCACACCGTACTGGACGGGGTCTCCAGAGCAGCTGCTACAGTATCTTCATCACTGAAATCAGATAGGATAAAGATACGCAAAGAGTTCTTAGACAAGATACAAGATCTATTATTACCTGTGCCTTTGGCAAACAATAGCTTATAGCCCTTTAGTGTCAGTCCATGAACCCGTCCTTGGTGGACCCAGGGTTCCTGAACCATGAGCAGCTCCTCCTTCCTCTCTACCACCCGGAGGAGCGTCGCAGCGGATGCTGCTTTAGAGTGGTGAAAGTTTATTTGCGTCACTTTCACCATCCGGGAGCGCAATTGCGGTGGTGTTGGCGTCCTCTTGGCTGGATTCCAAGAGGGCGTCAGTGTCCTCATCCGCGACTTCCATCCGTTCAAAGAAGCCACCCACCAAGTCAGAGACTGAGTGGGTGTCCTCTTACCCGTATGAGGCTACGTCCGACACACCAACAGCAGCGCCGTCGGCAGCACCATCCCCTTGGTTCCGGTTCTTCTTGGCATCGGTCCGGTAGAGGCGCAACAGAATCGTACTTAAACAGTAGAAGATTTTGTTGCCCCTCTTACGGATCGGTGCCAAAGATTCTTTATTGAGAATCAGAACCACCTCCTTTCTAGACCTCTCGGGTGCATTCACCTTAGCTACCTTCCAGTCATGGGTGGGTAGATCCGGGTTGCAGTCCCTAAGGATCTCAAGGATATCCTTCGGGGAAGAAGGTTCAGCAGGGACTATGGTCAAGGCTCTTGGTCTTCTGGGTATGTCTTCCAAGGAAACCACATCCAGCCTAGAGCCTTCCCACACCTCGCCAATAGCTTCGATGGCCTTCTTCAACAGAGACGCTGAGCATTCATCCGTGCAGTCCATCAATTTAACGCTGTGCTGGTGCCAGCCAGCATCGACGCATTGAGGCGGCGCGGTCCCGGATTCTCCTTGCGGATCTTCCAGAACACTCCCGCCAGTTTTTGGTTAACCAAGTCCCACCTGGCATGGGAAATGGCACCGTCTGACACATCCCTACCGATTATGGCCCTTATGAGCTTGCCTTTGGCGATTTCACTTAAGGTGCCTTTCGAAGGGATGTTCTTAGGACGTTTTGCCCTAGAAGCCCTAGCTGCATCGTTCTCCTCTTCCGAACGTTGCCGTTTAGGTGCCGCAATCGTGGCAGGTGCGGGGGAGGAGTTTATTTGCAGCCTCGACACATGAGCCTGTGCCCACTTTAGAGAGGCTGCCTGCTTTTCAGAAAGCTGGTCAACCGGGATCGCACCAAAGTGCGAAATAAGTCTTAAGGCGGAGCGCCTCGCATCGTTGGCCCTGTGTGAAGCATTTTTGCACGATGGGTTAATGATGTTTTTGCCGGGATTGGCAGTGGGTGACGCAGTACTGCGGCTAGAAGTAATCCTCTTTGACTTTTCCTGCGCAATGTGCGCACTGGAGGCCACGGGTTTGGACGGCTTAGGCCTTTCCATTCCCTTCGCACCCGTAGAAGAGGCTTTTACCGTTTTACCGTTAAGGACCTGAGCAGCTTTTGAGGTACTTGGAGCGAAGAACAGAGGTACCTTGCTGCTAATACTAGGGAAGCCACCCGTTGCCGGGTGTTTTGCCCCTTTCTCAACAGCAATCAGCCCGGTTAATCCAGGCTGATTGCCCACCACGTCAGTAGTCCGCAGACTGGTCGGGCCTGATGTGGACACCCGGCCAGCCTGAGCAGCAGTAGCTTTCGATTCACCGCGGCCTGCTACTTGCGCCGCGGGAATAGGGTCCCCGGAGATTATTAAGGCCCTAACCGGGTACGTGGGGCATGGCTTTTTATTTTCCATTTTGGTGGGTTGATGGGTGCATTTTATATCTACTGCCAGGTTAAAAAGCTGCCGACCCACCTGGATGCAGACACAGACCATCAGCCGCCCAAAATGGGATACAGACGCTGATGGATTTGGACATGGTCCCTTGGACCGAGAAACGGACTGACTCGATAGCCGCCCCATGGAGAAAAACAGACGCTATCGAGTCCGGGGAGGTTGGTTCTTGGACGGTACTTAGTTGTTGGCCACTCTGGCATGGGTGACCATACCAGGGGCTACTGATAACAGCTGCCCCCGCCAGTACAGACCGGTCAACTAGACCTAATCCTCCACATCCCGACAAGATAACCACCCAGCATGGAGGATGTTGTCACCAAGTCTTTTAGAATTTTTTCAATCATTTTAGCTATTAGGTATCAGATCAGCTTATCAAGTATCAGATCAGTTTATCAGGTATCAGATCAGCTTATCAGGTATCAGATCAGCTTATCACGTATCAGATCAGGTACCAGATCAGTTTATCAGGTGTCAGATCAGGTTATCAGATCAGGTATCAGATCAGTTTATCAGGTATTAGATCAGCTTATCAGGTATCAGATCAGTTTATCGATCAGCCAGATTATGTACTAAGCGATACCCTTGATAAACAGTAATTTATATTATGATGATGTAATCAAATGATTTTCTATAGCGACCATTGTTTAGTTCATTATCTTTACTTATCATCAAAAATCCATATTTATCCTTCCAACATTCTTGACATATATACTGAAACTTTTCAAAGTTCATGTCGCTGGCAGCATGATCATCGTATACATGTCTCATATTTTTCGCATCTTGTTTAAACATTATAATTAAATTGGCATTATCTCCTATTAAAAGTTTTGGAATTCTTGTGTAGGTTTGACACAAGTAAAATAAATCTACATTCTTATGACGCCCCATACAAAAATATGCACTATATTGTTTTGGTTTTCACATGCAACATCATCGAAAATCATAATTGAATTGCTTTTAGCTTCCCTAGGAGGAACAACGGAGTCATTGTCTGCGAATGTGTAGTATCCCATTCCTTTAATTGGTGAAATTAAATTCTTTAGGTATTCATATTTAGGTTGATGCAGAGATTTTGAGTACAAATAGATATTTTCAAACTTGAGACCATTAAGACTTTCTAGCAAACTGATCATTACATTAGTGTTTCCACAATTGGAGGGACCAACTATTAATGCTCGAATAGAATTTGGTAGCAAGGAACTATGTCTTATATTTGTACTGTCATTTGAAGATACATCCACATTACGAACTAAAATATTTTTGTGTTGTTTTACTAAGCGCATTTCAATAACAACTTGTAAAATTCACAAAACAATATCTTTTATTCTAGAATAAAATAATATGGTTACGTTTTATAAAAAAACATTCAGTCATAAGAAAACTATCGTTGGAGAAGGTTTACTAAATAAAACAATAAATTCTCTACCTTTTGAATTACATCTTCCTGGATATCAGTACTGTGGACCAGGCACAAGATTACAAAAGCGTTTAGCTAAAGGGGATAAAGGAATTAATTTATTGGATGCTGCTTGCAAAAATCACGATATGCTTACTCAGAAAACAATGAGTTAAACAGTGGACATCAAGTTGGTAAAATTCTTGAAAATAAAGCTTGGGAAAGAGTTCTTTCAAACGATAGCAATCTTGCAGAAAAAACATTTGCATATATAGTGACCAATGCAATGAAAGCAAAAACTAAATTTGGTATGGGTATGGAGAAGAAGAGCAGAAATAGGCAAAGACTATCGCCACGAACTCATTTAAATAACAAAAAGCTGTTCAATAGTTCAATTAGAGTACCAACAAAAAGATTACGGAAGAAAAAACCACAAGACATTAACTCGGCCATTAAAATCGCTCGTAAAGTTATCAACAGATCACTTAAGGGGAAAGAGGCACGCGTTGTAATACCACGCACAATCAATGTTCCAAAAATCGGTGGATTTTTACCGCTAATTATGATTCTAACTGCGCTAGGTGCACTTGATAGTCTAACAACTGGAGGTGCCGCTATAGCTAAGGCTGTAAATGCAACCAAGGACGCAAAAAAACAACTTGAGGAAGCCACGAGACACAACAAGGCAATGGAGTCTATTGCTGTGGGAGAAGGACTGTACCTTGAACTATGTAAAACGGGTTATAGATTTCTTTGTAAGGATCATTCAAAAAACTATTAGAAATGCTACCCAACATACCATTATCAGAATTTGTTCTAAGGAAATTTTTGAGAAATATTCCACACTTTAGAGGAATTTATATGTTGGACTCTCTACCAAAACGGCCAAGGACCGTAGAATGTGGAAAGAAAAGTTCATCGCACAACTAAAATGCCACTGATTAAAGTCAACTCAAAAAATTAAAAACAGCTCCTAAATACAGTATACAGCCATTTAAAGATGTACAAAATGTCAAAATTTAATGCAGGGGACCATGTACGTATTAGCACATATTATTATTATAAACATATTTTTGAGAAAGGCTATAATCCGAATTGGACAACAGAAATTTTCACAATCAAAAGAGTTCAAAATACATATCCTACAACATACATATTAAAAGATTATCTTGGAAATCCTATTAAAGGTGGCTTCTATACGGAAGAACTGTCAAGAACTAGATTTCCTAATACATATCTAGGTGAAAGGGTGATTCGACTGAAAGGGGACAAAGCATTAGTTAAATGGTTGGGATTTTCTAATCAACACAATTCCTGGATAAGTAAAGATGAAATACTATAGTTGGAAAACGAAATAAATCGCCATCCGCAATGATAACAACGACGATAACATCAATATTATTAATAGCTAATGTTAATTTTTTTTTTATCTTGGACCAGCACTCAGGGGATGACCCCTATATATGCAATGCATTGCGCCGGAACTGAAAACAAGGGGATAGTATTGAGGGGACAGATTAGGGAAGATGAGAAGATAGACAGTTGTTTTTGTAGCTATTTCAACCTTTTTCTTCGCCGGCTAATTTTTGCTACAGGGCCGACGAAGGTGGGTGCTGTTACTCTGCTTTTAGTACATGATAGTGTCAGTCGCTGCCAATTATGTTCAGTGATCAGTGACTATGCCTTCATCATTGAAACAGGCTGGCAACAACTAACACAACCACGCACTAATGCTGTTCAGAAGAATTCAACACAATATTTCATGACTCAGCACGGGCTCGAACTCACGACCCTCCGCTTCATAGTCTCGTGTTCTACTACTTCAGAAATATATATGCAAACCATGCTGTGTAGTATACTTTATTTATTTGTGAACAGGCTGTTATAATGTCAATAACACTTACTCTGAGCTCTAACTCATCAGCGCTATATGCTAATTATTTTCCTCCCATTGACTTAAACGACACATATGAGTGTGCGCTAACTGATTTTCATTCATACAACAGTATCCCAAATGTAGACTCCTATAACAATATGTTTCATATAGAGAAACATGTAATTGAAATAGTACCAATTGGATCTTATGAATTGAAAGATATAGTTGACTACATAGAAGAGCAATACAAACGACTTAGTCCTGGAGAGCATATTTTTATGGAAGCTAACAACAATACGATGCAAGTTAAAATATATACTTCTAAAGATCCGATATATTTTAATAGAGAAAATACAATTGGGAATCTTTTAGGATTCAATAGTGAAATGCTAACACCGACCGATGATCATTACTCAGATCTTCCAGTTAATATTTTTAAAGTAAATCTCTTGCGAATTGAAAGTAGTATCGCTACTAACACATATATGAACAATTTAAAATCACATACACTTCATGAGTTTCCGATTAATGTACCTGCAGGCTATAAAATAGATGAGACTTCAAGGAATCTCATTTATTTACCTGTTAACACCAAAGAGAAAAGTTCCCTATCACTGCGCGTGGTTGATCAGAACGGTGATTTAATTAATTTTCGAGGAGAGGAAATTACCTTACGAATACATTTAAGGCCAACTAAGTAATGATAATATACAATAGAAGTATATCACAAAATACGGCAGTCACGTCTCATTCACAGATATTACAACCTAAACCACAATTGAAAAGATCTGCTCGCCAAAGGTCACTTACAACAACAAACAAAAGTTCTCTCAAGTCTTTGAATTTCAAACTGAAAACAAAATGAGCTCAATAATAAACGTCTTAGATTAGCCATTGTCTGACGAAAATATAATAAAAAAGCACTATCATACCTACATACCATATCTTCAATCGTACAACAATAATGATGAGATTCGAATCTCAATACAAAATCAAGATTTGTAAGTGTTACCTAGTGAGAGCTGTATATATGTGGAAGGTTTCGTTGTAGATGAAAAAACTGGAAAATTTTCAGAAAATTTTAAATTGAAAAATAACTTTGTTGCACATTTATTTGATGAAATCCGCTACGAGCTTAATGGCATTGAAATCGATCATACAAGGTATTTAGGAACAACAACCACAATAAAAAATTTGGTATCTCTATCACCAACTAAAAGCATTGTAATGCAGAATGGTGGATGGCATAAAACTGATGATTTGAATCTTAAGAATGGATATTTTAATTTTTATGTACCACTAAAAATGCTTTTGGCATTAGCTGAAGACTACAACAAAGTTGTACTTAATGGAAAGCATGAATTGATACTCTTGCGCAATAAAAATGATGAAGCTGTTGTACACTCGAGCGTTTCTACTGAAAAATCGAAACTTACAATTTCACTCATCTCATGGAGAATTAATATGATTAAAATTATTAACAATGGTGCTTCTATACCGATAGCATTTTGTAGCTGGGATTGTCATATGAATCCACAATTGAATACAGGAACAAGTCATATTTGGAATGTTAAATTAGCTGCAAGTAAAGAACGACCACGTTTTGTATTGGTCGCATTTCAACGAGATAACGAATTCGTTCACTGTGAACTCACTAATTTAAAAGTACATTTAAATTCAACCTCTTACCCATATGATGATCTTAACATAAAATTTAAAAATGAACGGTATGCAATTCTATATGATATGTATGTAAGATTTCAACAAAGCCACTATATGAAAGAGCCTCAACCATTGTTAACCGATTGATATAAAAAATGAATTTGAAACAGCAACAAATATTCCAGCAACGACATCAGCTTACTGCGTTCTTATTCATGACCGCGTAATAGAATACATACCTATAAAAGGTCAAGTCCGGAAGGTCTTATAAATTAAATAACATGGATGGGGATATTGTTTTTGTAGACTTGCAAGGTTTCAAAAATAATTCAAATGGCTTCATCGCAAACGAACTAGCTGTAGTTTTCAGCAACAACGAATGCCTCAATTTCATCACATAACCGCCTTTCGATTTCGAATGCTTATCAACCAAAAAGCAGAGAGAAGAAGTTTGGTTAACCAAAAACTATCATCATGAAATGATGGATCAGTCTCAATTCAAAGCGTTTGCAAGTTTTTAAAATCCAATATAAGAAATTCACAAATATATGTTAAGGGGGAAGAGAAGAAAAAATGGCTAGAAAAAATGATTCATGAACCAGTTTATAACATTGAAGACATTGACTGCATTAATTTTAAACAAATGGAAACTAAGCATTCAAAATATCTCTATTGTAGCTATCACGACTTTGGTGTTTGTGCCTTAAGGAATGCAATTTTACTTAAAAATGAAAATGTTAACAAACTTTTAAATAAATGTTTATAAAACTAAAAATAAATGTCTTTTTATTTCAAATAAAAACCTAGATACATATTTATCAGAGAACACACAAACAAACACAATGGTTCATTCATTCAAATGGTCAAGGGAATATTTGGGCACAAAGAATAAACGCTTATTATTTGATTGTATGTATATGCGTAAATGAAATAAAGTTGTAGATATTTATGTACGCATGAATATGTACATCTTATCACATCTTATACTGACCCACTTGCGCTAAATCCAGAAAGCAAAAAAGCGGACTGTCATACAGACTCACCAATCGTCATACACACAGCCTGTCTGACAGGCAGACATTTCAATCGCCACTCAGAACATAAAAACACACACACACACACACTTAAACATAGCATAAATATTCATATTCTACAAAATACAGAAATCGCATCACCATCCAGATCTCCAAATAAAATTCATTGATGATCGTCATGTATAAAATAAACAAAATATCAGTTTCAATATTTATGGAATAATAAATTTTTTTCACAACGTCTTCAAGATCAGAATAATCAAATTATTCCCCCACACTCAAGCATCGCACACAAAAAAGAAATAACTGAATTGCTAGACAAAATATCTTAAGTGAACACGCACCAAAGCGGCATCTCAGAGATCCTACTTGAATGCTTGTGGGATACATGCAGCCACGTATACCAAACACGCACCAAAATTAAAAACAAGCAAAAAATAAAAGAAGAAATCTCACTCCAACAAAAAGAAACGAACCACAAACATTAGGGCCATCCATTTATACAACAAATTTGAAATATTGTACTTCCTAAAAAATGTTGTGTCAGATACTAAAAAATTCTTATTTTATATTAGGCCATAGCACACATGGACAGACAGAGTTCCTACGCTCACATATGGACGGACACAAATTCCCACGCTCACATACCGACGGACATGTATTCGCAAGGTCACATACGGACAGACAAAAATTCGCACGCCTACCCCAACATTATAAAAAAAACAACAATATTTAACCGTGGAAAATACACACACACACATAAAATATCAAATTACAAAAAAAAACCAATTAACACAAATTTGGCAAATAAAATTTAAAAATTTTTAAATTTAATTCCTGAATTTTGGGTATTTTAATTGTTCTCGCACATACAGTTCCTATCTACTTGTAGATGAAATGTAAATAAATAAAAAAGCGATTTGCAAATAGCCATTGCTTGTGCTCTCCCAGTACCACTCTTTAATGCAGGATTATAATAATATTTTATCAAGAAGCGAAGTACAAAATCAATATATTTTGCAAATTGTTACGGACTACCTATCCCCTCATCCGATTGAGCTCAAATTTTCAAGGGACTATTTTTTTAGCAATTCGGACGAATCTGGGGGTTGGCGTGAACGGAATTTCTTCAAAAAAATGTTCCCATATAGTTACGGTGATCATTCGTCCCATTTTTAAGAGGACAGTCCTCTTTATTTTACATGATGTCCTCTTAGATAAACAAAAAATAAAGTGTCCTCTTTTAATTGAAATTTCCTTTATTGTCCTTTTTTTGATTGTTAATACTATTTTGTTTAAACTCCAAAATTTAAAGTTTTATTTTCCCAATACAATAAAAGTCAAAATCACCAATACAATAGAAATTATTATCATCAAATGGATTGTGCAGAAATGAAAATCTTTTTCTCAAATTACTGTAATATTTTTGGACACATTTGAAGTTCTGGGCATATTTTGTTTAAAAAACATTGATATATCGTCATATGTTTTCACAAAAGCCCTAAGTTACAACACATTTTAAAATCGACTTATTCATTCACTAAGATGTCCTGGATCAAAATACACGTTACTGCAACATTGTGTACTCCTACAATTATAAATAACATTCTTATCAACAAGCTTAAACTGAAAAATTTTAAAAATATTTGGAAAATTTTTCACACTAGAGATTTTTTTTGCTTCTCATGTAAAATTTTTTCAATGTAACTTAGGGCTTTTTGGAAGACATATGACGATATGTAAGTAAGTCGGCCATGCCTAGAATATATGCAATTGACTATAAATAGTAAAACCAATTCTTTTAACATTTCTAAATGTCCTCTTTTTTGTATTGAAAAATATGGTCACCGTACATATAATTAATCGGCAACCTAATATATATGTATATATGTATATATATATATATATATATATATATATATACATATATATATATATATATATATATATACATATAGATATATATATATATATATATATATATATATATATATATATGTGTATATATATATATATATGTATATATATATATATATATATATATATATATACATATATTGTAGGGTAATCTACCTTGTACTACATGAATTACAATGTATTACTGGCATTATAAATAAATATTTTTGTTACTGTTAATTAAGCTAAGTTAAATTAAGTTATTGGAAAGATTGTTAATATTGTTATTGGTTAGTTTTAAGGAATGCAAATAATGTTATCCCGTTAGATTGGTATATAAACCCTGGTTTGATGAAATAAAAAGATCAATCTAAAGTTTAGCCTTATATCGGCATCTTCTCTTTTTACCTAAGCATTCAACTGCTTTAAAAATCCTGGCATAGTCAACTGCCGGTCAAATAAAATAAGAGCCAGTGGCATTTATTAGCTCCGGCTACAATCGGGTAGGCAGAAGATAAATAGCAAATATAAACCATATATTATAAAATACGACGTAAACACATTACATGGCGATCCTGCCCAACACATAAAATAATTAAATCCCTGTGGAGGAGTATATACCAGCAGAAACAGAAGTGAAAGCACCAGCATGCACTGCGACGCCATTTAATGCAGGCCCTAAACCTCTCAGTATAGAGGAATATCGCAAGAGGCAGCAGAAAAAAAAGAGGAAAAACTTACCGCGATCCCAGTCAGTCCGTTTTTCGGTCCAAGGGACCATGTCCAAATCCATCAGCGTCTGTATCCCAATTGGGGCGGCTGATGGTCTGCGTCTGTATCCAGGTGGGTCGGCAGCTTTTTAACCTGGCAGTAGGTATAAAATGCAACCTTTAACCCACCAACAAATGAAAAATAAAAAGCCAAGCCCCACGTACCCGGTTAGGGGCTTAACAATCTCCGGGGACCCTATTCCCGCGGAGCAAGTAGCAGGCCGTGGTGAATCGAAAGCTACTGCTGCTCAGGCTGGCCGGGTGTCCACATCAGGCCCGACCAGTCTGCGGACTACTGACGTGGTGGGCAATCAGCCTGGATTAACCGGGCTGATTGCTGTTGAAAAAGGGGCAAAACACCCGGCAACGGGTGGCTGCCCTAGCACTAGCAGCGAGGTACCTCTGTCTTTCGCTCCAAGTACCTCAAAAGCTGCTCAGGTCCTTACCGGTAAAACGGTAAAAACCCCTTCTTCTGGTGCGAAGGGAATGGAAAGGCCTAAGCCGTCCAAACCCGTCGCCTCCAAAGCGCACATTGCGCAGGAAAAGGCAAAGAGGATTACTTCTAGCCACAGTACTGAGTCACCCACTGCCAATCCCGGCAATAACAGTAATCCTTCGCGCAAAAATTCTACACGCAGGGTCAATGATGCGAGGCGCTCCGCCTTAAAAACCATTTCGCACCTCGGTGCGATCCCGGCTGACCAGCTTTCTGAAAAGCAGGCAGCCTCTCTAAAGTGGGCACAGGCTCATATGTCGAGGCTGCAAATAAACTCCTCCCCCGCACCTGCCACGGTTGCGGCGCCTAAACGGCAACGTTCGGAAGAGGAGAATGATGCAGCTAGGGCTTCTAGGGCAAAACGTCCTAAGAACATCCCTTCGAAAGGCACCTTTAGTGAGATCGCCAAAGGCAAGCTCATAAGGGCCATAATCGATAGGGATGCATCAGACGGTGCCATTTCCCATGCCAGATGGGACTTGGTCAACCAAAAACTGGCGGGAGTGTTCTGGAAGATCCGCAAGGAGAATCCGGGACCGCCGCCTCAATGCGTCGATGCTGGCTGGCGTTAAATTGATGGCCTGCACGGATGAACGCTCAGCGTCTCTGTTAAAGAAGGCCATCGAAGCTATTGGCGAGGTGTGGGAAGGCTCTAAGCTGGATGTGGTTTCCGTGGAAGACATACCCAGAAGACCAAGAGCCTTGACCATAATTCCTGCTGAACCTTCTTCCCCGAAGGAGATCCTTGAGATCCTTAAGGACTGTAACCCGGATCTACCCACCCATGACTGGAGGGTAGCTAAGGTGAATGCACCCGAGAGGTCTAGAAGGGAGGTGGTTCTGATTCTCAATAAAGAATCTTTGGCACCGATTCGTAAGAGGGGCAACAAAATCTTTTACTGTTTCAGTACGATTCTGTTGCGCCTCTACCGGACCGATGTCAGGAAGAACCGCAACCGAGGGGATGACGCTGCCAACGGCGCTGTTGACTGCGCTGCTGCTGGTGTGTCGGACGCAGCTTCATGCGGGCAAGAGGACACCCACTCAGTCTCAGACATGGTGGGTGGCTTCTTTGAACGGATGGCAGTCGCGGATGAGGACACTGACGCCCTCTTGGAATCCAGCCAAGAGGACGCCAACACCACCATAATTGCGCTACATGATGGTGAAGGTGACGCAGATAAACCTTCACCACTCTAAAGCAGCATCCGCTGCGATGCTCCTCCGGGTGGTTGAGAGGAAGGAGGAGCTGGTTATGGTCCAGGAACCCTGGGTCCACCAAGGACGGGTTCATGGACTGACACTAAAGGGCTACAAGCTATTGTTTGCCAAAGGCACAGGTAATATTAGATCTTGTATCTTGGCTAAAAACTCTTTGCGTATCTTTATCCTATCTGATTTCAGTGATGGGGATACTGTAGCAGCTGCTCTGGAGACCCCGTCCGGTACGGTTTGGGTGGTCTCGAGCTATATGGCGCATGACCATGAGGGCAGTCCACCAAATGGCAAGGTGCGTGGCATTGTGTCAAGGGCGATAAGCACGAGGACACCTATAATAATAAGTGCTGACGCCAACTCACACCACATCTCCTGGGGTAGTAGCGATACTAACGAGCGGGGTGAGTGTCTCTTCGATTTCATTTTAAATAATAATCTTGAAATTGTCAACAGGGGTTCAGAACCCACTTTTATTGTGTCTAACCGTAGAGAGGTTTTAGATGTAACATTGGTTAGTGCAGAGCACACCAATCTGGTTAGCGGCTGGAGGGTTGCGGATGACTGCTCCCTATCCGATCATCGCTATATTGACTTCAGCATAGGGTTAGGTGTAAGTAGATTAAATCCTATAGTTAACAGAAAGAAGACTGGCTGGGAGCTACAGAACAGTGTACTCTGCAACTCCTTATCGACGTCTCCAACTATTAGAAATATTGGGGACATCGACTCTGCTGTGGAGATTCTAAGTGAATCGTTCCGCTGTGCTACTAATGTGGCTTGCAAACCAACGGTTTGCAGGGGAAGGGCCAGACCACCATGGTGGAGCCCGGAAATTGCACATTCACGAAAGGAATGTCGTAGGCTATTCAACGAGGCTAAACGATCAGGCGACTGGTCGGCATACAAAACCTCCGTGAATCGCTTCAAGAATCTTGTCAGGAACGCAAAAAGGAGGTCTTGGAGGGCTTTCTGCAGTAATGTGGAGGGTTCATCTGAAACCAACAGGCTGCGTAAGATGCTATCAACCGCACCGGTTGTACCCAGCTACATACAGAAACCCTGTGGTAACTGGACCATGAGTAGTCAAGAAACGCTAAGCGTACTACTCGACACTCATTTTCCTGGCAGCCAGGCGGCACCTTTAACAGGCACTGCCGATGGCAGCTTGGCGACAGGCGCAGTCACAACTCCATTGGATATGGATAGGCTCCGCTGGGCTGTACACAGCTTCGATCCGTTCAAGTCTCCGGGACCAGATGGAATAATTCCAGCGGATCTACAGAGAAATGCGGACATTGTCCTACCTTGGCTCACGGTAATTTACAGTGAATGCCTTAGGAGGGCTTATATACCTATATTTTGGCGTACGTGCAAGGTTGTCTTTATCCCGAAAGGGGGTAAGACGTCACACACTAAGCCTAAAGACTTCAGACCGATAAGTCTTACTTCTTTTTTACTCAAAACTTTAGAAAGAGTAATTGATATTCATCTGAGAATGACCATTCCGAATGAGCTTCTCTCCAAATCACAGCACGCCTACACTAAAGGCAAATCTGTGGAAACGGCACTACATTCTCTAGTGGGCCACATAGAAAAATCTCTTGAGTATAAGGAATTTACTATGGGGGCTTTTCTGGACATAGAGGGTGCTTTCAACTATGTCAAACCCGATTCCATTATCAATGGGATGGCAGCGGTAGGGATTGATGACAATTTATGCCGGTTTGTTAGAAACTTACTAACTTTCAGGGTAGTCAGGGCCTCGATTGGGGATGTCACTGAGTATAGGGCAGTCTATCGGGGCACTCCACAGGGAGGTGTTCTGTCACCTCTGTTGTGGAACCTGACCATTAATTCCCTTTTGCTAAGTCTAGAACGCAGACAGATTATGACTGTCGCGTACGCGGATGACGTAGCGGTGGCGATATCGGGTAAGCACTTGGATACCATATCTCAGTGTATGGAGGCTGCGCTGGCTCTGCTGAGTAGGTGGAGCGTCAGCTGTGGGCTCGGCATCAACCCAGCCAAGACTGAGTTGGCGCTCTTCACTAGGAGGTACAAGACCGATAGCTTTATACACCCAAAGCTTAACGGCACCTCCTTGAAACTATCTAAAACCGCCAAGTACCTGGGTGTGATTCTGGATAGTAAGCTATCATGAAATCAGAACATACAGGCGAGAGCGGAAAGGGACTTAGTGGCTATTTATACATGCAAAAGGGCAGTAGGCCTCAAATGGGGTATCAACCCTAAGGGGATCAATTGGATCCTTGAGGATGTTATTAAACCAGTACTCTTTTACTGGGTATTGGTTTGGTGGAATGCGATGGACAAGCAGGCTCATCGCAGGACCTTTGAAAAAGTCTTTCGGGTCGTAGCGAGACTGATGACAGGCGCACTACGATCTACACCAACGGGAGCAATTTTTGCAATGCTAAACTGGCTCCCGGTTGACATTCTGGCCAGACAACTGGCTCTTTTCTCAGCGGTCAGGTTGAATACAGTATGTCCATGGACTAGGACTGACTACGGGCATGCTAGGATTTTAAGAGAGCACTCGGAAATCCATGCCAACATTGACTACTGTGTACCAAGACCCTTCTTTGGTGGACTTTTCCGTTCCATTGTCGTTGACAGGGAACAGGTGGACAGGCTTACCTTTCCCGAGGATTCAGTTAGAGTTTTCACAGACGGATCCAAAAGGGGAATAAGAACGGGCGGAGGCTTCTATGTGGAGAACTTCAATGTTAGATCTCCATTCCGGCTCCAGGACAGTTGTACTGTCTTACAGGCCGAAATCTCTGCTATTACTCGGGCAGCGAGGTGGCTAAGGTACTATAGGATATCGAATGATATCTTCATTGTTACCGATAGCAAGGCAGCCATCTCTGCTATTAGTGGTGTGTACAGTACATCAAAAACTGTGGTCGAATGCCGACTGTCTATCAACGAGATAGCGAGACATTCGAGGGTGACACTGGTTTGGGTGCCAGGGCATTCTGGATGTCCAGGCAACCATACTGCGGATGAGATTGCCAGACAAGGGACTGAATTGAACAGTTCAATGATCAGTCACTTCACTGGCATTCCATTAGCGCGATGTAAGTCTCTGATTCAAAGCGAATCATACAAACTAGCTCAACTTAGGTGGGATAGTGTGGCTAACTGCCTCGTGGCGAGAGCCACGTGGCCCCATTACGATTTGCGCAAAACGCGCGACCTTCTCAAATTTGACAAGGCGCGCATGCGTCAACTGGTGACTGTTTTGACAGGACACTGTAGCTTTGGGACTCATGCTAGGAGGATGGGTCTAATATACAACGACTATTGCAGAAGCTGCAATGATGAGGAGGAGGAAGAAACTGTCCTCCATCTTCTGTGTCAGTGTCCTGCCCTCGCTAATGCAAGGGTAGCGGCGCTAGGCTCCCGATTCCTGTCAGACTTAGACAGCCTGGCAAACATGGAGCTTTCAGGGATATCATCCTTCCTCAGGGGTACAGGATGGTTTGAAACAGCGGAGGACATCCCTTAAGAGGTCCTCTGCTTAAGGGCATCACAAAGGGACCGAATTGACGGACCCAAGTGGATTGTCCCGCCAGGGACAACGGCCCTCTAACCTAACCTAACCTAACCTACCGCGATCCCAAAAATAAGCAGGCCATGGCACAAAAGGGGTGGGAAAATTGTCCGCATACGGAGGAAGCTAGCTGCGTTGCGAGCATTGGTAGAAGCTGACCCACCACCATCTTGGCAAAGTGCATCCGAGATTTGGGCACAAGTTGATGTATTGGAAAGTGAGATGGCCAAACACCACAAAAATTAAATTTTTTTTATATATATATATATATATATATATATATATATATATTTATAAGCCATTAAATTGAAATAAATTAATGAAATGAATTAAATTAATGTAAAGAAAAGAAAAACAAGAATCTAAAGAAGAAGCACCATATGGAAAAATAATTGTCAATTCCAGCTGTTTGGAAATAGTATTGCCACTAGGACAGGAATTGTAGAATATTGCCATTAGGCACATTTGGTTAACCAAAGGTTAACGAAATATTGAAAAATAAATATATATATATATATATATATATATATATATATATATATATATATCATAAAGACCTTAAGCTTGAAAAATATTGTATTATTGAATGAGTTTTATATTGAATTAGAGAAAATAGATAAGAATTTAAGGAAAAGTAAGGATAGGATTTACTCATCTGAATTTAAAGCAGAAAAATTGAAACGGTTAAAGTATATAAGAACAGAAGTTAATAACATTTCTCAGCAATTAATAGAGAAAGAAGAAACCAAGTCGCTAATATTCGAATTTGATAAATTACATAAAAGGCTGTTCTCTACGGTGGAAGAATTAAACAGTAGAGAACCCAAAGAAAAAAAAACTGATACTAGCATTTACGAAAGTATGGCAAATTTCGACATATCTGTTGTAGGCAAAAACCTACAAGTATTTAAAGGTTCATATGAGGCGTTGGAAGACTTTTTGGTGCAAAGCGAATTACTACATGATATTTTGCGAGCAGAGAGATTTTCGTTAAGTAAGTATATAATTTCAAACTTGCATCACACGTTCGAAGTGTTATAGGACGTTCAAACAGACCAACTACATTGGCAGAACTCAAAAGTTTGTTAACAGAAGCATACCCTAATCCTAGAACGCTGCAACAAGTTTTAAATGAATTTGGAACAATTAGGCAAGGAAATCTGAATATAGCGATTTACAGAGAAAATGTTGCACTGTTATTTTGAAATAAAGGCATTAGAAAGTCCCACACAGGAGGCAAAAATTGCAATTTACAAGATGAGCGAGAGCACGGCACTCAACGTATTTATTAAAGGGGTCAACGTCGAATATAAAAGTACACTAATAGCATGTAGTCCTAAGACGCTAAATGAAGCGGCAGAAAAATGTGTAACAATGGAAAGAGACATTCAGAATAGTAGTAGTAATATTTTCAGGCTTTGGAGACGGGAAAACGGAAACAATTATAGTTCACAAAGAAATAATAGAAATGTTTACAGACAGAGGAACAATAAAAATTTTACGGGAGAACGCAATGGCCACAACTCATATACCTACAACAATCGTACAAACAACAACAATCAGAATAGAGCCCACAACAATAGTAACAACAATAATCACAACTACAATAGGGATTGTAATGGGTTTAATACAGTGATGTCAGCGTCATACACAATTGTGGAAACAAAATTCACATGTACGCTTACGCTCTATTATTTTGAGAACGTAAAATATAATTGTTTACTGAAAAACACTCTCATTCAGCGGGAAGTATCGCAGGCCTCTAAACAGAAATAATATATTTATATAAATATATATACAATATATGTATGTAAGAGGTTTGAAATAAGTTGGAGCAACTGTATGTAGGTACATCTTTTCGAAAATTTCTTAAAGTAGCTTTTAAATGATTTACTAAGTAATCCTTTTTGTAAAAAATTGTTCTCTTGTATATAAACTAACCAAATGTTCAGCTTAAAAACTAATCATACTTAGGAGCGAATTTAATTCTCCAGATAGGAGAAATAGTATTGAGTTCTGGAAAAATTTAGACGGGGCGCTATATCCTGTATTAAAAAAAATCCTTTAAATGTTTGTCGCTTTTCCCTTCAACATACCTTTGCGAACATATATTTTCCGATTTGAAATACATTTGCTCAAAACAACGCAAAGAATTAAAAAATGTTTTGTTGTTACGAAACTGCAATATAAATTTAGAAGATATGATTAGTAAATAAAAGGATACTCTTAGAAAAGGCCATTAGTTAGGCATCGCAACCGCACATTTCTCCCGCTGGGAATGTAAGAGATAAGAGTGATCTCACCAACACAATCGCATTTGACATCACTGGTTCAATAGCAACAATAGATACGGGAACAGTAATAATAACTTTAATAGCAATTATGATGTAGGCAGCTCATCAAGAAATAATACGAATAGGAACAATTCGTACAGGGGAAATAGTCACGGTAGAAATCAGGGAAACTAGAGGCGCCGGATAACAGAGATTGTTATCCAGGGGGGCGAAAAATATTCAAACTTTCAACTACCACTGACAATTCGGTGACAATAACATGTAAAACCGTACAAGGAAACTTAAAATTTTTAGTAGATACAGGAGCTGATATTTCCGTCTGTAAGCTAGGAGATATAGATAAGGTAAATAGAAATTGTATATCATTATTGAGTGTTATCCCGTTAGATAAAATAGAAAGCATTGGTACAGCAAGATTAAGCCTACAATTTGAAGATAAGTTAATAGATCATCAATTCCATATAGTTAAAAATGAT
>OX637532.1:76128422-76170922 GCA_951800035.1 Linnaemya tessellans
CCTCATCGTCAGCTGAATCAAAAGCCACAAAAGTCAAAGGACAAGAGTTGATTATAAATTCGATTTCCCATCAAGCACACCTTAAGGTTTCGTCGTTGAATTTAAAGGCGGGACACATTGCATAGAGGATGGATTTTACTGACCGTATTAGACGCTCCTATGCGCCACCCAAATGTGGACCCGCTTAAGGGCTAAATCGCCAATTTATTTCGTCATGCTATGAAAACACACTGCGTAAGTCAAGGTTTTGTTTTTCTTCACGAAGAATTTTTTCCACATCTTCAAAGTTCGTCCCGTTATCGGTGTAAATTTCGTTCGGAGAGCTACGGCGACTGATAATGTTTTGTATACAAGAAGCTCGTATCTAGACTGTAAGCCACTTCAACATGAACTGCACGAACTGTCAAACAGGTGAACAGGACACCTCATCTTTTCTCTTTGCGCCTTCCAAAAGTTGCATACAACGGACCAAAAAAAGCCTATTCCGACATAGGTAAATGGGCGCTCGAAACTGGAAAATCTTGCTGGTGGTAAAGATGTCATCTGTGTGTGTGTCGTTTTTACACCGTTGGCATTTACTACGAACTGTTTTGTAGAGAGCTCTCAATTTAGGAATATAAAAAATGGATTTGATTTTCCATATGACTGGTTCATGCATGCAATGGCGAAAACTTTCATGATAGTATCGGATCACAAGAAGGGTAATATAATGACTTTTTGAGCTTTTACATTACAACGCGCAACATTATCAGCAAGGTGCTGTATATATATATATATATATATATATATATATATATATATATATATGTATTTTAGAATGATTGAGCTCGAGGTGTTTTTGTAAAAATCGTTATAATTTTTCTATTTTATTCGATATTTCGTCAACAATTTGTTGACATCATCAGGAATAACAATCGAAAATTAAAATTTTCTGTATAAATTGGTTTTGAAATATGACAAAAATTTTTTCGAATATATCTATGTTTTCAAAAATATTAACATAAAAACAAAAGCATATATACAGGCTTGTATATATCTATAGATGTATACATCAATACATACATGAACGTATACATATATGCATACATTCCCGCAAGGGTATCTTCTTATGAGGATAACGGGATTGACGACCCCGCGGACCCTGAGTTATCACAGGTCTGAGGGAATTCTAGATAGAAACCCTTAAAAGACTTGTGATTCCACACCGCTGAAAAGCATTAAGACCAAGTCCAGTACGGTCTTAATTATGGCATATCTGGACATACGAGATTGAATTTTTAGAACCCTGGGCTGGTGGTTGTGGTATTCTGGGACCTGAGTATGTAGGTGTGAAATTTTACAGAAATGGCTCTCAGGCTAATGCCACAACTGCCTCCGTCCTATTAAAACTTGGCAAGTCTCAAAGTACGTTTGAAGTTCGTCATCATTAAGTTGATGGTGCAGGTTCGGATGTTCTTCCCCGGTTAGCACGGATCTGGCTCTGGCGAGAAGATCCATAAGACCTTTTCGTCAACCCTCGCATGGACCTCACTGCTTGCAAAGGGACCCATGGGATCTTAACGTGACTGCACATCGAACGGATATAGCGGCTTTGAGTTTGGACCCACTAGAATGAACACAATTAATATAAATAAAAATAGAGGTAATGGACATGATGGGTTAAACATGGTAGACAGCGAGAACCCATTTGTGAGGAAGTCGGTGATCATGAGATCACCCCCTTCAGGAGTTAGAAGTGGAGATAATCTCTTTTCCAATAGCGTTGCTAATAGTAGTGAGGTAAGCAGCAGTAGTTTGGGGAAATTAGGAGATAAGATCTCGAAGTTGTTAGACTTCTTAAAGTCGCGTTCGAACGTGCATAAAGATATTGTGACGATGTCGCGGGAGATACAGGCGTTGTATATGCAAGTAGCGGATGAGCTGAGCAGCAGACCTGTTAGTGACAAGAAGTCACAAATTCATAAGGGGACGCAGACGGAAGAACCGTCAAGGCCAACCTTTGTGCTAAACGCAACCCCAAAGCGCAAAAGAGATCTAAGCACTCTTAGCCCAAAGGCGAACAAATCTAAGAAGAAGAAGGGTGTAACCCCCAATAGGAATAGCGGGAATCATACACCCAGTGAGGCAGGCAGAAGTACGGCTGGGAAACCAGGCGTGAATGCTAAAGATCCTGGCTGGGTTAAGGTCCATACCAGAGTTAGAAGTAGGAAAAAGATAGTAAGACCAGATGCTTTGGTAATTAAAACGTGCGGGGATGCTTCCTATGCTGATATCCTCAGACAAGTGAAGAAAGACCCAAAGTTGAATGATCTGGGCCAAAGTGTGAGGAACATTAGGAAGACTGGTAAGGGTGAATTGTTGTTGGAGTTGAATAAACCCGCGCACCAGGATACAAGTGAATTCAGGGCGACAGTAGAATCGGTACTAGGTCAGGTCGCCGAAGTAAGGGCAATATCCCATGAGGTTAGAGTCGAGATTAGGGATATAGATGAGGTAACCTCTAAGGAGGACGTTTATGAAGCCCTCATAAAAGCATCCGACGATTTGAAATCTCTGCAGCCTGCTGCAATTAAATCGTTGAGGAGAGCGTATGGAGGAACGCAAACTGCCACCATTGGCGTAAGTGCTGCCATAGCTAGCCGTCTTGTGCAGATGGCGAAGATACGCATTGGTTGGGTCGTCTGCCGAATACGCGAAAAGGCAACGCCGATAAGGTGCTTTAGATGCCTAGATTATGGACATAGGGCCGCAAATTGTAAGGGGAAGGACCTTTCTAATAATTGCTTACGGTGTGGCGAAACCGGCCACAAAATTGGAACGTGCTCCAAAAAACCGTCGTGTTTGCTTTGTAGGAATGCAACAGACACCGCTAGTGATCATGTCACCGGAGGTGTAGTTTGTCCGTACTACAAAAAGGCGCTACAGAAACTTAAGGTTTAAAACCAAACTTAAGACATCAAAATGCGTATATTACAGTTAAATCTCAACCATTGCCAGGCAGCACAAGAGCTTCTTAAGCAAAGCGTTCGAGATTTAAATGTAGACGTCGCTGTGCTGAGTGAGCCATATAGGACCATGGGATCTGTAAATTGGGTTTCTGATAACACGGATACATCGGCGATATGGAACACCAGCACCTTAACACTACGGGATAGAATAACATCACAATGTGGGTATGCCCGAGCCACTATCTCTGGTATCACATTGTACAGCTGCTATATTCCCCCTAGGTATTCTATAGAGGACTTTCGAAGCATAGTTGATAATATAGTAACAGATGCAGCCACCAAGAACCCAGTCATAATAGCAGGTGACTTTAATGCGTGGGCTGTTGAATGGGGCTGCCCCTTGACGAATGCAAGAGGTAGAGTGCTCTTGGAAGCCTTTTCTGCATTGAGCGTTGTACTCATGAATAATGGGGTTGAACAAACTTTCAGACGAGGTGATGCTGGTTCGGTAATTGACATTACGTTTGCCAGTAGCAGCATCACAAGCCAGGTGAACTGGAGAATATCTGACATTTATACTCATAGCGATCATAGCGCTATAATCATAGATGTACAAGACGAACAGCACCATGTGGCTGTACAAGCACGAGACTTGACAGGCTGGAAGATAAATACCTTTGATAAGGATATCTTCGCAGCTTGTATGGAGAACATGCAACTGAATGGTTCGGCTGAAGATATGGCAGAACAATTAGTGAGCCATATCACGAGTGCGTGCAATGTGAGCATGACGAAGCGTAAAAGGTCACCAAATAAGCCTCCAGTTTACTGGTGGAATGGTGAAATTGCTAGGTTGCGTTCGGAGTGCATAACCTCCCGAAGGCAGTATACAAGGACGCGAGGTAGTCTAGAGAACAGTGTACACCATCAAATATATAAGGATAAAAGGAAAGCGTTGAAGATTGCAATACGTAGGAGTAAGCGCAGTTGTTTCCTTAATATATGTGAGGAATTAGATGGTAATCCTTGGGGCCTTGCATATAAACTGGTAACCAAGAGACTTAAATGTCTTGGTCCATCGCCGCCAAGAGAGGAGCCTATTCTCAGGGGAATTGTAGATCATCTCTTTCCCCAACAGGAAATTCCTACGTGGCAAAACAGCTATTCGGCTGCATTTTCCGATATTCCTCCGGTTACGATTTCCGAGATAGAAGGCGCTGTCTCGAAATTTAAAGACAATAAGGCGCCAGGCTTAGATTGTATTCCAAATATGGTGCTAAAAGAAGCTGTCAAACTCCACCCTGAGTACTTCTTGAAGGTAATAAGCGCATGCTTGAGCCAGGGAATTTTTCCAACAATGTGGAAAAGACAAAAGCTGGTACTGTTACCCAAGGATAATAAGCCGCTAGACGACCCCTCCTCTTATCGTCCACTGTGTATGATAGATACGAGTGGGAAACTGCTAGAAAGTATAATCTGTAGAAGATTGGAAGGCTGTGTTGAAGCTAAGAATGGTTTATCAAATAACCAATATGGCTTCAGGAAAGCAAGATCAACAGTGGATGCTATCAAGGTTGTAGTAGAAACTGCTGCTAGGGCTATCCAAGGGGAGCGGTGGAGAAATGGAACTAAGGAGTATTGTGTAGTCGTAACCCTAGACGTAAAGAACGCCTTCAACACGGCAAACTGGGGACGTATTGTTGAAGCCTTAGCAAGATTAGACATCCCAGGGTATTTACTGGCAATTATACAGGATTATTTCCGAAATAGAGAGCTAGTTTATGACACCGATAAAGGTACTAGGAGACGCCAGATAATTGGCGGTGTGCCTCAAGGATCAGTACTTAGCCCACTACTGTGGAACGTCATGTACGATGGAGTATTGAGGTTAAATCTACCTGAGAAGGCAAAGATAGTTGGATTCGCAGACGACATAGCGTTAGTATGTGAAGCAAAAGAGTTGCTAGAGGCGGAAACCATTGCAAATGCCAGTATTCAGATCGTTAGGTCTTGGCTCAGGTCAATGGGTCTAGCTCTAGCTGACCATAAAACAGAGGCGGTTCTGATTAGTAGTCGGAAACGTAGGGAAACCATTAGGCTTAATATTGGTACGTGTAGCATAGAATCCAGGGAATGTCTAAAATACCTTGGAGTCATGATTGACACACGTCTATCTTTTCATGAGCACTTTAAGTATATAGGTGCCAGAGCATCGAAGACCTGCTCAGCTTTATCCCGGATCATGCCAAATACGAGAGGTCCGAAATATCTGCAGAGGAAATTGATCTCTAGTGTAGTTAAAAGCATTATCCTGTATGCATCCCCTATATGGTCAGGTTCACTGAGATATCCTACGTATGTGAATCTGATATCCCCTGTGTATAGGCTGGCCGCCCTGCGAGTATGTAGCGCATTCCGAACTGTGTCCGACGAGGCAGCTTTTGTCATCGCCGGTATGATGCCCATCGAATTAGAGGCGATATCGGACAGTACAAATGGTGTGACAGATTTGTGCCTACGTAAGTGGCAGGCACGATGGACAGCGACTGATAAGGGAAGATGGACTTACTCACTGATACCTGACATCAGTACATGGTTATCAAGAAAGCACGGTGACTTGAACTACTATATTACACAGTTTTTGACTGGACATGGTTGCTTCAGGTCGTACTTGTACCGTTTCGGACATGACAGTATTCCGTTTTGTCCGAGCTGTGATGGTAATGTCGTGGAAGATGCCGAACATGTGTTCTTCATCTGTCCACGATTCAATAGTAGAAGAGAGTGCTTAGAAGCAGATTTAGGGCGTAGAATTAGGCCGGACAACATAGTTCCAACCATGTTGGAATCTTTGTACAACTGGACGTGTGTATGCAATTTTGCAAAATTCGTTCTGTTAGAACTTCGTAGGTTAGAAGAGATTCGCAGAAGACTCTCTTTAGGTTAGATTAGGTCTAGGATCTATTCCCACCCTGTGATGTAAAGCCTTACGGCAGTACCACAGGGAAAGGTTTTGGGTCAGTGTAAAGGGGTGTTTTAGCGTGTTAAAGTCTCGCACTCCTGGCAAACACCATCACTGCCAGGGTCTTTCGATGATTTCATCCCATTCATCCCATGAATAAAAAAAAAAAAACATATATGCATACATGAACATACACAACTACATACAAACATATATGCACACACATAGAGAGAGATACAAACACATATGCATGTACATACACATATGCACATACACACACATATATATGAATACATATATATAAATAACTAACATAATTACAAATTAATATATTAACATATATACAAATTTACATACATATGTATACAACTAAACTTTTACAATATTTAAACTATTCAATCAACATTACAACAAGGATAAGAACTGATTACAGAATAGTGTATATAAATAACATATAAAAATAATGATATGATATAAATATATATACACATGCGCATGCATACACATACACATATATACATATACACATATACATGTATACACGCATACACACACATACATACATACACATAAATACATACATACATAGGAATAAATTCTTTAACCAATTAACATAAATAAACAAAATTTTTTTTTTTTTTTTTTTTTTTTTTTATAAAAAATTCAAATTTTACTAACTAAATACCTATAATTCTGTGCTAATTTTTCTGTGTCTGCCTTAAAATTTATTCTTTGTGATAAAGGTGTGCGAATTATTTCTAACATTTCTAACATAAGCGCCGATTATAATTGTTATCTGTGTTTAATATTGAAACATTTTCAAAATCTGCAAAATGATATAATTCAGAACTATGAGAACATAAAGCAGTTTTTTGTGAATTCATGTGTCTATATTTTTGATCTGACTTATGACCTGTTATCCTAGTCTTTAATTTATTTTTAGTTGTACCAATATATATCTTATTACAATTTTCCTGACTATTCCCCTTGCAAGGTATTTTATAAATTACATTAGACCTATCCCACTTATCAATCTTATCTTTTGTTTTGCTAAATAGTCTTTTCATTGTATTATATGTCTTGTGAGCTATTCTATATTTCTCTGAATCGTAAATTTTAGATTTTACTAATCTTTCTGATATTCCAGATATATAAGTCAATGACTTATATGTCTTTTGCTGTGTAGTATTATTTATATTACCATTACCATTATTATTATTGTTGTTATTATTATTATTATTATTATTATTATTATTATTATTATTATTATTATTATATGTATTGTTGTTAATATTGTTGTTATTATTATTATTGTTATTTGTTCTTCTATCTCTATATTGATAATATATTGAAATAGAAAAATTATAACGATTTTTACAAAAACGACCTCGAGCTCAATCATTCTAAAATACATATATATATATATATATATATATATATATATATATATATATATATATATATATATATTTAGCTGCTTTATCTTCCTGTCCTTGACGATTTGAGCTTTTATTTTTGAAGCACCTAATTTCTTCAGAAAACTCGTTACGTTGAACATATTCAAACAAAATAAATAATTTTAGCCTTTAAAACATCGTCAAACTGCAAATTGGTTTTTAATTTGCTGCTGCAAGCCACTATCTTCAACTTTTCTATGTATTCGAGAAATTTCAACAACACCCTGTAGAGCCGCCTCCAACATGAGAAGTATTCGATATTCATGGTAAAACTGTCAGCTTTGCCTATATGTAAAATGTGATTACGTATCTCTTCTGTGTTGACAACTCCTAAATTTTCACATTTCGGCCAAGCATTTTCATCGTCTTTTAAAAACTGAAGACCACTGAACCACATTTTGTTATCGTTGCTACATCAGGTGGGTTTAATTTAGATGGCACCAAGTTGAATTGGGTCACGTTGGTTGATTCAAGGGTTTAACCAACTCTGTAGATAACGAATGGCTTAAAATTTTTGGGGTCCATAGAGAACCACTTTAAAACGGTTTTCGAATCGGACCAGAAAAATTTTTCAGTACAATGAAGACGCGTTGCATCTTGAATTTTTGAATATTTCTGCATGAGCTCTTCAGTTAATTCATCGTCCCACTTTATACCGGAACGCCATATATTCTGTAGTAGGATTTTCAAGCCAATATTGCAAAGGGTGACTAGACCAAGTGGATCAAATATGGACATCAAGGCATCAAGACTTGAATTACCTCCCTCTTAGTAGGGACCACATTTGCGTTAAAAATGTTTCTTCTTAGCCTCGAAAATCTAGAATTATACTCAAAAACGTCATTATTGGATTCGCAATACATACTAAGAATTTTTCGATAGCTCCAAATGAATTTCCAGTGGCTGATCCATCTTCACTTAGGTGTTGCCTGACTAGTTGTGAATTTGTAGGCCAGTTTCTCATGTGAAACCCACCGGCAGCATAAATCTTCTTCGGAGTTAAAACTATCGATATTGTCACCCATATAGCGATACGAGTGCACTGCTTTTATGGCACGGGGATACATATCGTTTAATTTTTGTTATTTCGCACAAAGTGAACAATACACGAAGCGCAGCTGGTTGCAAGTGTAAAAGCCTTCATAACATATACGCCGGGTTGTTGATTTAAATCAGCATTATTGAGCCACAGAAATCGTGGAGCGTGCATATCTTCATGTTTCACGTTCATTCGATGGAACATTTCAGCTATGTCACCACACATTTCTATTTGTCCCACGCGAAATTCAATTAAAATGTTGAAAAGTGATGTCAGCAAGTTGTGTCCACTCATTAAGAAATAATTGATGCACTTTTCTTTGGATTTGGCTGCTGCGTCCCACACAAGGTGAACTTTTCCAGGTTTATTCGGATTATGAGCCACAAAATTTGGAAGATACCATGTACAACCTGGATACAAAAACATTCTAGCGTAGCCTTTTCCAATAAGTTTGTTGATTTCATCCTGCATAGTCTGCTGTAGTTGGGGATCTTTTTTAAATTACTTTTGAAGACACTTAAGACGATGACAACTACGTTCTAACTTTCAGGCAACTGTAAGTTTTTATCTTTCCAAAGCAAATTTACCTCATATTGTTGATTTTTCTTTTCCAGGCCACTTTTGAAGATTTCAAAGGCTTTAGAATTGTCGGATGACATAATCTTTTTCTCCTGCGCCACTTCTAATGCAAAATATCCTTTTACCTCCTCGTGCAGCATTTTTTAGCGATCTCCGCACTCACATGACTGAATATTTAACGAAAATGAGACACGACTGTCAGTGCCGCTACCCTGTTGGGTCCACCCTAAACGTGTTTTCGACGCGATCGGCTGATCTCATTTACCTTCTAGTATTTTTAAGGGCACTGCTACATTCCAGTTATTTAGGTCGACTAAAATCATAGCCTTAACGTTGTTATACGATTGGATGGGCAACACTTTTAGGTATGGGTTGTTTTCACAAATTTGTTCGAAATTCATTGACTGAGCTGGCAGGTAAAGATTATTAACGGTATGCACATTATGAAGAGAAAATCGACTGTCACTTTCGACCCCGGATACTTCAATGGTTAGTTTAATAGATTTATCATCTGATCGGTTAGTACCCCCGGTCTAGCACATTTCAAGAGGCTCGAATTTACCTTCAAGGCCCAAGTTATCGAAAAATTGTTTCTCCATTAGTCAACGTGGAGCATTCACCCAAAAACAGATACGTATTCACAGGTCCACCTTTATAAAAAACTCGAATTGTCAAAATTCTGAAACACTGTTTTCCCTTTTCAATATCACTATGCACGTTCACATTTCTGCCGCGTTCTATCGCTGGCGTTGGAAATACATATTGCATGTTTCGCTGTACATCCACTAACACCACATGATTTATTTGAAAAACATTTACGCCGCACAGTAGCACATTTGAAGAGATGGCGGCCAAAACTCTTAAAAAAAATTTTTTTTGTGTCACCGATTTAATTTTTTTTATATAAAAGTAAACCCATAGGAACCTCGAAATCCAGAAATGTAAGGTTTTATTTCGATTATTTCTCTTCGAATAGGGTGATCAAAAACACGCTTTTTTTAAGAGAAGCTGCAATTCAAAATATTTTAGAAAATTTTTGAACTTCAAGTGGGCATAACTTTTTTGGTTTTATATATTTTTGGAAATTTTTTTTTTCTTCACACAATATCATTTCTTAACTTATAAAATAGTTTAAAAAAATCGTGCTTTACTTTGCTCGAGTCCCAGATTTGGGTATTGCAATAAAGGTCTAAAATATACCCAAATCTCGATGTTCAGTGGAACGCAACTTTTTTTCTGCGAAAAACTTCGTAAAATGACATAACGTGTTATAGTACGTACTTTGAGCTATTATTATATGCTCATTTTTTAAATTTATATTTGCCTCTCTAGGAACTATAATGATTTTACTGCTTGCATGTCGGATATTTTAGGTATGGGAGTGCGGTTTATCTACATGTGTTTTTGTGTGTGTATGTTTTTCTTTTTTTCGAAGAAGTTTTATTAATGAAAAGGGTATAATAAAAGACTTATTATAATGCATTAAATGCATTTTTGTAATTTAGGCCATTAAAAAATTTATAGTTACATATAAGCGGGGGTAGGTACATAAGTTGTTGTATTTGGACTGATATATTCGACCTTTTGTTATAACTTTATTGTGTACCCAGGTAGCTGCTGCTCATAAAAAGGTGAAGACTTCTTTAATATTTCACTGTGCACTTCTGATCCATATATCTCCAGCATTCCACACAAATGGAATTCCACCCCCATAGAATTGGACAAAGATGCCAAGCAGCCCCTTGAAGATGAACATACTTCATGTAAGTATGTTCATCTTTACTTAGATGAAATTTTCACTAAGATTGTTAAATGAAATATGTATATCGATGCAAGTTAAGATAAAAATTAGAGCGAAAAAGCACAATATATATTGAAAATTTATAAAAGAAATTTTATTTTATTTGGAATAAAAGGATTTTCTTAGAATTTTTGGTAAAACCTTTTTCCGGATATGGATCTCCTACATATCTGTTATGGATTCACGTTTAAAATACATTTAAAGCTGTCGAACTTACATTTGTTAGTGAATTATGATCACCAAGGGTATTTTTTGAAATTTGACTTACAAGGGCCCTATGAGTAAATGTGGACCGATTGCCCTAAAATTTCACAGGGATATCAACGACTAAAATAAAATTAGTTTTGCTAAATATTATATCAACATTAATATATTTAAAACAATTATGAGCTTCAAACCCGTATTCTAAGTGGTCCATTGGAGCAGAGGGCTAAATGTCAAAATAAAATTGACGGCTTAATTAAGTATGTAATTTTTTAGTTCAGTTAACGTTACTATTTATAAAATGCAATGTTAAATCACTACATTCACACATTAATTTTTTTAAGGCCGATAATACCTATATTTTTAAAAGTAATTTTTCAATCATATATAAGTGTCCTTTAATAAGGCCCGATTTTAAAGCTAATACATTGAATTGAAGCTTAAGATGTCTTCTATCCAACAAAAAAAATTTCAACCCAGTCAAAAGTTATAGAATTTTGACCGCCAACTCACAAAATGTGCCACTGTGCGCCGGTTAAAATTTAAGCACTTACGGCATAACTTGCCGTCTTTTACCAAATTTTACTTTTCATCTAAACTTCATGATTGAAACTCACCATAACTTTGGATTTTATGAGCCTCACTCTTGCATGAAAAACAAATTGGTTTATATGTAGTATTTTGTTAATGAATATTCACCGATGCGCCCTTTTTAATGGCTACTGGACAACTTGGCTAGCAATGAATGATATATAATAAATTCAATCACTAAATTCTTTTACCACAGGGACCTTATCATCTTGTTTACGCATAGCTCAGTTGAGTTTATGAATATTTAGTGAAGTTTGAGATTATAATACTCACTTCCATCTTTCAATTTTATTTTGGCAAATTTTGTTTTAATTGTGGCTAAAGCTGGCAACAGATAACCAAAGAACATGCCGTTGTCTTTTTGGAGAAAGTCTATGGCCTCTGCTATTGGCTGCAGAAGCTGCAAGTACTCTTCTAAAAATTCAAAACCACTGTCTAGAAAAGTCTCAATATTCAACTTTTGGCATAAATCGTACAGGTTGAACTTATGGGACAGTAAGTCTTTTATACAATCGTCTAAAGAGTTCCATCTTGTTGGTACAGAATATTTTTACTGTGACCCCAAAGATCGCACGATCTGTTCTGATGACTTAGGCCTATTAACTTTCACCCACAACAAGCTACACTTTTTCAAAACCTAAAACAAAAGCAAATATATAAGACAAAATACTATTGAAATTGAGAATAGACCTAAAAACCGGTAAATCATTTTGGCAAAATAAATAGATGTATCAAAAAATGCCAAAATGTTTATTTCAACTTTTATTTGACTTACTTCCGTATGATTTTCATACATAAAGTTCTGTCATTTAAGAATTTGATAAAAATCAGTTGTTGCTACTAATTTTAGAGTGTGTGTTGTGCATCGAATATGATTTGGTAAAATCAGTTCCAATTCACGATTTGATGAATCGGTTAGTTCTTCATCCAACATATTTTCCTCGTCTTCGTTGTTGTCTTCGAGCCATTGTCTGTTGTTGTTGCTACCAAGTTGCTGACATTAAGACCGTATTCAGTATGAATGTCGTTTATAATTCGACCAATTCAAAAGAAAGCTTAATGTGTCTTTATTTTAATTTCAATATTTCGTCACTCCTTTGTGTGACTTCTTCAGGAAATTAATTTTTTTTCCTGAAGAAGTCACACAAAGGAGCGACGAAATATTGAAATTAAAAATTAAATTAAAATAAAGAGAGCTTAAAAATATAAGAATACAATATTAAAATATATAAAAAAATGTAAAAGCTTTGTATAATTATTGTTTACTAAATGTCTTTAGCTAATTGCTGCCGAATTTTTTCTTTATGTCAATAAAAATTCCTTTTATTACATATTTTACCCTACGTTTCGTAAATTTTTTGTTAACTTTTTCAAGGGTTTGTAATTATTCAAAAATATATTAAGAACATAAATAAAAATTAAAAATGATCAGAATTACATTTTTAACATTTATTTATTACTTAAAGCTACTCTGTAACTTGTGATGATGTTGGATAACATCAGCACAAGTCTGTGCTAATTACAGTACATCATTGGAATTTCTATTCTTATTATTTTCTATGCCTTTCGACGATTATCTCGTACTAGGTGATATCCGAAGTGAGAGTAATGCTATCTGATATAATAAAATGAGTTGGATAACAAAACGGGAGCAATGCTTCTTTACATTTACTTACAGTAGTCTTTTTTCAAAATCAATTCAATTCAAATAAATTGGAAATGAATAACAAATTCATTTTTCGAGTTCATTTGAATTAATTCAAATGAATTGGAAATGAATTGCAATTCATTTTTCTAACTCATTAGAATTAATTCAAAGTCAATTCAAATGAATAGTCTTTTTTCAAAATCAATTCAATTCAAATAAATTGGAAATGAATAACAAATTAATTTTTCGAGTTCATTTGAATTAAAAATGAATTGCAAATCATTTTGCCCAATTCATTTGAATTGGAAATGAATTGCAATTCATTTTTGAAAATTTATTTGAATTGATTCAAATTTCATTCCATTCTTTTTTTATTTTGGTGAAAAGAATTATTTTAAAATTTAGCTAATTCGTAATGAATTTAAATCAAAAAGAATGATTCATTTACAACTCTGCCACGTAGGCACGACATTTCCGCATTACCTCCCTAGCAGCTATTTGCGTCGAAGTTGGATGGAAGGACGTGAAACTGTTCATGAAAGAACCAGTAGGCTGACTTTAATCGTGAAAGAATTTTATATTTCATTATTAAATATTTCCTTTGCAGTTCTTTTTCTTCTTCCAGCATTTGCGTTTGAGATGACGAACTACATGCTGTCGCATTTGATCCACTTGCATTTACAAAATGGCGTTGCATATTTTCACTGTTTGGTATTGTTGTTATTGCACTCAAAATATTTTATGCATAAAAATACGTTATATTGGGTGAATTCCAAAACATCAAAATACTTTGCAGTGATGCCAAGTTACATTAGTTACAAAAACAAAACACATGAGACTTTGCATCACTGCAATGCATATCGATGTTTTGGAACTCAGCCATTATTTCGTAAAATGTACAAAAGTTTTGTAAATAAAACGAAATTTTCGTAGTTTTCACATAAAAAATTATTTCACATTTTTAGAAAATTTGTATATTAACTAAAATTTTTTCGTAGAAATATTTTTTGTAAATATGGCCAAATTTTCGTTTAATGTACTAAACTTTCGTATCGAAATATTTTGTAAATTTAGAATTTTCGTGCATTTTACAAATCCGAATTCTTACAAATTTATTTTCTTTATTTTACGAAGCTTTTGTACATAATACGAAATTTTAATGTTTTGTTATTTTGTATATTTAGAAAATTTCGTGAATTTCACGAAAATTATTTTTGTAAAATAAAAGTTATAAATGATTGTGCTCTCTATCTCTTTCCTTCTTATTTTACGAATAGTAGCTATAAGTAGTGGTTTTATTAAATGAAGAAAAAATCTCAGTTGAACTCGTGCAGTGGAGTGATTTAAACGTACTTATTTGCAAATAAACAAATTTTTGTACTTATATCTATTAACAGATTCTGCGATACTTGTATAAATATGAAATTTTTATTTGTGTGATATTGAAATTGTTATTTGTGTGATATATGTATATTTGCCAAATGAAATATTTATTTCTACACATTTTAGACTAATGCATAATAAAAAAGATAATAGCACATATAAGTGTACATTTAATAACTGTGGAAAATACATTTCAAAAATGTAGCATTTTAAGAAGCATATCCAGCAACATCTAATTGGTTCTCCAGATCTCCCATTGCCTATGGATTTAACAACTATTCCTTCTGAAAATTCCGAATACGAAAACAATGATGAGTCTTCATTGAGTGTTCTACAAAAAGAGTCATTACCACCGCAGTTTTCAGTCTTTGTTTTTAACATTAACAAAATATTTCGTAAATGCACGAAACTCTTACGTGAATTTCACGAATTGCTTCGTGCCGTCAAAATAACAAATTTTTTCGTACAATGTACGACGATTTTTGTTTATTTTACCCTAATCATTGAGCAGGGCTCCAAATATTCATTCATTTGTCACTCATATTCGTGAAAAAGTATAGTTATATTTTTTTTTGTAATGTGTTCTATACGTGTATGACAAAACAAAAAATATTTTGCTTTATTCGTTCTTGTATGAGAGTACTTGAATTGTATTTTTATTTATATACATGAATGTAAATATAAGCAAGAATTTCTGTTCATACACATATGATGAGAGCATTAAATTTAAATTTGCATTACCACTCAAAAAAGAAGAGTAAATAAATTCTATCAAGCTGGCTATACATGAATAACAGAATTTAAGTTGAAAATATTTACGAACAAAAATTTCTACAGCATTTAATGTACATGAATAATAGAATTTAAGTTGAAAATATTCACGAACAAAAATTTCTACAACGTTTAATGTACATGAATAAAAGAATTCAAGTTGAAAATATTCACGAACAAAAATTTCTACAACGTTTAATGTACAAGAATAACAGAATTCAATTTAAAAATGTTCGCGAATAAAAAATTCTAGAGCGTTGGAATGTACATGAATAAAAAAAATTATTTAATATGTACATGAATATGGAAATGATAGTGTGTTGAATGTTGTTGTTGTGTAACAGATTTTTATTAACGTACATTAGAATGATAAATGAATGATTATTCGGAGCCCTGCATTAAACGCTGTAGAAATTTTTGTGCGTGAATATTTTCAACACAAATTCTGTTATTCATGTATATTCTTGATAAAAGCATCCAATGAAATTTTTGTACATACACATTACTGAGAGCGATGAATAGAAAAGTCAAGTTTAAGTCTTGAATGTTCTTTATTTTACTATATTCATACTCGTATATGTATGCTGAGAAAATAAATTAGTGTATTCATACATGTGAGCGAATAACTAGAAAATATTTTACCGATTCATTCTGGAACGCAAAAAAAAATTTGACATTTTCATTCATGATAATGAACATAAATGTATAAATTTTAGTCTTCATACACGAATTCTTATAAACCCTGATTTTGAGTGTGGCGTCATGTTAATGGAGCCACGATTACCTTCATTTTGGCGTGCTTTTGGATATGCACCTTGTAGAGTTCTACGGCTCCTGAATGAATTAATTCAATTGAATCATTCATTCAATTGAGCGAGGTGAATCTTTCACTTTACTGAGCGTTTTTAGCTCTTTTCTTTCACTTCTTTCAGTTGATTCAGTTGTTTCATTGAATCTATTTCTTTCAGTAGCTCTCTTCTTTCACTTCTTTCAGTTGTTTCAGTAGCTCTTTTCTTTCAGTTGTTTCAGTAGCTCTTTTCTTTCACTTCTTTCAGTTGATTCAGTTGTTTCAATTGCCTCATTGAATCTGTCTCCTTCAGTAGCTCTTTTCAATGCTTGTATGTCAAAATTAGAGTTGTACGGCTCCTGAATGAATTAATTCAATTGAATCATTCATTCTATTGAGCGAGGTGAATCTTTCACTTTACTGAGCGTTTTTAGCTCTTTTCTTTCACTTCTTTCAGTTGATTTAGTGATTCAGTTGTTCCATTGAATCTATTTCTTTCAGTAGCTCTTTTCTTTCACTTCTTTCAGTTGTTTCAGTAGCTCTTTTCTTTCACTTCTTTCAGTTGTTTCAGTAGCTCTTTTCTTTCATTTCTTTCAGTTGTTTCAGTAGCTCTTTTCTTTCACTTCTTTCAGTTTATTCAGTGATTCAGTTGTTTCAATTGCCTCATTGAATCTGTCTCTTTCAGTAGCTCTTTTCAATGCTTGTATGTCAAAATCTATATGAAAAAAAGGAATTAATTCACTCAATGCAGATACCCACATGGTGTGGCGCTTTATATTATTAGAGCTGCCAGATGAACATTTTTAACCAGCACTGTCATGATACATATTTCAGTACTTATTAACTTGGTGCGTATATATACATACATATAAAAACATATACATAAATTAACTGAGAAAAATCTCCGAAATACAACGTTAAATAGAAAATATTACTTTATTAAAATAGGTTCGAAAGCAAAATATTTAAAATCACTTAAATATTTATCTAGTTATTACTTATGTTCAATAAATGTGTTTTATATAACATATTGTTACGTTTTTAGACCTTTTCGTAAAAACGCTTTTTATTTATCCTTCAAGGATTCGTTTAATTGCATCAAATTAAAAACACAGACAATTAACTTTAGAAATATAATGCGGCAACACTTTATTTACTACTTTATTAACACGAGTATTTGTACTACTAAACACTTAGCGATGTAAACACGTCTAGATTTAAAATCACACTGATTCCCGCTGTTCACTGGCAGCGTCTTTATATAGCAAAATGACGTCGTCTGGTAACTTCGCGAAGCATCTGGTCATGGTTGTTGTTGGTTGTGCTTTACTTAACATGTAGCTATATACGTGTGTTTGTATATATGACAATGCTGTCTTGTGTTTTGTTTATTGTAACTATGTGTGGTTGTATGTATGAGTGTTTTGTGTGTTGTGTAGTTTTGTTTCTTCTTGTGCTATGTGGGCATGTTGCTGTGTATATTTGTGTGTATGTTGCTGTGTATATTGATGTACATGTTTAGTTTTTATTAGCAGCGAATACTTGCGTACAAGATCATTAAGAATAACATCATCATCTCTTAGCATTGATGTTGCTAGGTTTTTCGTTATTGTTATTTGCACTTATTATTGCACAGCCTCGAATGATCTTGTATATTCTCAACGATGTATCCGGAATATTCCATTTCCGTTAATTCAAATATTATCTGCATGGTGTTGACCAGGGTTGTAACATTTTGACAACTAGAGATGGTTTGACAGTGCTGCCAAGTACATATAGCCACATTGTCGTTATATTTGAATCTATTTTTAAACTTTGTAACACTGCCGCCCACTTAAGCCTGTTCGACCCGAATAGGCATACAATCACCTCTTCCATAGTGCGCCAATCGTTCGAGATGTACTATCTTCATTTTCGACCTTGGGCTATTGTGCTTCTGTATCCGGTACACAACGTCATTCACTCTCTTAATCACTTTATACGGGCCATCCCAGTGAGTCTGTAATTTTGGGGACAATCCTTTCTTCCGTTGTGGGTTATAAAGTAGAACCAATTGACCTTCCATAAATCCCTCCGAATTTGCTGCGCGGTCATATCTAGCCTTCATCTTGTCACTGACCATCTTGATTCTATTACGCACGAAATCATGCAGCTCGTTTAAGTTCTCCTGCTCTTGGGACGTAGTGGCTCCTTCTTCTACCGCTGGCTTAACACCAAATTCCAAGTCACCAGGCAGTTTTAATTCCGTCCCGAAGATAATTTTAGCTGGCGTTCTCGATGTGGAGTCGTGTACAGCTGACCTATATGCCATCAAAAATTTGGGAATGTGCTCGTCCCAATCCCTCTGATGGTTGCTTACCACTTTTCGCAGGTACTCTTCTAAGGTGCGATTGAACCTCTCTACCATGCCATCAGACTGTGGATGCAACGGCGTTGTTCTGGTTTTCTTTATCCCATATAATTCGCACATTTCCCTGAATATGGCAGACTCGAAATTCCTTCCTTGGTCGGAATGTAATTCTATTGGGACACCATAGCGACATACCCAGTTGTTGACGAATGCATTTACAACTGTCTTTGCTTCTTGGTTAGGTATAGCATATACCTCTGGCCATTTACTGAAATAGTCCATTACCACAAGAACATAACGATTTCCGGCTTCAGTGACGGGAAAAGGACCTGCTACATCCATTGCGATCCGCTCGAATGGTGCTCCTGAGTTGTATTGCTGTAGCTGTCCCCGGCTTCTTCTTACTGGGCCTTTGGCTGCTATGCACTGTGGGCAGTTTGCTATCCAATCGGCTACGGCTTGTTGACATCCAACCCAATAAAAACGCTGCTTCAGTTTCTCAAGTGTTTTTGTGACTCCAAGATGACCGCCACTAGGTCCATTGTGAAATTCTTGCAAAACTTTACTTATCTTGGAGCATGGCACAACTACCAAATTTGAAGTTGTTTTGCCATCTACACTTTCCCATACGCGGTATAGGCACCCTTCTATTACCTTGAGGCTGTTCCACTGAGCCCAATAAGATTTGGCGAGTGGGCTCTCAGCCGAAATTTCATTCCGGGACGGTCTTCTGTCCTCCTCTTTGGCTGCTATAATTTTTCCCAGTATATTGTCGTCCCTCTGTGCCGCTGACCAGTCTTCATCAGAGTCGATGTGCATTAGCCGAACATCAACAACGCCTTCCTTTTGTTCGGTTCTAACGCAATGTTTACACTCTAAACAGCAGGGTCTTCTCGAAAGAGCATCCGCATTGTTATGTTTTGTGCCCCTTCTATGCTCAATACTGAAGTCGTAGCTCTGCAGGCGCTCAATCCACCTTGCCAGTTGCCCTTCAGGATTTTTAAACTGCAATAACCATCTCAGTGCAGAATGGTCAGTCCTTAATGTAAAGTGTTGACCATACAGGTACTTATGGTAATGTTTAATGCATTCCAATACTGCCAGAAGCTCACGTCGTGTCACACAGTAGTTCCTCTCAGGTTTTGAGAGTACACGGCTATAGTATCCTATGACTTTCTCAGTGCCATTAACTACTTGGGAGAGCACGCCCCCTATGCCATAGCCGCTCGCATCAGTATCCAGCACAAATTTTTCTCCAGGTATGGGATACGCTAGTACTGGTGACGTACACAATAATCCTTTAAGTTTCTGGAATGCCTTTTCTTGTGGCTCGCCCCAATGGTATGGTCTCGACTTCTTTGTCAGCTCATGCAGGCTTGCAGCTACACTGGCAAAATTTGGCACAAAGCGTCTGTAGTATGTACAAAGGCCCAAAAAGCTGCGCAATTCATGAAGATTTTTAGGTTGATGCCAGTCCCTTACTGCTTGTATTTTATCTTCATCTGTTGAGATTCCGTCTGCTGTAACACGATGCCCCAAATACTTCACTTCTTTCTGGAACAATGCACATTTCTTCAGGCTGAGTTTCAATCCAGCTGATGATATCCGTTGAAGAACTTCTGCCATGTTTTTGAGGTGTTCATCAAAAGTTTTCCCCATCACGATTATGTCATCCAGATATACCAAGCATGTCTTCCAGTGGAGTCCTTTCAGTACCTTCTCCATTAGGCGTTCAAATGTGGCCGGAGCATTGCAGAGACCAAACGGCATAACTTTGAACTGCCATAATCCGTTACCAACGCTAAAGGCAGTTTTCTCCTTGTCTTTCTCTGCAATCTCCACTTGCCAATATCCGCTTCGCAAGTCTAGCGTAGAGAACCATCTCGTACCAGCTAGCGTGTCCAAGGTGTCATCGATTCTGGGGAGCGGATAGCTGTCCTTCTTGGTTATGTCATTGAGCTTCCTGTAGTCTACGCAGAATCTAGTACTGCCATCTTTCTTTTTAACTAAGACTACTGGCGAACTCCAAGGACCAGAAGATGGCTCAATTACGCCTTCACGCTCCATTTCTCTTACAAGCTCTTTGACTTCATCTCGCTTTGCTAGGGGTACACTTCTAGGTGGCTGTTTAATCGGCCTAGCTTCGCCTGTGTTTATTTCATGTTTAACCAATGCAGTTCTACCCTGACTTTGGTTTCCCATGGCGAAGATACTGGCATGCCTTTTTAGCAACTGTTTGGCTTTATTTCTTTCTGTCGCTGACAGTCCTGCTACCCATTTTCCTACGTATTCCTCAAATTGTTCACGTTCTTTGGCGGACAAATTGGTAGGCTCTATCTTCCTCTCACAGTTTATTATTGCCTCTGCTGGAGTACACTGGCCAATATCGCAATTTTCTTTGATGACTTTTTCATGGTCTGCCAAGTTAAGTACTCTTATAGGGACTATTCCTCCTTTACTAGTTTTTACTAGAGCTTTTGCTGTTATAAGCTCTCTCATTAGATCTGCTGGTTCTACAACCCACAACCGATTGTCCTCACAATCTCCCTTCATACGCGCCCATATAACTGTTTCAGACTGCGGCGGTAACGTCTGACTCTCAATAGCAAATACTTTTCTTACTTGCGGCTTGCTGTCATACCCAACATCAAGGGGTATTTCCACATTACGCCAAATCATCAGCTGTTGCCCCATGTGTAGATTAATGCCATGATTAATCATAAAATCGGCTCCAATAATTACCTCATCGACAATATCGGCAACAATAAACACATGCCTCACGTTGATGTTGGCTATAGTCACCTTCAATTCAACCTTACCATAGACAGTGGCAGGCTCTCCAGTAGCTGTACGTAGCCGTATATTGCTTAAACGATCGCATTTCCCCTTTACTATATCGGGCCTTATTATTGACTGCGACGCCCCTGTGTCTATGGTAAATACGTGCTTTTCCCCGTTGATGTGTCCAGACGCAGTAAGGTTGCTATTTTTCTGCTGCATCACTGATATGGAGATTGTGGGGCCCTCGTTTGTGGGAGCTAGCTCTTGCCCCTTAGCGCTAGCTCGTTTTAGTTTAACGGGGACTCTTGTGATGTTGTTTGGTTCACCCGTTTGCTGTTTCTTGGTGGTGAAACAGATCTACCTCTTTTTCTTGGTGCTTTGCAGTTGCGCTGAAAATGACCAATTTTTCCGCAGTTAAAGCATTTAGGCTTTTCTTTGGTAGCACCTTCCGCCAACAGTTGTCGCATTGCCTCCTTCAAACTAGCAACTAGGCTGTTATCCTCCTCGGGCAAAACCTCCACATTCCGCACTTTACATATCTGTGGCTTGAAAACCATCCTTGCAGTCTCTTGAGCCAGCGCAAATGAAACAGTCTCAGCGAAAGTAGATTTCTGCGTTGCGCACACAGCCAGTTTGACATCAGAGTCGCGAATGCCATTAACGAACGCCTCAGTTTTAAAGTGGTCCAGTAACGGGTGACTCTCGCCTGGATATGTGAGCTGCACTAACCGCTCGATTTCCATTGCGAAATCTTGTAGAGACTCGTTAGGCTTTTGAACTCTACATCGCAATTCCATTCTGTATAAATCGCGCTTGTGCTCACCACCATACTTGCGCTGCAATGCTGCCATTATTTCATTATAGTTGTTTCTGCTGCTTACTGGGACAGTCTCAAGTACCTCTGCGGCTGTACCCTTTAAGGACAAAATCAACTCTATGGCTTTTTCTTCAGCATCCCATCCATTTCTGCTAGCAACCGTCTCGAACTGGAATCTAAAGATGCCCAATGGTACGCTGCCGTCAAAGCATGGCGCTTTTATTCGCGCAGAAACCTCCGCAACTGCTCGTACTGGCCCACCACTACACTGAAGGTTATGCATTTTGTCCTCTAGAGCATGCAATTTTTCTTCGACCTCTTTTGCATGCTGTTCCAGGCCACCGCTTTCTAGATGCTGGACTCTATCTGCCAGCTCTGAGAATTTATTCTCAATAGAATCCACCCTCCTATTAATGGCCTCAGAAACCTCTACCAGAGTCTCGTTAGTGGCTCTATTTGACTCCAACAGTTTTGTTTCCACTCCCTGTATTTCGGCTACCAGCTTTTCAGTGCTGATCTTTGATGCTTCATGCATCTGATGAGAGTTATGTTTTATTTCAGCTATTTCGGCTACAAGCTTTTCACTGCTGATTTCTGAGTTCTGTTTAATTGCAGTTATTTCGGCTACAAGTTTGTCACTGCTGATCCTTGATGCCTCTTGCATCTGCTGAGAGTTCTGTTTTATTTCAGTTATTTCGGCTACAAGCTTTTCACTGCTGATCCTTGATGCTTCCTGCATCTGCTGAGAGTTCTGTTTTATCTGGATCATCATAGCAGCAAACATTGAATTTATGTCCATGCTGCTGGTCGTAGCAGGAACACATACCTCTACATCGTCTTTGTCCTCAAACTCGTATGTCCCGATGTCCATGCCGCGATTCTTAAACTCATCTATCAGCCTCTTCTGCAGTTCAGCCTTGTTACCTGCTGTTGGCAATTCCCGCTTACTAAGCTCCTTTTTTAGCTGTTCAACTTTTAGCTCATCAAATTTCATAATTATTTTTTTTTTTTTTTTAATGTCCTTTTTTTTCCTTAAATTGCAATGTCCTTTTTAATTATTTTTGCAATCCCACTTCTGACACCAATTGTTACGTTTTTAGACCTTTTCGTAAAAACGCTTTTTATTTATCCTTCAAGGATTCGTTTAATTGCATCAAATTAAAAACACAGACAATTAACTTTAGAAATATAATGCGGCAACACTTTATTTACTACTTTATTAACACGAGTATTTGTACTACTAAACACTTAGCGATGTAAACACGTCTAGATTTAAAATCACACTGATTCCCGCTGTTCACTGGCAGCGTCTTTATATAGCAAAATGACGTCGTCTGGTAACTTCGCGAAGCATCTGGTCATGGTTGTTGTTGGTTGTGCTTTACTTAACATGTAGCTATATACGTGTGTTTGTATATATGACAATGCTGTCTTGTGTTTTGTTTATTGTAACTATGTGTGGTTGTATGTATGAGTGTTTTGTGTGTTGTGTAGTTTTGTTTCTTCTTGTGCTATGTGGGCATGTTGCTGTGTATATTTGTGTGTATGTTGCTGTGTATATTGATGTACATGTTTAGTTTTTATTAGCAGCGAATACTTGCGTACAAGATCATTAAGAATAACATCATCATCTCTTAGCATTGATGTTGCTAGGTTTTTCGTTATTGTTATTTGCACTTATTATTGCACAGCCTCGAATGATCTTGTATATTCTCAACGATGTATCCGGAATATTCCATTTCCGTTAATTCAAATATTATCTGCATGGTGTTGACCAGGGTTGTAACATTTTGACAACTAGAGATGGTTTGACAGTGCTGCCAAGTACATATAGCCACATTGTCGTTATATTTGAATCTATTTTTAAACTTTGTAACAATATTAAGGCAGTGATGTCAGCCTCATACACAATTGTGGAAGCAAAACTCACATGTACGCTTACGTTCTTTTATTTTGAGAGCGTAAAATATAATTGTTTACTGAAAAACACTGTCATTCAGCGGGAAGTATCGCAAGTCCTGTTTTGAGGCCTCTAAACAGAAATAATATATTTATATAAATATATATACAATATATACCTATAAGAGGTTTTAAATAAGTTGGATCCACTGTATGTAGGTACATCTCTTCGAAAATTTCTTAAAGTAGCTTTTAAATTAATTCATAAGTAAGACTTTTTATAAAAATTGTTTCTCTTGTATATAAACTAAACAAATGTTCAGCTTAAAAATGGAGAAATATTTTAAAATTAAATATCTGAGCACTTGGCAATTTTCGAAACCCTTTTTTACAACTTATAAAATTAGAAGATATTATTGGTATATAAAAGGATACTCTTAGAAAAGGCCACTAGTTAGGCCTCGCAACAGCACATTTCTCCCGCTGGGAATGTAAGAGTTAAGAGTGATCTCACCAACACAATCACATTTGACATCACTGTATTAAGGAAAAAATAAAAAGGCATAAGTGGTTGTTGTATTAGCTAGTCTGATTCTTTCATTTTCTTCCATGACATTTTCATTTCATGAATTATGGCTGAGCTAAGGAATCAACTGAGCTAGTGAATGAAATGAATGAATTAATTCAGTAAAGTGAGCGGAGCGGAAAAGAGCGCTCACTCAAAAGAGCTGTTTTGTACAACTCTAGTCAAAATCTGTATGAAAAAAAGGAATTTATTCACTCAATGCAGATACACACATGGTGTGGCGCTTTATATTATTAGAGCTGCCAGATGAACATTTTTAAACAGCACTGCCATGATACATATTTCAGTACTTATTAACTTGGTGCGTATATATACATATATAAACATATACATAAATTAACTGAGAAAAATCTCCAAAATACAACGTTAAATAGAAAATATTACTTTATTAAAATAGGTTCGAAAGCAAAATATTTAAAATCACTTATGTAAATATTTATCTAGTTATTACTTATGTTCAATAAATGTGTTTTATAATACATTTTAAGGAAAAAATAAAAAGGCATAAATGGTTGTTGTATTAGCTAGTTTGATTCTTTCATTTTCTTTCATGACATTTTCAATTCATGAATTATGGCTGAGTTAAGGAATCAACTGAGCTGGTGAATGAAATGAATGAATTAATTCAGTAAAGTGAGCGGAGCGGAAAAGAGCGCTCACTCAAAAGAGCTGTTTTGTACAACTCTAGCACCTTGTTTATGGCCGGCATTGATTTTATTTGGTGGTGGTAGTTCATAAGCGGACGATAGGCCTGATACACCACCAGCATGGGTTTTAGGTGAAGAGGATCCTTGTACACCAACGGAAAATTCGCCAGTTGTATTTACTGGTAATACATTTTACGTTGAGTGGTTATTCTGTCCAATACCACAGGAACAACTCCTGCTTATATAGGCAATGTCGCTGTTTACGCCTACGCACTCAAAATGGAACCACTTATCACAAGTATCACATCGCACCATACGTTCGGTGTCTTTAGATTAGCATTTATTACAATTATAGTCGGTTTCTGACATTATTTTGCCTTTATTTTGAACTACTATATATTGTTTTAATTAAAATCTTCTAAAAATACTAGCTTTTTTTATTAAACCGCCATGATTTATTTTAAATAATTATGTCTTTCTGAGATTTATATTAAAAATTTCTATCAATCAGCCTATAAAATCTTAATTCAATTTAATATAGCAATATAAAATGTTCGTTAAAATTCTTACTACATTAAATAATATTTATTTTTATATCAAATTCTTCTGGTTTCTTGACCTCTTTTTAATTATTATTGTATCAGAATACATTTCAAGGTCTCTTTATTTTTAATTTAATTTTTAATTTCAATATTTCGTCACTGCTTTGTGTGACTTCTTCAGGAAATTAATTAATTTATTTGATATTGATTATGAGTAACATTTTTAACATAAATCTACGTTTATAATTATTTTCTGTGTTTAATATTGAAACATTTTCAAAGTATGGATAATGATTAAATCTAGCACAATGTGAAGATAATGCAGTTTTTTGTGAATTTATATCTCTATATCTTTGATCAGTTTTATGTCCTGCAATTCTAGTTTTTAATTTGTTCTTTGTTGTACCTATATACCTTATTGCAATCTTCATTGTCATTTCTATTACAAGGTATTTTATAAACTAAATTCGACCTGTGTAATTTATCAACTTTATCTTTTACTAATGTATTATAAGTTCTATAAGCTACTGTATATTTTTCAGAATCACATATTCCTGATTTACCAATGCGTTCTGATATTCCAGATACATAAGTTAAAGATTTGTAAATTTTTGGTTCATTTACATTTCTATTTATGTTACTATTTCTTAATCCATATTGATTTATTAATATTGTTACAAAGTTTAAATATAGATTCAAATATAACGACAATGTGGCTATATGTACTTGGCAGCACTGTCAAACCATCTCTAGTTGTCAAAATGTTACAACCCTGGTCAACACCATGCAGATAATATTTGAATTAACGGAAATGGAATATTCCGGATACATCGTTGAGAATATACAAGATCATTCGAGGCTGTGCAATAATAAGTGTAAACAACAATAACGAAAAACCTAGCAACATCAATGCTAAGAGATGATGATGTTATTCTTAATGATCTTGTACGCAAGTATTCGCTGCTAATAAAAACTAAACATGTACATCAATATACACAGCAACATACACACAAATATACACAGCAACATGCCCACATAGCACAAGAAGAAACAAAACTACACAACACACAGAACACTCATACATACAACCACACATAGTTACAATAAACAAAACACAAGACAGCATTGTCATATATACAAACACACGTATATAGCTACATGTTAAGTAAAGCACAACCAACAACAACCATGACCAGATGCTTCGCGAAGTTACCAGACGATGTCATTTTGCTATATAAAGTCGCTGCCAGTAATCAGCGGGATCAGTGAGATTTTTAATCTAGACGTGTTAACATCGCTAAGTGTTTAGTAGTATAAATACTCGTGTTAATTAAATAGTAAATAAAGTGTTGCCGCATTATATTTCTAAAAGTAATTGTCTGTGTTTTTAATTTGATGCAATTAAACGAATCCTTGAAGGATAAGTAAAAAGCGTTTTTACGAAAAGGTCTAAAAACGTAACAATTGGTGTCAGAAGTGGAATTGCAAAAATAATTAAAAAGGACATTGCAATTTAAGGAGAAAAAAAAAGGACATTAAAAATATTAAATTATAAAAAATAATTATGAAATTTGATGAGCTAAAAGTTGAACAGCTAAAAAAGGAGCTTAGTAAGCGGGAATTGCCAACAGCAGGTAACAAGGCTGAACTGCAGAAGAGGCTGATAGATGAGTTTAAGAATCGCGGCATGGACATCGGTACATACGAGTTTGAGGACAAAGACGATGTAGAGGTATGTCCTCCAGCTACGACCAGCAGCATGGACATAAATTCAATGTTCGCTGCTATGATGATTCAGATAAAAGGAATCAATGATGCACAAACTGCATCAAAAATCAGCAGTGACAAACTTGTAGCCGAAATAGTTGAAATTAAACAGAACTCTCAGCAGATGCAAGAGGCATCAAGGATCAGCAGTGACAAGCTTGTAGCCGAAATAGTTGAAATTAAACAGAACTCTCAGCAGATGCAAGAGGCATCAAGGATCAGCAGTGAAAAGCTTGTAGCCGAAATAACTGAAATAAAACAGAACTCTCATCAGATGCATGAAGCATCAAAGATCAGCACTGAAAAGCTGGTAGCCGAAATACAGGGAGTGAAAACAAAACTGTTGGAGTCAAATAGAGCCACCAACGAGACTCTGGTAGAGGTTTCTGAGGCCATTAATAGGAGGGTGGATTCTATTGAGAATAAATTCTCAGAGCTGGCAGATAGAGTCCAACATCTAGAAAGCGGTGGCCTGGAGCAGCATGCAAAAGAGGTCGAAGAAAAATTGCATGCTCTAGAGGACAAAATGCATAACCTTCAGTGTAGTGGTGGGCCAGTACGAGCAGTTGCGGAGTTTTCTGCGCGAATAAAAGCGCCATGCTTTGACGGCAGCGTACCATTGGGCATCTTTAAATTCCAGTTCGAGACGGTTGCTAGCAGAAATGGATGGGATGCTGAAGAAAAGGCCATAGAGTTGATTTTGTCCTTAAAGGGTACAGCCGCAGAGGTACTTGAGACCGTGCCAGTGAGCAGCAGAAACAACTATAATGAAATAATGGCAGCATTGCAGCGCAAGTACGGTGGTGAGCACAAGCGCGATTTATACAGAATGGAATTGCGATGTAGAGTTCAAAGGCCTAACGAGTCTCTACAAGATTTCGCAATGGAAATCGAGCGTTTAGTGCAGCTCACATATCCAGGCGAGAGTCACCCGTTCCTGGATCACTTTAAAACTGAGGCGTTCGTTAATGGCATTCGCGACTCCGATGTCAAACTGGCTGTGTGCGCAACGCAGAAATCCACTTTCGCTGAGACTGTTTCATTTGCGCTGGCTCAAGAGACTGCAAGGATGGTTTTCAAGCCACAGATATGTAAAGTGCGGAATGTGGAGGTTTTGCCCGAGGAGGATAACAGCCTAGTTGCTAGTTTTAAGGAGGCAATGCGACAACTGTTGGTGGAAGGTGCTACCAAAGAAAAGCCTAAATGCTTTAACTGCGGAAAAATTGGTCATTTTCAGCGCAACTGCAAAGCACCAAGAAAAAGAGGTAGATCTGTTTCACCACCAAGAAACAGCAAACGGGTGAACCAAACAACATCACAAGAGTCCCCGTTAAACTAAAACGAGCTAGCGCTAAGGGGCAAGAGCTAGCTCCCACAAACGAGGGCCCCACAATCTCCATATCAGTGATGCAGCAGAAAAATAGCAACCTTACTGCGTCTGGACACATCAACGGGGAAAAGCACGTATTTACCATAGACACAGGGGCGTCGCAGTCAATAATAAGGCCCGATATAGTAAAGGGGAAATGCGATCGTTTAAGCAATATACGGCTACGTACAGCTACTGGAGAGCCTGCCACTGTCTATGGTAAGATTGAATTGAAGGTGACTATAGCCAACATCAACGTGAGGCATGTGTTTATTGTTGCCGATATTGTCGATGAGGTAATTATTGGAGCCGATTTTATGATTAATCATGGCATTAATCTACACATGGGGCAACAGCTGATGATTTGGCGTAATGTGGAAATACCCCTTGATGTTGGGTATGACAGCAAGCCGCAAGTAAGAAAAGTATTTGCTATTGAGAGTCAGACGTTACCGCCGCAGTCTGAAACAGTTATATGGGCGCGTATGAAGGGAGATTGTGAGGACAATCGGTTGTGGGTTGTAGAACCAGCAGATCTAAAGAGAGAGCTTATAACAGCAAAAGCTCTAGTAAAAACTAGTAAAGGAGGAATAGTCCCTATAAGAGTACTTAACTTGGCAGACCATGAAAAAGTCATCAAAGAAAATTGCGATATTGGCCAGTGTACTCCAGCAGAGGCAATAATAAACTGTGAGAGGAAGATAGAGCCTACCAATTTGTCCGCCAAAGAACGTGAACAATTTGAGGAATACGTAGGAAAATGGGTAGTAGGACTGTCAGCGACAGAAAGAAATAAAGCCAAACAGTTGCTAAAAAGGCATGCCAGTATCTTCGCCATGGGAAACCAAAGTCAGGGTAGAACTGCATTGGTTAAACATGAAATAAACACAGGCGAAGCTAGGCCGATTAAACAGCCACCCAGAAGTGTACCCCTAGCAAAGCGAGATGAAGTCAAAGAGCTTGTAAGAGAAATGGAGCGTGAAGGCGTAATTGAGCCATCTTCTGGTCCTTGGAGTTCGCCAGTAGTCTTAGTTAAAAAGAAAGATGGCAGTACTAGATTCTGCGTAGACTACAGGAAGCTCAATGACATAACCAAGAAGGACAGCTATCCGCTCCCCAGAATCGATGACACCTTGGACACGCTAGCTGGTACGAGATGGTTCTCTACGCTAGACTTGCGAAGCGGATATTGGCAAGTGGAGATTGCAGAGAAAGACAAGGAGAAAACTGCCTTTAGCGTTGGTAACGGATTATGGCAGTTCAAAGTTATGCCGTTTGGTCTCTGCAATGCTCCGGCCACATTTGAACGCCTAATGGAGAAGGTACTGAAAGGACTCCACTGGAAGACATGCTTGGTATATCTGGATGACATAATCGTGATGGGGAAAACTTTTGATGAACACCTCAAAAACATGGCAGAAGTTCTTCAACGGATATCATCAGCTGGATTGAAACTCAGCCTGAAGAAATGTGCATTGTTCCAGAAAGAAGTGAAGTATTTGGGGCATCGTGTTACAGCAGACGGAATCTCAACAGATGAAGATAAAATACAAGCAGTAAGGGACTGGCATCAACCTAAAAATCTTCATGAATTGCGCAGCTTTTTGGGCCTTTGTACATACTACAGACGCTTTGTGCCAAATTTTGCCAGTGTAGCTGCAAGCCTGCATGAGCTGACAAAGAAGTCGAGACCATACCATTGGGGCGAGCCACAGGAAAAGGCATTCCAGAAACTTAAAGGATTATTGTGTACGTCACCAGTACTAGCGTATCCCATACCTGGAGAAAAATTTGTGCTGGATACTGATGCGAGCGGCTATGGCATAGGGGGCGTGCTATCCCAAGTAGTTAATGGCACTGAGAAAGTCATAGGATACTATAGCCGTGTACTCTCAAAACCTGAGAGGAACTACTGTGTGACACGACGTGAGCTTCTGGCAGTATTGGAATGCATTAAACATTACCATAAGTATCTGTATGGTCAACACTTTACATTAAGGACTGACCATTCTGCACTGAGATGGTTATTGCAGTTTAAAAATCCTGAAGGGCAACTGGCAAGGTGGATTGAGCGCCTGCAGAGCTACGACTTCAGTATCGAGCATAGAAAGGGCACAAAACATAATAATGCGGATGCTCTTTCAAGAAGACCCTGCTGTTTAGAGTGTAAACATTGCGTTAGAACCGAACAAAAGGAAGGCGTTGTTGATGTTCGGCTAATGCACATCGACTCTGATGAAGACTGGTCAGCGGCACAGAGGGACGACAATATACTGGGAAAAATTATAGCAGCCAAAGAGGAGGACAGAAGACCGTCCCGGAATGAAATTTCGGCTGAGAGCCCACTCGCCAAATCTTATTGGGCTCAGTGGAACAGCCTCAAGGTAATAGAAGGGTGCCTATACCGCGTATGGGAAAGTGTAGATGGCAAAACAACTTCAAATTTGGTAGTTGTGCCATGCTCCAAGATAAGTAAAGTTTTGCAAGAATTTCACAATGGACCTAGTGGCGGTCATCTTGGAGTCACAAAAACACTTGAGAAACTGAAGCAGCGTTTTTATTGGGTTGGATGTCAACAAGCCGTAGCCGACTGGATAGCAAACTGCCCACAGTGCATAGCAGCCAAAGGCCCAGTAAGAAGAAGCCGGGGACAGCTACAGCAATATACCTCAGGAGCACCATTCGAGCGGATCGCAATGGATGTAGCAGGTCCTTTTCCCGTCACTGAAGCCGGAAATCGTTATGTTCTTGTGGTAATGGACTATTTCAGTAAATGGCCAGAGGTATATGCTATACCTAACCAAGAAGCAAAGACAGTTGTAAATGCATTCGTCAACAACTGGGTATGTCGCTATGGTGTCCCAATAGAATTGCATTCCGACCAAGGAAGGAATTTCGAGTCCGCCATATTCAGGGAAATGTGCGAATTATATGGGATAAAGAAAACCAGAACAACGCCTTTGCATCCACAGTCTGATGGTATGGTAGAGAGGTTCAATCGCACCTTAGAAGAGTACCTGCGAAAAGTGGTAAGCAACCATCAGAGGGATTGGGACGAGCACATTCCCAAATTTTTGATGGCATATAGGTCAGCTGTACACGACTCCACATCGAGAACGCCAGCTAAAATTATCTTCGGGACGGAATTAAAACTGCCTGGTGACTTGGAATTTGGTGTTAAGCCAGCGGTAGAAGAAAGAGTCACTACGTCCCAAGAGCAGGAGAACTTAAACGAGCTGCATGATTTCGTGCGTAATAAAATCAAGATGGTCAGTGACAAGATGAAGGCTAGATATGACCGCGCAGCAAATTCAGAGGGATTTATAGAAGGTCAATTGGTTCTACTTTATAACCCACAACGGAAGAAAGGATTGTCCCCAAAATACAGACTCACTGGGATGGCCCGTATAAAGTGATTAAGAGAGTGAATGACGTTGTGTACCGGATACAGAAGCACAATAGCCCAAGGTCGAAAATGAAGATAGTACATCTCGAACGATTGGCGCACTATGGAAGAGGTGATTGTATGCCTATTCGGGTCGAACAGGCTTAAGTGGGCGGCAGTGTTACAAAGTTTAAATATAGATTCAAATATAACGACAATGTGGCTATATGTACTTGGCAGCACTGTCAAACCATCTCTAGTTGTCAAAATGTTACAACCCTGGTCAACACCATGCAGATAATATTTGAATTAACGGAAATGGAATATTCCGGATACATCGTTGAGAATATACAAGATCATTCGAGGCTGTGCAATAATAAGTGTAAACAACAATAACGAAAAACCTAGCAACATCAATGCTAAGAGATGATGATGTTATTCTTAATGATCTTGTACGCAAGTATTCGCTGCTAATAAAAACTAAACATGTACATCAATATACACAGCAACATACACACAAATATACACAGCAACATGCCCACATAGCACAAGAAGAAACAAAACTACACAACACACAGAACACTCATACATACAACCACACATAGTTACAATAAACAAAACACAAGACAGCATTGTCATATATACAAACACACGTATATAGCTACATGTTAAGTAAAGCACAACCAACAACAACCATGACCAGATGCTTCGCGAAGTTACCAGACGATGTCATTTTGCTATATAAAGTCGCTGCCAGTAATCAGCGGGATCAGTGAGATTTTTAATCTAGACGTGTTAACATCGCTAAGTGTTTAGTAGTATAAATACTCGTGTTAATTAAATAGTAAATAAAGTGTTGCCGCATTATATTTCTAAAAGTAATTGTCTGTGTTTTTAATTTGATGCAATTAAACGAATCCTTGAAGGATAAGTAAAAAGCGTTTTTACGAAAAGGTCTAAAAACGTAACAATATATATATATATATATATATATATATATATATATATATATTTATATATATATATATATACATATATATATATATATATATATATATATATATATATATATATATATATATATATATATATAGGTTTTTACTCCCAAATTAAAAATTTTTTAGATCAAATTAAAATTTTTTAAATTCAAACTCAATTTTTTCCAAAACAGATTAACATTTATTTCAAACAAATTAAATTATTTTTATAATAAATTTAAATTTTTGCATATCAAATTCAACATTTTTCATATTAAATTCACTTATTTTAATTTAAAATTAAGTATTTTCATTTTCAAATTCAATTGTTTTTAAAGTTTGTTTAATTGTTGCTTAAAACTAAGTTGTTTTATTTAAAATTTAAATATATTTAAAATTAACTAAATTTTTATACATTAACTCCCTTTTTTGACTTCAAACTGATTTGTTTTTTAAATTAACTTAATTTTTTATATATTTTGTTTTCTTTAATATTGTTAAAAAAATACAACTGCCTGTCCCATTGGAATATGTATCTTCCAATCCTGTACAGTAAACACTTTGGAATTACATATATGTACTACCAAATCTAAAAAATAAGTTGATTCGAATGTAATAAAATTTAAAAAAATAGGAAGAAACCTTTAAAATTAAGTTAATTTATGTTTTTATATTTATTTTATTAAATTTTAAAACTTAACTCAAATCTAGTTCATAGTAGTACTAATCGAAAAGTTTAAAAATTAAACTACGACTCATAGAAATACGTTAAATAAGAGCTTAATACACATAAATTGTTTTTTATAAACTTTATTTTTTAAGCTTTTAATATTGAATTAAAAAACAAATGAATTTGTATTTTAATAATTTGAATTTGAAAAGAAACACATTGAATTATAAATGATAAAAATTTAAGTTAAAAAGGAAAATGTTTAATTCGTGTTGAAAATAATTCAAATTACTTTGAAAAAAAGTTAATTTGTTTTGAAAAAAATTTAATTTGAAAAAAGTTGAATTTGTTCCGAAAATGGGTTAATTTGAGAGTAAAACCTATATATATATATATATATATATATATATATATATATATATATATATATATATATATATATATATATATATATAAAATACATAAAATACATATATATATATACATATATATATGCATATACAAAATGATAAATATATAGTTCTCTCGTTTTTTCCTCTATAGCTCTTCCGTTATTTGTGTTCTGATGCGACCGCGATTATACGAATAATTGGACGATGAAATTTTATATTAAAAACAAAATTTTTTTTATTCAGATTTAAGTTGTACGAATCCGTAATATATTTTCAGCATATTAATGTATTCAAATTACATTATTAATACTGGAATGCATATATTTGTAATTATCAACAAGGCGAATTAAGATCGACAGCTGATTTGCATATATCTGGCTGCAACAAGACTTTGTACCTTGGCTAGAAATTTTGACATAAAACTTGTTTGAAATATGTTAATAATTCTACATGGGTAACATAGTATTTATACCTGATATTAACTCTGATATAATATGAGAGAGAACGTCGGCAGAATAATTATTAATTTTAATATCTATGCAGGGGAAAACGTACTACTGTAAATATCAAAATATTTCATAATTATCATGCAACTGTGTAGTAAACATCTTCGTTTACTCTAACATAGCGTCTATACCTGATATAAAATCAAATATATTCCTATCAGCAAACGTCAAATTTCATAGCAGAGAGAATCATATTACGTGTGGACTGCAATATTAATATTATATCAAATATTATAATATTGTTTTCATAATATATATTTAGAAAACAATATCATGATATGAACTGTCAGAAAACGTACACATTCACACATTTAGACACAAGAAAAGAATTTTGCGTATTAAAATAGACGCAAAACTTCCATTTTATTTTTTTAATATGCACAATAACTATTTTATAAACCAAATTGTTTATAAAACTAACAAAACTTTTACACAGAACTATTTTTAACTTTATACACACAATAAATATATAAAAAATGCCAAAACATTTATAAAACACGCAGTACTATTAAAGTAAACGAAGATGTTTACTGCACGGTTGCTTGATAATTATGAAATATTATGATATTTACAATAGTACGTTTCCCCCTACATAGATATCAATATTTATATAAATATATTTTTCCCTTTATTCTGCCGACGTTCTCTCTCATATTATATCAGAATTAATATCAGGTATAGACGCTAAGTAATAGTACAGTGTGTTTTATAAACGTTTTGGCATTTTTTATATATATTGTGTGTATAAAGTTAAAAATAGTTCTGTGTATTTAAACGTTTTTTTAATTTTATAAACAATTTGGTTTATAAAATACTTATTGTGCATATTAAAATAAATAAAATTGACGTTTTGAAGAGCTTTAGTACCTTAAGGACCTTAAAAACTCTTAAAGAACTTATGGATAGCGCCATTGTTTAAAAATTACGTTTGGCGTCTATTTTAATACACAAAATTCTTTTCTTTTGTCTACATTTGTGTGTATGTGTACGTTTTCTGACAGTTCATATCATGATATTGTTTTCTAAATATATATTATGAAAACAATATTGTAATATCTGGTATAATACTAATATTGCAGTCCAGACGTCATTGGGTAACACTGATTTCCTTGGTATCGTCTATACACTGCAAAAGGGGTATTAATTATCTTGGTATATTTACTTATATTAATACTAATTTTTCCAACCCTAAAAGTTTTAGTAGTGCATATTGTCTGGTTGTCTTTAAGAGCATGGCTTCATCAGGTTTGTGAAAAATTTGTGGATTCTGCCATTATTAAAGTTTAAAGTGGCATTAGTATATTATTGACTAAATGTGAAATAGTTTATGTTTCCAATGATATTGTAATGGGTGTGAGTCAATAATAATACCTACACATGCTTGGGTCGGTTTATGTGTATATATTTACATGTGGATTGTATAAGGGTTGTCAACGGTGCGATTTTGTATCGTTTATAGTGCTTTTTTCATTCATCTATGGTAGATATAGTAGCTTCACATATTGATACATGAATAAGAACATGCCAAAAATTTCTGCAAAATGACAGGGAAATAAATATAAGTGGACTCAAGCTACATCAATAACACTTAGTTTTGCGGCCAAATTCGGTGTCAAAATCGTCTATTGAAATAAAGTTTTGACAACTACACAAAACTGAATGCAGCAAAAACTATATTAATAAGCTCTCAAGGGGATCTGTTATTAGTTTGCCTTGATGCAGTACTACGGCAACCAAGAGAATTAATTGTATAGTCATGCTCCACGTCAAAAATTAGAGCAACAAAACAGTGGAGTGCTGCTGCACATACATATGTATGAATAATAAGCAGCAACATTCACATATGCACCAAAGAACAAAATGCTGTTATCCGACTTACCGCTACCACGTTATATATGTTTCCCCATGGTAGAATAATTCCTTTCTTTGTCGACGTCAGGATAATATAACAAATTTGATACTTAGATACTCGTTGTGGTGAACAATTGAATTCTGCGTCAGACTATTCTCCAAGGGCTACAAAGTAGGAAGATTTTGTTAAAAACAGTCAATTGATGAAAAAAAGTGTAAATAAACATTGTTTTCTTGTTGACGTCGACAAATAGTTACGGAATAAGATGGAATATATATACGGTCTCAGTCGCAAAGCAGCTCTGAGTCAGTTAACATCAAGCCTCGTTGGCAATTATTTTTTAAGTGCAGCCAGACCTCTGATTGTTTACTCTCTTTCGAGAGTTTTGCGTCTCACTCGCACTAGTTAATTTCAACACCTCAGATAACTGTATAGTTTTACAGTTCTTCTGGGGAATATTCCGTGGTTAACTAAGGCATAGGTCGTGTACAGTCAGTCACAGTAACGGAAGAAAATACGGGTTAATAACATCCCGTATGGTCTGAGTCACACCGTCGGAATCTGTGCACCAAATACTTTGCAAATTTACTTTGTAAAGTATTTCAACATACAAATATATACGGTCACCATTTGTCCTTTTCTTAAGAGGACAGTCCTCTTTTTTTTTACATGATGTCCTCGTAGGTAAACAAAAATTAAAGTGTCGTTTTTTTAATTGAAATGTCCTTTATTGCCCTTTTTTATTATTAATACTTTTTTTGTGTAAATACAATAAAATTCAAAATCACCAATACAATAGAAATTATAATCATTGTGCAGAAATTAAAATCTGTTTCTCAAATGACTAATATTTCTGGACATATTTTAAGTTCTGGACATATGTATTTTGTTTAAAAAATATTAATAGTTCTATTCGTTTACCCCAAAATTTGTGCAAATTTGTACTGGATTTTACTGAAATGTGTTCATTTACACAAAAATTTGCAAAAGAGAGCATGAAATGAGAGCGTAAAATGACAGTTGCTGATTGAGAGGCTGCAAATTTTTACTGGACGAATTTTTGCACGTAAAATCCAGTAGAAAACAAAAAACATGATTCAATAGACAAAATGTGAGTTCCGCTAATTTCGATGCAATGGATTTCATCATCTGAAAGCGAACCGGAAATAATTATTCTTGAAAGGTAAAGAAATGAAAAGAGCATACAATCTTGAGTTTATTTTTGGCATCCATGTTGGAATATGCCTTTGGCCCAATTTACACCATGAATTTTAATTCATGAATATTTTTTATCTTTCTTTCAAATCCTCTAGCATTTATACGTTGATTTATAATTCATGTATATTTATATTTCAGTGTTTATTTTTTAGCTTGCTATCGCTTAATTTTCTTTGTGTGATCGTTGTTATTTTAGCATAGGATTTATATACAAGAAAATATAATATAATATAAAATAAAAACTATTGTACGATGACGGAAAAAATATTGGAAAATTTTTCCTTTAGTAATTTTTTTCACTTTTTAATAAAACCACATGTAGATATGATGTATTCACTTTGAAAGACGAAAAAGAATAAAACAAAACAAGAAGAACGAAAAGTAGTGCGAAAGGCAATACAAAAAACGTCATGAAAAAGGCCCAATTTACACCATGAATTATAATTCATGAATATTTTTTAACTTTCTTTCAAAACATCTTCTAAAATCCTCTAGCATTTATACGTTGATTTCTAATTCATGTATATTTATATTTCAGGGTTGATTTTTAGCTTGCTATCGCTTAATTTTCTTTGTTTGATCATTCTTATTTTAGCATTAGTGATTTATATACAAGAAAATATAATATAATATAAAATAAAAACTATTGTACGATGACGGAAAAAATATTGGAAAATTTTTTCATTAGTAATTTTTTTCACTTTTTAATAAAACCACATGTAGATATGATGTATTCACTTTGAAAGACGAAAAAGAATAAAACAAAACAAGAAGAACGAAAGGTAGTGCAAAAGGCAATACAAAAAACTTCATGAAAAACAGAAATCGTGCAGTTTTTTCTACACCTACTTCGTCTCTACACCGCTCACCTACAAACAAAAACACCATGAATAAAATTCATGAATAAAATTCATGGTGTAAATTGGGCCAAACAAATCGTGCAGTTTTTTCTACACCTACTTCGTCTCTACACCGCTCACCAACAAACAAAAACAGCATGAATAATATTCATGAATAAAATTCATGTTGTAAATTGGGCCTTTGTTTTATTTACACTAATGTTTTAGAGATGTAAAGCCAATACATTATATTCGAATACTTCTTACTGCCTATTATTCTGGGCACCGACTATCAGTCATGAAATATTGATACACAATAATGTACACAATAATTGAGTTTAAATTTTATACAGCAGTTCATTTAATAAATACATTTCGTAATGAATTTGTAATTGATAAAATACATTGCATCAAGTACCAAAAACATGTACTGGGCAGTCAAAACAAACCATATTTTACTACTCTAAGCTATTTAGTGATCAGCTGTTTTAAATAACCTGCAAATTTCTGCAATTTTTCCGTTCGCGTAATTTTTTGAGCAAGAGCCAGTCCTGAGAGTAAAATTTTCAAATTGAACAAAATTTACTCAACTACTGGATTTTACTGGAAAAGTAAACGAACAGACCTAATATATGTAAGTAAGTCGGTCATGCCTAGAATATATGCAATTGACTATAAAAAGTAAAAACAATTTTTATTATATTTCTAAAGGCCGAGACACATATGTAGAATCCGTCATACGTTATACGTCGCCTTTTTCAACTGACATGAACGTACTGACGGAAAAGGCTGGCTTAATGAGTACTTTGTTGACGGATATTAAATCAATTGTATGTCCTCCATTTTATTTATTTATGTTAAATTTATATAATTTATAAATTTTTTTTGTATATTATGCATTTAATTTTTCCTGAACACGCAATACAATAAATTAATTAAAACAATTTGAAAAACTCATCGATTTCAGTCAAAGTATTCAACGTACGTTAAAAGTTGGCCAACTTTCGTACTTTGCTTTGACGCAGAAGTACTGAATGTGACAACTCACATAAGAAAGCATGTATTTCAACTCAGATGTCAGTTGAAAAAGCCGACGTATAACGTATGACGGATTCTATGTGTCTCGGTCACCGTAAATATATAGCGTGTTCATGCGGACAACAAAAGTTCGAGCCTTAACTAGTGTTAACGCGCCCTAACTGGTGTTAATGGTGGTTCGCCATACAAAATTTTGTAGGCGATTTATTGTGAACCTTGCTGCGAAACTTTATATGTAAATACTAATTTTGATAGTTTAAAGCAAAGTATATCTATATCAAATAGTCGCAAGAGTACAAAAACAAAATTACAAAAACCACCGTACATTTTGTTTGTGTAAAATTCTAATCTTATGTCACAAATTTTCTTTTATATTATAGATATTTTGTTCACAATTATTTCCAAAAATTTAAATACTTTTCGCATAGAACTTTTTTAAAACAATTAATTTCTTCTTGTTACTTTTCTTAAACAATACACTTTTTCACAAAAATCTTTAACACAACAATTCTTTTTTGCTACTTTTGTTGAATTAATAATGTTTTTCACAATTTTACAAAATTATTTTTTCAACGTAATAAACAAATATGGATCGCTACAAAAGTAAACAAATTTTGACATACGTCCAGGTAAAAACTAAAAAAATTTTAGTCAGCTGGGCTCCTGCATATACTTGATATAAGGTCTGTCTGCGTACTTTTCCAGTAGCAAATACTCAGTAACTTTTTTTGGGAGAGTAAGACCAATTTTACTCTGTCGGCTGAAAATATCTCAAAAAGTACGCAGACAGCATTCAGAGAAATCTTGCAAGAAAACAGCTGATCGGTTTGTAAACAATTGAAATAACAAAGCAAAATAATTTTAGCATATGTGTACGCAAAAGTGAATTCTCGCAATAAATTAAAAAATTATTAATTAAAGTGAAGCCTAAAAAGTGTTTTAAATTAAAAAAAACTTGTTTATTACAATGTTATTAATTTGATAAGTTCAATTTCTTCTTAGTTTTTAGTTTTATTTGTCGGGTTTTTTATAAAACTTCTTTTGTTATTGTTAAATTTAAATTTTTATTTTCATTTCACAAAAATTATTTCATTCAAACAGTAACTAAAAACAGCTGTTCAAACTAGTTGCAAAATTTTGCAAGCAAAAATTTCTCCAGCAACATTTTGCAAGTTCTCTAACTTCCAACTGTCAAAAAATTCTTTTTTTGGCTCTCTCGCTGTAAGAAATTTGGAGTACGCAGACAATATTTTGCAAGATTTTGCAACATTTTGCACAAAATAATGCAAAATATGTGTACGCAGACAGACCTATAGATATACTTTGGTTTAAAGTTTATCTTAAACACAAACAAAAAAATTAATGTGTACTAAACTATATACCTATGTACAGGGTGTCCGCCGGGAAGGTATACTACTTTGTTTTGCCGCCATTTCGATAAACATTAGTCTTGGCAGTTCATATTTGGTAGTCGTGAAGTAGACACGTGGCAAATTTATTATGGAAAAATATTCGATGCCACATCGCATACAGCCAGGATTACAATGGAATTACTGTGAGACCTCTTTCCACAACAAGTTGTTTCAAGAAATGGTGATGTTGATTGACCTCCACGGTCGCCTGATTTGATTGCTCCGGACTTTTTTGCGGGGATATCTGAAAGCAAGGTTTGTGTAAACTAACTAGAAACGCTTGAGCAATTCAAACAAAATATTCGTGATGAAATTAATGTAATACCGCATGAAGAGTGTGAGAATGTAATGAAAAATAGGCTCGTATTTGTGAGGCTAACAGGGGTGGACATTTATCTCATATTGTATTCCATACATAATTGTCGACATTAAATAAAACATTTATCAATATAAGATCCATTCTCTTTCATTTAATCAAAAATTAAACAAAATAGTGTACCTTCCCGGCGTACGCCCTGTATATAACGACGTTGAAAAAAACAGGTTGTACCTATAAAGGCTTTAGTTTTCTGAAAAGAAAAAGACTGAAAAATATTGGCACAAACTGATAAACGTCAAAATGAAATAAGAACAATTTGATCACCAAGGATCATAATCGTGGTTCAGAGAGCGAACCGAGTGGTTCACTTTGCCTTGTGAACATATTTTAAAGGACTCTTAAATAAACGTAGATGTTTCGGATAAGCTGTCACGTTTTACATACCAAGCTTGTGAATAAATAGAAACGTTTGCATGCTATCGTAAACGTGGCGTTACGTTGCGGACGAATATCGTTAATTTAAAATTTGGCCCTGGTGTTGCGTTAAATTTTAATTTCTAAATAAATATCGGAAGAATATACTTATTTGTATACACCTATGTACATACATAAATATTCACCCTTATTCTACTAGGCGTCGGCAACACAAGATGACGCCGTTTTTTATGTTTTGTTGCCAATCGGTATTCCATATGCTAGTATTGCCATTTATCGATTACTACCAGGAAATGTTTGATATTCTATAAGAAAATTTTATATTGATATTGCCATGAATTGCCTTTCATTCTGTCGTCGGGTTTTTTTGCATTGTGTTGTGTTGTTTTAAAACAAAAACTAAATTTTAAAGAAAATATAAAAATAATTAAAAAAATGGAAAATCAGAAAATAAAAATAACAAATCCCAGCCAATTCGAAAAACTGGTGGAAGAGTTGGAAAAAAATCCAGAACTCGCCAGAGGATTTC
>OX637532.1:76178422-76228422 GCA_951800035.1 Linnaemya tessellans
AAACGATATTTTTTAACAAAACAGCAGGCAAATCATAGCATTTGGTATCGATTGAAATTTGTATGACAAGACTTTGTCAAAGCAAACTATGTGAGTGTAAAGACGAACAAAGTTTAAAAGAATACTGAAAATATTTTGCCAAAGTAAACTTACTGAGTGTATGTTGTATGGGGTGGAAGTTTTGATTAACAAATCCAGCCCACATGGGTCCTGGTAGGACCCATTGTGTTACCTGAAAACATCACAAATACTCAAGATCTGTGTACTTATGGGATAGCAAAGCTGCCAATCAAGCACAGCGGCACCTTATAAGTATAAAACGGTTCTAAATGTGTATTGCGTATTTTTAGAAACTTTTGTATTCTCATCAGAGATACATATATTTAAAATATACTTTACGAAATCATCTCAAAATAATATATTGTAGGACAATAATAAGTGGAAAAATAAAAAGAAACCTTACGTAGTGAACGTTTTAAAAATCATTATTTTAATATTTTCTGTAAAATGCGTGATAAAATTATTTTATAAAAGTCACAAAAAGCTATTCACGTTTTTACTTTTTGAAATCAAAGTTGCCAACATCGATATTCAAAATTACGCCTAGAATGAATGAAATTACCTAAGTTGAAGAAAATTTATTTATGTATTTATTTATTTTATTTATTTACATCAATATATGTATGTATGTATGTTAGCCTTCATGGTCAAATAAAGTATATACTGTAAGTTTAAAATTTTGTATGTACACAACTAATTAGCCGTCATATAAACGCTGCAACGTTCTCAAGCGCTAGCTAAATACTTCTAAAGTTGTTATTTAAAAGATACAAATAAATTCAGATTTCTCGGTAACTGATACCAAACCTGAAAACCCTAACTGCAAAGGACCGGTAAAGCATAGATAGATGACCAAGTGGTATTTCTATTTGAATGTTACGCGAAGAATTTAGAAAATAAAATTTTTTTACAAGACTTTTTATGGTTATTCACTTTCATAATTTTATAAAACTGGTGTACATCACGTAATTTTAAGTACTTCATAAAATCACAACCCAAAAAGGTTGAACCTATGTAGGTTTGAAACGTGATCGTGATCGGATACTTTTACATTGTAAACATACCGAACAGCATTCTCAAGTACATATATCTAAATTATACGAAAAAGTGCCAGCACAAACTTCAAGACAATAGTTTACCTGAGACATTATAATAGAAACTGCTAATAGCCGTCTTATATGAAAAGGTGTATATCCAATGAGTGTATGTAACCTTCTCAAAGTGATGCAGGTGTTAGTTCAGATAGCGATAAATCTACATATGTAGGTGTTGTTAATATATATTGGAAACTTCCAAGGAAACAAGCAACAAAGCAAAGCTCCTTAATTTAAAAAAGAAATAAATAGTAAAAGTTGATTAAAAATAGAAAGAAATATAAAACACCATTAACAAAGCTGGATTTTACTTTAAAGAATAAAAAACTTGAAAAAAACTTTTTGTTGTATGGAAAAACGAAAAATAAAATTTCCATACAAGCAATATGGCAGTGTCACCAATGTAAAACTGCAATTCGCGGCGAAAGTGGAATTATGTGTGAAGGAGTTTGCAAAAAGGTGTATCATTGCTCCAAAAAATGTTCAGGACTCGATCAATACTCGCGAGGAATTCTTGATTCTGGCAGTTTTATAAGATTTATATGCGATGATTGCCTTCAATACATACATAACCTAGATATGGCTCTTAATGATGTTCACGACAATGTTAAAAGAAATAGTAACAACTTAGCTGAATATAAAGGAGAGTTTGAAATGGCACTAAAACAAAATGAATATGAAATAAAAAAGTTACTGGAAGCAATAGAAAAAAGATATGATGAAAGAATAAAAAAACTCGATGAAGCCCAAAAATCCTGTGAATTTTATGTAAAAGAATTAAATAAAGTATACAGTAAAATAAATGGTCAAAAAAGTAATGAAGAAATAGTCAACACAATTAAAAAAACAACAAAGTTATGTGCGAAGAGATTAAAAAGACAATAGAAGAAAATAAAGCACAGCCAAATAAGCTATCATTTTCGGAAGCTTTGAAAAATAAAATGGTGATGCCAGATGAAAACAAACAAAACCCCTTAATCGTCAAGCCTAAAGAGAAACAAACCGTTTTAAAAACCAAAGAAGATTTGAATAATAAAATTAATCCATCAAACTTTAAAATTGTAAGCGTGGAACAAAGAAAAAATGGTTCTGTAGTTATACAAAGTAAAAATGAAGAAAAAAGAGAATAAATTAAAGAGGTGCTTCAGAATGAGATTAGCGATTCGTATGAAATCAAAGTTTCAAAACAAAAGTCAATGAAGATAAAAATTACAGGAATGACATTTAAGTTCAACGAAAAAGAGATTGAAGAAAAACTAAAGAAACAAAATGAAATTCTATATGAAGGTGAAATGGAAGTAACAAAACTATATGAATATAAAAGAAATGACCGGGTTATATACAATGCAATATTAAAACAGATAAAGACTCATACACAAATTTGATAAAAGCTCAAAAAGTAAATATTGGGTGGGAAAATGCAGAGTTTATGAGGGAACTGACATAATACAATGTTTCAAATGCAACGGGTATAATCACAAAGCGAATGAATGTAAAAATGATATAATGTGTCTCAAATGTCATGGAAATCACAAATCGAAAGAGTGTCAAGAGCATGTTATTAATAAATGTATAAACTGCATGAGAGTAAACAAAAGACTAAAGCTCGGACTGGATGAGAATCATGCAACAACGAATCGAGAATGTCCAGTTTTCCAAAACAAGCTCAGTGCAAAAAGAAGAAGAAATGGTTTAACGGCATAACAACTATGGCAAATATATGGTATATACACAAACATACAAGGTTTATTAAATAACTTCAACCAACTAGAAATTATAGTACAAATAAATAATCCTGAATTCATTATATTGTCAGAAACTCATCTAACCAAGGAAGTCAGTGAAGCAGAAACATTTTTAAATGGATACAACCAATATAATTCCTTATCAAATTCAAATAGGACCGGAGGCGTAACCATATATTTTAAAAAGAAATGGAATGTTAGACAAATAGCCGAAAATATTGTTGAATCAAAAGTTTGGATATCAGCTTACATGGCACAGAAAGAAAACAACAAATTTATTATAGCTGCTGTATACAGGTCTCCAAGTAGCGCTGAATATGAATTTTTAGAAGCTTTTGAAGAAACTTTAGAAAGACTTTGTGAATTAAGTAATGATATCACAATAGCGGGCGATGTAAACATAGATTGGAACAAACAAAGTTATTATAAAAATAAAACAAGTTATAGAAAATTTTACAAGAGTAACACATACTTCAAAAACAACAATTGACTATATAATAACTAATAATAGAAATATATCAGCTAGTATAAATATTTCTAATAAAAAATCGGATCATGAAGCTATAGATATAATAATAGAAAATAGTAGCCACATAAAAAGTAACATAGCCAAGGAAATTTAAATTTTTAAATACGACAAACAAAAGTTTAAAACAGAAATTCAAGGGATTTATCAAATAAACAGAAATTTCGACATTAATGATAAAGTTAGCATTTTCGACGAATGCTTATTAAATGCCGTTAAAAAATTAAGTATAAAGAAAACTATTAGAGAGGATAAAGAGTGCAGATGGTTTAATCAAGAAATAAACAGATTAAAACAAACAAAAATTCATAAATATCAAATAGCAAAATTTGCAAATACTAAGGCATGGACGCAATACAAAGAAATAAGAAATATTTACAAAGTAAAAATCCAAAATGAGAAAAATAAATATATCAATAATAAAATAAATTTTGCTAAAGATCAGAAAGAAATGTGGAGGCAAAAAATGCAATCGAATCTGTGATATTTAATGATGTAGAATATAGGAATTACTATGATATAGCCGAAAAATTCAACAAATATTTCGTTGACAGCATAACCGCAATAAGATCTGTGATAAACAATGTGCAATATGTCCACAATGTACCTGTGATAAGCTCCCAATTTAAATTCCGATTAATATCTCTAGTAGATTTAAAAATAATATGTAAAAATCTAAAAAGTAAATCAGATTTTGACAAAATAAACAGCAAAATGATACTTGACAATTGGAGCGTTGTAGGAGGAGTAATACTTGACATCATAAATACATCACTACAAACCGGCGTATTTCCTGAAAACTGGAAAACATCGATGATTACTCCAATTGAAAAGATTGCAAAAACAAAGAAATGTGAGGAGTTTCGACCAATTAATGCGTTAAAAACTTGTGAGAAACTTATAGAGAAAGTAGTGAAAGAACAACTAGAAAAGTATTTGGAAACTGAAAATTTACTGTCAAAATACCAGTCGGGATTTAGAAAAAAATTTTCATGTGAAACGGCAGTTAATTATGTAGTAAGCAAGTGGAAAAAGAATTACAGTCATAAAAAATAATTGCTTTATTCCTTGATTTCAAGAGAGCTTTTGAAACAATATATAGAGAAATCGTTCTCCAAAAACTTTATAGTTACGGCATTAGAGATAGGGAACTAAAATGGTTTCAAACATACCTTACTGAAAGGAAACAAATTACAAAAGTAAATACCGCGCAGTCTAAACCATTAATCAATGAATATGGAGTGCCTCAAGGGTCAATTTTGGGAGCTTTACTATTTATAATATATATTAACGATCTACCAAATGTTTTAGAAAAATGTAAAATAATTATGTATGCGGATGACACACTAGTTTTTGCTGAGGGAGAAACAAATCAACAATGCTATGGTGACTTAATGGATGATAGGGAAAATATAAATTCAAGGTTGAATATGAATAAACTTAAGTTAAATGAGAACAAAACAAAACTATTGGAAATAAAGACAGACAGTAACGTAATTTTTAAAATAAACGATCAAACAATTGAAAAGGTAAATGAAATCAAATATTTAGGACTAGTAATTGATAAAGAACTTAAGTTTAAATCGCACATGGACTATGTGTGTAAAAAGATTGGTAAAAAAATTGTTTTTTTTTTAAGAATAAGGAAACAAGTATCCACCACTACTGCAATAAACATCTATAATACTATAATTAAACCTCATTTTGAATTTTGTTCCACAATTATATACTCATGTTGCACTACACAACAAATCGAACGCCTGCAGAAGCTTCAAAATAAAGCAATGCGAACTATTCTAAAATGCAACAGATACACACCTATTAACTATATGCTATTAACTATATGCTACAAGCACTCAAGTGGGTGAATATAAAACAGAGGATTGCTTTTAATACATTAAATTTTATCCAAAAAATAAAAAGAGGAGAAGTACCACAATATTTAATGGAACAAGTATCATACGTAGGAGAAGTCCAGCCATATAGCTTAAGAAATATAAACAACTTCAGAATCGAAAGGGTAAATACAACAGCAATGCAAAGAAATTTATTTTATAAAGGATTGCAACTTTATAACACTCTTCCAAGCTATATGAAAAATGAGCAAAATATCAATAGTTTTAGAAAGAACATATCAAATTTTGTTAAATTCAATATGTAATAGTTTCAACTAATTTTTAATGTAATTCAAAATTCATTTGTTTGTAAAAAGTTATATAATTCAAGAGGTAATTGTTTGGAAAAGTATTTTTAATACAAATAAAGAAACTAATAATAATAAAAAATGTCGAAGGTGGTTTCTCGATGTTTTTTTGGTTACATTTATAGGAATGTCCATAGCTGATGCAAGTCCAAATGATAAAGCCATTGCAGATTTAATACGTTTAGGTTTTTTGCCGGAGATGTGTGAAGAAATATCCTTGTCAATTATGGAGTTTGCTCGTTAAAAGTTTTAACAATATTCTTCGTTCTACTTCCAGTATTCCGTTCTCAACGGATGGAAGGCCTGCTTCGTTAAGAATGTTATCAATTGATAAGTCGATTTGATTATTTTTACTGTTGATTTGGGACTATTACCGTACAGGAACATACCATAATCCATTATGCTAAGTATAAGAGTTATTGTTAAATAAGTTAAGGTATTGATGTGTACGGAACTTCTTAAAGCTAAGTAACGAATTAATTACTCATAAAATTTTCAATTCGTTAACATTTTGTAAAGCAATCCCTAGTATAGTGGTTACCTGAATCGCAGCTTTGTTTTTGACAAATATGAAACTTTTTGGTTTTTTGTGTTTAAATTTTAGCACCTGAATGTTTTATTTGCGGCTGTGCGTATAGATTTAATGAATAGTGCTGCATCTCTGTTGCTTGATTTAGGAAAGGTTTTATTCAAAACTTCCTCTTCGGTTTTTTGTCAGTATTTTGGCCAGTCAGCGCGATGAAATTGATATTTGCTTGATTTTATACCGGTGTTGTTTTCGCGGATTTGCAATGAAATTTCGATTGGAAAATGATCGCTATTATGCAAGTCGTCAATGACTGACCAATTAAGTAATGGTAGTAATGAAAGAGTGCAGAATGAAATATCAATGTGCGTGAAGGAACCATGAGTTGATAGGTGGGTTGGATTACCATCATTTAAAATGCATAAATTCGACTTTTCGATTGCTTTTTCTAAAATAATTCCTTTGTTGTTGTTCTTCATTGAACCTCAGATGGTGTCCCAGCAGTTGAAATCACCGTTAATTATTACAGGGATATTGAAAGAGGAGAAAATTGATGATAATTGTTGTTCATCAATTTGTTGATCAGGTGGAGAGACTAGTAAATTTTATGTTGAGACAGATTTCAATAGCAATTACTTGGTAATTCGAATTGACTGTTAGTTCTTTGTGTGGGATGTTCGACTTTACCAGAACCCCAATGCCTTGTTGTTATGCGTATCTTTAAAGAAGTATAATTTTTGGAAAGTATAGGGATTGTGTTAAATAAAGAATGTGTTTCTTGAATGGATATAACACTGGGATAAAATTCCCTCATTATTAATTGTAGGTTACTATAGTTGTTGAAGAAGCCTTTCACATTCCGTTGAATAATATCAAAGCCCACGGTGGAACATGTATCTATTTCTGAGGTGTTGAAATTCGAATGAGAGAAAGTTTGGTGGTTATGATGCCATTTTGGGCAATTATGGAAATGAAGAATGCATTGAAATCTCATCACGAGATTCCATTGGATTAATTTTTATGTTAAATTGGATATAAATAGGTGACTGAAATTGATTTAATTTTGTATGTAGTAAGAATTTTAACGAACATTTATATTGCTATATTAAATTGAATTAAGATTCATAGGCTAATTGTTCGAAACTTGTTTTTTAAATCTCAGAAAGACATGATAAATATTCCAAGGCACAAAGGTAAGTCAACATCAGTTTTATTCAACTTACACAGCAGAGCAGAGCAGCTGTTGCTGTGTAAGTTGAATAAAACTGATGTTGACTTTCCTTTGTGCCTTGGAATATTTATCATGTCTTTCTGAGATTTAAAAAACAAATTTCGAACAATTAGCCTATGAATCTTAATTCAATTTAATATAGCAATATAAATGTACGTTAAAATTCTTACTACATACAAATTTAAGCTATGGCTTGAGCTACCAATAATAAAATATTGGAAAAAAAACGTTCACATGTACTTAGGTATAAAATTCAAACCAAAAAAGTTTGACTTAGGTATGATGGAACAAAAAATTCAGAAAAATGGGACATGAAGAAAAATAATCAATCGGTAACACGGGTATTATAACAATAACATGTTAACATCAGGTTGATACAGTTCTCGTATTCTTTTTCACAATAAAATTTGTGTAAATAGGAACTGTTATCAAATTCAACTAAGCCACCTAATAAGTGGTGACAAACACAATACACATGAGCACTGATGATGAAAGGGTTGCGTCTTTCGAAAACAGCTGTTCTGCTCTGCTGTGTAAGTTGAATAAAACTGATGTTGACTTTCCTTTGTGCCTTGGAATATTTATCGTGTCTTTCTGAGATTTAAAAAACAAATTTCGAACAATTAGCGTATGAATCTTAATTCAATTTAATATAGCAATATAAATGTTCGTTAAAATTCTTACTAAATACAAATTTAAGCTAGGGCTTGAGCTACCAATAATAAAATATTTGAAAAAAACGTTCACATGTACTTAAGTATAAAATTCAAACCAAAAAAGTTTGACTTAGGTATGATAGAGCGCACAACAGACCTATGAGGCCTAAGTGTAATCCAGGACGGATTGGGATGCTTATGCCCCTATTTTTCAACCTAACCTAACCTAGGTATGATGGAACAAAAAATTCAGAAAAATTGGACATGAAAAAAAATAATCAAACGGTAACACGGGTATTATAACAATAACATGTTAACATCAGGTTGATACAGTTCTCGTATTCTTTCTCCCAATAAAATTTGTGTAAATAGGAACTGTTATCAAATTCAACTAAGCCACCTAATAAATGGTGACAAACACAATACACATTTGCACTGATGATGAAAGGGTTGCGTCTTTCGAAAACAGCTGTTCTGCTCTGCTGTGTAAGTTGAATAAAACTGATGTTGACTTTCCTTTGTGCCTTGGAATATTTATCATGTCTTTCTGAGATATAAAAAAACAAATTTCGAACAATTAGCCTATGAATCTTAATTTGATTTAATTTTGTTTGTAAAGAAATGCTTCCAAGTGTGCTTTTTGATGGAGTTGTTAAAGCATTTTTTAGGGGTTTCGTGATATTCGTTGTTGTTGTCGGTTTGCTAATGTTTGTTGTTGTACTTGTACTGTAATTGGTTTGTTGTTAAAGTGTTTTTTGAGTGTTTGGTGATTTTTGTTGTTATGTTATTGGAGCTCGATGTTGTTGTACTTGAAGTGTAATTGAGGTTTTGTGTCAGTTTTTGATGTTGAAGGTTGGTTCACAAGCTTTGTTGTTGGGTTTGCTGTTGGGATTGTTGTTTGAGGTTTCAGTTGGTTTTCTTTACTTGACTGTTGATTAGCGGTTTCATTTCTATTTATCGTGGGCAAGGCAGCTTAAACAGGTACCCCCACTACTACAACAATTTACACCAAAAAACACGTATTTTGTTGCTAGAAAATGCTCAACTTCTTGTCAAAATCGCATAAGCAGGCTTGCCATTTTAACACTTTTTCAGTGAAGCTATATAAATGAAAAGTTCTGGGATACTGAAGTAAATACAACTGCAATATGCAGTGCATTGCGCCGGAATTAGAAAGGAGAAGGTAGAGAACTTTTTGTAGCTATTTAAAACTTTTACTTCGCCGGCTATATTTTTGCTACTAAGGAGGTGACCAGTACCATGCCTTCATCATTGATTCAGGCTGACAACAACTAACGCAACAATTTCCTAATGCTGATCAGAAGAATTCGACACAATATTCATGACTGAGAGCGGAGTCGAACTCAAGATCCTCCGCTTCATAGTCTTGTGTAAACTTCAACCAACAGCAGCCTCAATGTGATTCAATTAATGAAAATCTCTTTAAGGAGTTATCAGGCTTTGTACTGTTATATTTTGACTGTTTCAAACGCTTTTGTTAATTTATTTAGCTTAAGAGGCTTAGGTATAAAAATATTAATATTTTTTGACCACTTTTACGAATTATATTAATAATAATGCATTTCAATATATTTCTAGTACTATTATATGTAACCATATATGTATATATGAACACTTACTTATTTACGCTATGGCAAGCCTGAACTTTTAAAAGAAATCAACAATTTATGTGATTTGAGTGCAAACTTTTGACATTAGTCTGCTATGTAACCGATAAACACCTGGGCTAGTGGGGTACATGGTTAAGCTGCCTTGTGGGTTCTGAAACAATTGAAGAGTATGTGATGGTATTGCTGTTTTTAGATGGTGGATGAATTGGTATTTACGACGTGCTTCTCCGATACTGTAGAAATTTTTTGTTTCAATTTTGAGTATTTCCTTCATTTGGATATAACGTGGACATTCCTTGTCAACTGACCAATGTTTCCCTGAACGATTAATACAGAACGTTCGAGTACAGTTTTCCATTTTATGTGGTGGCAGGCTACATTGTGGACATGTAGGGTTTCCGTGGCATCGTTTTGCTGTGTGTCCGAGCTTTTGGTAGTTTTTCCAAAGCATAGGGTTAGGGAAATAGTGTTCTACTTTGCACTTGTAATATACTTCAATAACTCCTTGAAGTGTCATTTCCTCGACTATTTCTTCTTCAGGTACTTTATTAAGGCAGGGTGTGCATAAATAACACCATTTATAAAGTTTATGGAAGTATGGATTTTGCATAAAACAGAACATAAGAAACCCAGTGTTTTAGTTTTGAGAAATTTATCTGTAACACGTGAGTTTCGAGCAAGAATCAGGAGACTACCATCGCGTAATTGAGCGATGGAGTTTATCTCTGCTTATAGATTCAACACTTTTTTTAAGTGCAAAGGGGCTGATATCGGTCAATGGCTTTTTAGGATCTACTGATGTGATAACAACATATTTTGGGTTAGAGTTTATGTAAATTTTTGGTGTTGGTAAATCTGGATAGTCGTTTCTCTTTTGTTTTTTTGATGCGATTTCAATATAATCTCCCAATAGGTGGAAACTATTGTTGGAGAATTTATCCGGACGGTCTGCCCCGGAGGCATTTTTAGTTTGTTCCCTTAACAATCCTTATTAACTTATCTTTTGTTAAACTTTGTTTTTAATAATTGTCTTCTTACTTAAAAAGACACGCGGGTATATAGAAAAGAAGAAATTAAGAATCGTTATGTATTTTATATACTGCAACAATAACAAAGAATTGGGGGATTCACACAGAAGTCATAAAGTCATAAAATAATAGCACGAAAAATATTACTACTGTGAACAACCCGTCATAACTTAGTATGCTATCTCAAACATCGATCAGCTGATAAGAAAACAACACATATGTAATTAGAGGTTATCAAAGCAAAAGATAATTAAGATAATTGTAATAAAGTAGTTTGAATATGAGAAAAACTCCATTTCTATTTAAAATTATTAAATTTGTCTTCTGGTGCACAAGAATAGCCATATGAATTTTTATGGATAAACTAAAACAGCTGCTGCTTTGATATGAGCTGAATAAATTTTTTTTTTGCGGCGGCATACGGAAAAACGTTTAGTGGCTGCCAGCTACGTAAGTTAAACGAGAATAAATTTTCACATGTACTATATATTTAGTTTTTTGCGATTTAGTTCTCCATTAATATGTTTTATGTTATAAAAATGTGATTTAATGTGCAGACATATAGGTATGAATAACTTTTTAGCCGTTTTTTAGTCGTGAATCATTTATAAGTACTCGTAACGGCGGAAAACATATACTATAGCCGTCTCGCCTAAAGATTTTCAACCGTTCGATTCACAAAACAAAAACATAAGTGAACGAGTGCTATTATTTTATGACTTTTTTGTATGCAGCACAACAACTTTTTAAACTGGTCTAAAATATTATGATTTTATAACTAATTGCACGAAGTGTGAATCAGAGAACTCCACTTGTTGATTAAAAACCCGTTCAACAATAACAAAGGCACAAAAAACTTGTCTTTTATTTGCAAATGATCAAACTTGCCCGCACACTCTTTTGTTGTTGATTTTAAATCAACCGAACATATGCCTCTTTGCTGGTTCTGATGCTAAACACATCGGCTTACTCACAACAATAATCTTTTTTAAGCTAGGAATAAAAACATTAATCAAACTTGCTCAAGCTTTTATATGCGTTGTTCATTATAAGGCAATCGAACCACATGCAAGTTGAACACTTGCTTATTTTCATCATAGGTCGAATCAAACTTGTCAACTGTGTACTTGTCTATTCCGCTCAACGCTCAAAAATTTGATCAACATTAAAGTACAAAAAGCAAGAAATCATTAGCCCAATTCACAATCCTGTGCAAATGGTCTTGCATTATAGCATTTGCAAATTGAGAGAGTATTTGAGAGCATTTTCAATGTATTTTGTTGGTGTAGAGTACAATTATTTTGCAAATGCAATGATGCACGACCATTTGCACAAGATTGTGAATAGGGCTATTGTGTATGAATTTGTTCATTCCTATCAACAAAGGCACGCTTGTTTTTTTATTTTAATTTACAGTGGTTTATGACAAAATAGGAAATTCTTTTAAGAAAATATTATTTTTATTTGCAGTTCGATATTGCAAATAATATTTATTACTATTTTTGTTTATTTTTATTTGTTCTCCTTTACAGTGGTGTTTTTTGTGTTGTTTAATTTGTATTTCTTATTAAGCTAAAATTGAGAAGCACAAATTTTCTGCAGCATAAGTAGCCCTCCAGTACTTATTCGTTTTCCATAATTATTTCACTTAATATGGACCGTATTATATTTTTTCCCTTACGCCGAGGCGACAAGGTGTAAACTTTCTTGGAAATTTGACTTAAAAAAATTTTTTTCCCTTTTGTCATATTTGCATGTGTATTTCGGCGTATGTAATTCAACTAAATTTGTTCTCTTAATCGGACACATGTTTAACAATAAAAAACAAACAAATGATCAAACTTGTGCTCACATTCTCATTTGTTTCAATTTTGTAAAGAAAAAAGTCCCATAAACCACCGTGCATTTGCCCATGTGTATTCCCTTTAACTTTGTTTTTGATGAACAAATTCAAATAAATACTAAAACTGTACCTCCACTCATGTATCAGTGTTGAATTGGTTATGTTGTTTGCATTGTTGGTATATCATATTGCTCAAGTCACACAGGCGGTCGGTTCAAACATGTTGTGTGAATTAATGAGAATAAGAGCGTTTGGACACGATGAATTTACTGCAAGCCCTTCTCTTGCCTGTGCGATCTTGCTCATAAAATGCTTTTGTTAATTTTACTCATAATCAGAATTTGATGTATACATCAGAATGAAATGATTTTTAATCATCATTGAATTTTTCTTTAATCTTTACAATGAACAAAAATTTGCGTGCTGAACAAAATCAAGAAAAATCGTGATTTTGAAGTACTCTGGTGTGAATACCCCAAATGTAACAATAATAAATAAAAATACAACCGTTCGCTTTAAGAAATAGTCGGAGACTGTTGTTTAAATTTTTAATTACAAATGTACTATTAAATTTTTTTCAGTTTTTTTATGGAAAAAAGAAAAAGATTCAGCGTTTAAAATATATCTACATTAAAATTTTTGTATAATATATTCAATTATTCTACGTTTAAATAGGTATAAGCTATTTTCATTTTTCAAATATTGAGGCATTTCATTAAAAAAATTTAAGTCCTTTATAGAATAATGTATTTTGGGCAAAAGATGTTGAGGCAAAGAAAGGTCTAACGTTGGCCTTCTTTAAATTGTATGGCTGGGCATAGCTACGTTGGCCAAATATTTACACATGTATTTTGGCAGCATTTCTTGTATTTTAAATATGAATATGAGCGCATTCATCACCAGAAGCTGATTAATAGAAAGCCACTGTAGTTTTGTTAGCATGTCTCTTATATGTGTCATCCTGCTGCATTTAAGAATACACCTCATTCCTTTATTTTGAAATTTTTGGAGTCTATCTATCATTTGCTGAGTACTCAAGAATAACACTTTTTTATATTTCATTTATTATTAAAAATTTATAATAAAAATAACAAAAGCTCCCCAGCGCCTCTTGGGCATTGTTGGGGTGAACTGGAAACAAATATATACATAATAAATAATGGTAAATTATGAATATTAAATATTTTACAAAATTAATTAATGTTCTGATTTATTTAATCACATATGTACATATATAGAAGCATTTCAATCCCATCTAGTATGTAACGTTTAAGAGATATTTTGAACGTGGAAATTCTCTGAGTATTCTTTAAGTGTAATCGAAGACGATTGAATTCATAGCAACCAATATACTCAACTCGTTGTTTTGTTGTTTCTAGTCTACATCTTTGAACTTGTACGCTAGTCATATTTCTATTGTTGTGGTTAGTTTGATCTGCTGTAAATTCTATAGCGTGGAAGCTAATGTCGCGTACAGCTTTAAACATGTATACGAGGAGTTGCATTTTATATAGACCATTTATTTGTTGGTAATACTGTTTTACATATATCTTTATATAACAACAATGTTGAATGATGCAATCTTGGAATATTAAAAACTATTTTTAATGCCTTGTTTTGAGCACGCTGAAGAGCTTTAAGATCTGTTGTCTTTTTGTATGCATAGATCATTGGTAGATAGTTCACTTGACTATGAATTATAGCATTATAAATTTGTAGCTTTGTTTTTTTATCAAATAAATATTTAAATTTCTATAGAATACCAATAACCGGAGATATTTTAGATTTGAGTGATTGAATATGGTTATTCCATAAGTTATTTTGAAAATGCATACCTAAGGGCACTGCTACACGTTCAATATACATATATTGTCATATTTGGATCGCGATCTATTTTAATGGATTGATGGATCACGAGCGTATGCTACATGTTCAATATTTATCGCGTCAGTATTTACGTTATTTTTGTGCTGTGAGGATCATTTATTAAAAAAATGTCGCGAGAAAACCAAAAAAAAGCTTTAGCCGACGAGTCCCACAACTCCGGCAATGCCTCCAAATTAAAAATGAAGTCTTTCAAAATAATTTTTTCGGTCCTTAATTCCGATTCCACCGGCAGAATGAATATCGCTTTCGCTATCTTCTGTCATTACCCTTTTAAAACAAACTACACAAATGTAATGAACTTTTTTACTTCTTATTAGTTAAATTTTTTGGACTGCGTCTTTTATTTTATTTGTTTTATTTCACTTCTTAACCCTTAATAGCCTGATTTTTTCTTTTGGCCGGAAAAAAATCAGTGTTATAAAACTTGCAATTCTAAACATATTTTACTCTACAACTTTCTTCGCAATTTCTATTTACCTGAAAAATTTAACAAATACCTGGTTGGTTCCTAGCGGGGCCAGTAGCATATTAAGGGTTAACGTATCGCGATCTAATATCATGAAAATGCTACATGTTCAATATTTATCACGCGATCCACGATCTGGATTTCATATTGTAGGCCATTCTGCGATATGAATCGCGATCCATCAATACAGCATGCTACACGTTCAATAAATATCGCGATACTGGATCGCGTTCAATATACATATATTGAACGTGTGGGTGCTGGTGGCTGAAGTAGTAGAACACGAGACTATGAAGCGGAGGGTCCTGAGTTCGAGCCCGCGCTGAGTCATGAAATATTGTGTTGAATTTCTTCTGATCAGCATTAGTGCGTGGTTGTGTTAGTTGTTGCCAGCCTGTTTCAATGATGAAGGCATAGTCACTGATCACTGAACATAATTGGCAGCGACTGACACTATCATATACTAAAAGCAGAGTAACAGCATCCACCTTCGTCGGCCCTGTAGCAAAAATTAGTCGGCGAAGTAAAAGGTTGAAATAACTACAAAAACAACTGTCTATCTTCTCATCTTTCCTAATCTGTCCCCTCAATACTATCCCCTCGTTTTCAGTTCCGGCGCAATGCATTGCATATATAGGGGTCATCCCCTGAGTGCTGGTCCTACTCCTAAAAAAAAAAAAAAAAAAAAAAAAAAAATATTTCAGTGAATCACATTCATTGATTTCTACATCAACAACTAAAACATTAAAGACTGGTGTATTCCTATGGCAAAATGGGCGGAATCTTATAACTTTTGTTTTATCTTTGTTTAACGATAATTTATTAATTCTGACATAGTCAAGTAGGACTTGGCATCATATTCCATTTAAGATTTTAAAATTAATTCATGATTGTATGGGTAAAAAAGGCATAAGTCATCAGCAAACATTACTAGTAGAGTCACTGAGCTATGATATAGTTCAATTGAACGTTTCAGTAAACTGAATGAAATGAGCGCTCACTACAATAGATGATTTTAGCTCAGTACTGAACGTTTTTGTGTCAGCGGTTTTATTTCAGATATTGGATTATACATATTTGCCTCTGAAACTCCACGATATTATTCTTATAGTTTTTGCCATATTGAAATATGATCAAGGTGTTTTAATAAATGTGGTTAGAACGTCTTTAATCACCCTTGCTGTATCATTATAACTGAGCTACTGCGCCACTGATCTGCTGAGCTATTAAATAAACTACCTCAGTAAACTGAGCTGAGCTAAAATGAGCGGTCAGCTCACTGAGCTGAAGAGCACAACTCTAATTACTAGTTTACCATTAAATTTTATGTTAGAGATCTCATTTATAAATATTGTAAACAATGTTGTTGAATAGTATTCGAAGTGAGGTTTCATTGTGGTATTGTAAATATTTATGGCGTTGGTTGTTGAAGATTTATAACTAATTCTTCTTAAAAATGCAATTTTTTTGGCATCCTTTTTACATACGTCCTCAAAGTGTGGTATAACATTTAGCTTGTTATCCATAATTATTCCCAAGTATCTTTATCTCTTCAGTATTTTCAATGATTTTCATAAACTTTATCTCTTTCAGTATTTTCAATGAGTACGGTTTCAGAGGCAATTCCGTTTATTATCATCGCTTTTGTTTTATTTGTATTTAACTTTATTTTATTAATTTTTAAATATGTTTCAATATTTTCTAGGTTTTCGTTGAAGTTCCGTACACATTCATTAGGATTTTCCCCACATATATAGATCAGTATATCATTAGAAAACATACATACCTTGCATTTTTTAACTACGTTTTGCAGGTCACTCATGTAAATTAAGAATAAGAGTGTTCCCAGTACTGGTCCTTGTGGTACTCCTGTATCAATTGTCATTGGGGTCGAAACGTAATTTCCACATTTTGCGTTTTGTGTTCGGTTGCTGAGGTAGCTTTTGAACCAAAGAAGATCCGTTTCTCTAATACCATGCTTTTGTAAGTTTACCAGTAAAATGTCTCTATCGACAATTTCGAAAGCCTTCTTTAAGTCTAAAAAGACTGCTACCACACAATTTCTCTTTCCTACTTCCATTTTCCACTCCGGTATTACGAGATTCAATAGAGATTCACAATTATGGTTTTTTCTAAATCCGTATTCTGTTTCATATAGGAGATTATTAGTCTCAAAATATTTACTTAATTGATACTACCTTTTCCGATAGTTTACTTACTAACTTATTAACGGGACGAATTTCGTTTGTTGCCCTCGTATAACTTTTTGGATTGGAACGATATAAGCTTCTTTAAGAATATCAGGAAAAATACCCTTCTGAAGGGATTTTGTTATCAAATTGTGTAATGAAGGTCCTATCATATCGTAGTTAACAAGAAGAGTTGTAATTGTAAGAAAATGTTGATCCTTTCCATTGTTTATAGTTTTCATAATCTTTTTAAGCTTTCCTATATCGAGTAAATCAAATTTAAAATGTGTTTGATGGTTGGTTGATACGAATATTATCTTCATATTTAACAAAGTAATACTTGTGTCAATATCTTTTAAACTTTGTATAAAAAATGAGTTTAGTTCTTTTGCTATTTGCAATTCATCAGTTACTATTATGTCATTTATTTCTATTTCATTGATTTGCGAGTTCTCCTTTTTTAATACGGATTTTTTTATATCTTTTTGGTTAGAACATTCGTTTATCTTGGTGTTTATATAATTAGCTTCACTTTTTTTAACATTGAACGATATTGGTTTCTTATGCGCCTATAATGCTTTAATTTTTTTTGCTATATAATTTGTAGATGTTTTTTAGGTATTTTAATTTCTATCGTCTCATGATCACTGATCTTCATTTTTTCATATATGTATATTAACTACAATATTTTCTGTATTAGTAACGGCATAATCAATTAGCGACGATGTGATGTATGATATACATACGTGTACGATAAGTAACCATTTCATTAAAATAATTAATTGTCTGTTATTATTTCTTCCAATTTCTTCTTATAAAAAGTAGATCCCAGTCAATCAATGTTGAAATCACCAGTAATCAAATCATTTTCATTTTGGGCAATAGTTTCCATTTCTTCCTAGAAAAAATCATTAAAGTGTTACTCTGACGAGTTTTGTTAATTAGGTGATCTATAGACTCCCACCAAATATAATAAAACATTATCATATTTCATTTCAATTTTTAGCCAGCAAATTTCTTTTTCAGTCGATTTTGCAGTCTATTGTTTTGACATTCCATTTCTCATTAATATAAATGCATACTATCACATCGAAAGACCTTGAAGTGTTCCAAAGATATTTCAGTGTTATCGATATTATTAGTTAGATGCTTCTCGGAAATACATATGAAATCAAGGTTTTCTTCATAGCAAAGTACTTCTAACTCTTTTATATTTTTTATTAAACTTCCAATATTGCGGTATATTCCTTTTATGTTTGTTAGTTGCTAATAGGCAACCTTTTCAGACTCAATCCTATTTTTTCTTATTAATGTGGGACATTCTACATTTCTACAATCATGGTTATTGTTAATATCCGCCAACTTCAATATTTCTTTTCCTTTTTCACAGTTAATACATTTGACTATATTATTTTGGCATTCTTTATAAGTATGGTCAACTTCACTACATTTTGCGCAAATTTGTTCTTCATTTTTGCAATGTCTAGATATGTACTTGAATCCCCAACATTTAAAACATCGCAACACGTTATAACTCTTATATGTTAATGTGACCAATATTTATAATTTGGCTAAATCCTTCACCGTTAATTTCAATTATAGCATTAAATATTCTTGGGTTCTTGTGTGATATATAAACGCACTCTATGTAACCGCAATCGATATTATTTTGTTTTCTTATAGCATTTACAATAGTATCTTTATCTAACTCTTCACTCATTCCTGTAATTAACAATTTTGGATTTCTCATCTTTGGAGCTCGAACCTCGTAATCGTTTCCCATTTTCTTTTATTTCATTTGTTAAGATACTTCGATCATCTTCATTTTGACAGCTGATAGCTACTCCTTCATTTCTCTAAACCATTCTCTTTACTTTCGTTTTAAGATTTCATGGTTTAATTTTCTACTTTACTTCTTTCTGGGTCACCTCACTATTTTGTTTTTATACCCTTCACAAAAAAGTGAAAGGGTATATATAGGTTTGTCATTCCGTGTGTAATTTCTTCGATATGCACATGAGACCCCATAAAGTATGTATATATATTCTGGATCCTTATGAATAGCCATGACGATTGAGCGATGTCCGTCCGTCTGTACGTTTTCCCAAGCCCCCAGAAGAGCTCGTTCTTGGACCGTTGGATTGGAAATGAAGTTAAATAGGCTGCTATTGAAATTCAGAAAGATCCAAAGTATGGTTCCAGAGCTTGGGAAGCTTACACCTATTTCTCGACGCAAAATTTATACCAAAAATCAATTATTTTTTTTAATGTTTGTAAATTAAACCTACTTCGTGCTTTGGAGAGCCTCAATGGTCTATTAAAAACTAAAAAAATTAAATTTTTTTTCCAGGGATGGGAAATTAAAAATTTTTTTTTCGGCCTATTCCGTATTTTGTAGTACATGTAGTAACTAAAATTGTTAAAAATGTCAAGTTTTTCTTTAACAAAACCACTTTATACGTCATGAAGATTTGCATTGGCCAAAAAAAAAAATCAAAAATTTTAAATTCAAATTTTGCTACCAGGGGTGGGAAATTGAATTTTTTTTATACATGAAAGTAATCAAACAGGCAACTGATGTTGTTTTTTGCTAACTAAAACTGTCTTATAATTTAGGAAGAACATAATTGGTATCAAAAATTCAAAAATAAAAAATAAAATTTCGAATCCAGGGATGGACAAGTGCAATATTTTATGGTACATGAAAGTTACCTCAATTGTAAAAAATTTGAAATTTTTAGTAAATAAAACTACCTTATACCTCAAGAAGCGTTGCACTGATAAAAAAAACAATAAAAAAAATTAAAATTTCGTTTCTAGGGTTGGAAAAAATTAATTTTTTTTGGTACATGCAATATTTTGTAGTACATGTTATAACCAAAATGGCTGCAAAATTCGAGTTTTTCTTAAACATAACTACTTTATACCTCATGAAGATTTCCATTGATAAGGAAAATTTTAAAAATTTAAATATTTCTTCCAGTGTTGGGAAATTGAAATATTTTTTTAAACATAAATGTAACCAAAACAGCGATTGACGTTGTTTTTTACTAATTAAAACTATATTTATAACCTATATGGTTATAAATATTAAGTTTTTCTTAAATAAAACTATTTCATGCCTCATTAAAAGTTGCATTGGTAAAAAAATTTAAATTTCGTTTTCAGGGTTGGGAAATTGATATATTTATTCTGCATAAAAATAACCAAAAAGGCAATTGACGTTGTTTTTTTTTTTTTTGCTAATTAAAGCTGTTTTATAATTCAGGAAGAACCGAATTGGTATTAAAATCTTAAAAAATCGAAATTTCGACTCCAGAGTTGGACAAATGATATATTTTATGGTACATGAAAGTGACCAAAAAGTTTGAAAATTTAAATTTTTTTGTCAAGTAAAACTATGTTACACCTCACTAAGAATTGCATTGGTAAAAAAATAAAAATTCCAGAGTTGGGAAATCGAAATATTTTTCGTACATAGTACATACATAAATTCAAAATTTTGTGCTTTTAGTGAATTAAACCTATTAGATATTTCAGAAAAAATTAAACTAGTATCAAAATATTATAAATTCGGTTCCGGGGTTGGAAAATTGAAATATTTTTGGTATATAAAAGTACATACATAAATTCCAAATTTTGTTTTTTAGTGAATTAAAGCTATTTTATATATCAGAAAAAATTAAATTAGTATTAAAAAATTAAAAATTCGGTTATAGGGTTGGAAAATCGACATTTTCCGATTCATAAAAGCAGCCATTTCATTTGTTATTTTTTGATTTTTATGATGAATTATACCTACTTTATACATCAGAAAAAAGTAAACTGGTACTAAAAACCAACAAAATCTAAAAGACGATTCTACGGTTGGACAATTAGAACTTTTTGGTGTACATGAAACGGATTTTTTGTTTTGTTTGTAATTTAAACATATTTCATATTTTTGAAAGACGTTCATAGGTATTAGATATAAGAAAAGCCAAACATTTAGCTTACTAGCCGAAAAATTTAAACGTTTTCTTAAATATAAAAGTAACCGATAGCATCATTTTGATTATTTAATTAAACCTACTTTCTGTTTTGGCAAGAAAGAAAGAAAGTAGAATTACATCTGTGAAGGGTATTTAAGATTCGGCACAGCCGAATATAGCACTTTTACTTGTTCTTTTTGGCTTGAATAAACTGGGCATTATTTGTTGACCAGCACTCAGGAGATGACCCCTACACATGCAGTACATTGCGTCGGAACTAGAATGGAGGGGGTAGTATTTAGGGGACAGATGAAGAAAGATGAGGAGATAGAAACTTTTTTGTAGCTAGACGAATATATTTTAAGTAGTCTCCTCCTATAACTGTATATAGATCATTCGAACGTCTTTAAAGCTTGTGGCAAATTATTAAAGTCGCTAGCTACTCCAACCCCAAACTAGCGCTTAATAAACCGGCTCAAGTAACTTATAAGTTTTATAGGAAAAAATAAGTTCCTAAAGTTTATAAAATCAGCAAAGGATAAACCTAAAAACTTTACCACAAATGACGAAAGGAGTATGAATATTCGAAAGGAGTATAAATTAGCTTAAATGCCCATCAGCTGATTTGGAGTGTGAGAGTGTGTGAAAATATTTCCACGAAATTTTACAAATATATAAGAAAATCTGAGTTGCATTGGAAAAGTAGCTGCACATCATCTGCGAAAGCAAATGGTTGACACATTCTACTAGACAAATTCTGAAAAATATCATTAACAAACAATATAAAAAGTAATGGTCCAAGAACCGAACGCTGCGGCACTCCACTATGAACTGGCACCCAGATCTTGCGCCACCACTGCTTTCAAAGAGCCATACAATCTATGAAGCTTAGAAACTAACAGCAAATGATCAACCTTATCAAAGGCCTCTGCTAAAGACAGCACACCAACACCCTTACAGGAAATGTTTCTTCGAATAGCATCAATAAGACCATTAAAAAAAAGTAATAGCTTTTCTATTGCAACGGAACCGTGATTGGCAAGCAGAAAGTTATTATTAATATATTCAACAAATTTCATATTGAAAAGATGCTCAACTATAATTGGCAGAATTTATTTATATTATTATAATGGGAACAATTTTGGTAATTTTCCAAAGTTGATACCTCTAATAATAATAGTAATAACCATGTTGATCAAATGCAATATGTATTTATCAGCAATTGGCATTAACAGCTTAATAAAGTGAATAAGCGCGGAGCCATCATGACTAACAGACTTAGATATAATCCTATTAAGGGCACTAATCGTCTCACAAACAGTACAAAATGAAAAACCATCCCACCGAGTACCAGCAGTATCATCTACACCAGCTTCCCTGACAGTTTGATTTTTATTTAAAATTTACCAAATCTGCGCACTATTCTTATTCCGAAACATTAAGCTGTGAGCAATTTTCATTGAGACTGCTCTGATATATCATTGATTCAAAGAAATCTATATAACCGCATTGTAGTCATAATATTCATGAAACAGTCGTAACACTCGATACTGGAACCTTGAGCAAAAGAAACATCAGCGAGTAGCATGTAATAAGCGGACATAGTTTTGGTTAGGCGTATCTACCAACTCTGAACTCAAAATAAAAAATAATCTATTAAAGAAACTGAATTACACTGAAGGCTAAAATAAGTAGCAGAAGATTATGCAGGACCGAAAGACCCATTCAATCACATGCAGCTCGGACAAACAAGGATTTATCGTAATCCAATAAGTTATAATTGAAGTTACGAACAACAACAATATTCGGATACCTCCCAAAGCAAACCTCATGCTCAAAGGACACAAACTCCCCATGTGGAAGGTATACAACTCCAACCAGAACTTTGATATCCTGAAAACAAACCTTAGCAAAGAAATACTCAACAGCAACAAAGTTAGTGCATCTATATATTACCCTATGCTCAATATCACCAGCAACATAATGACACACTCTACATCCCCTCATATTGGGCTGATGATTTCTACGGCAAACATTACTATGAATATCCACAACACCATCAGATACAATCTCGTTGAGCTAAGTTTCATTCTCTCCAAAAATATGCAAATAACGTCCATCCAATAATTGCTTAAGCCTAGTACTCTGTTTGAATTTGTGGAATATGTTGCGCAACATGACTTATTTCAGTTTCAGTTTTTTTCCTTTTTAATTGAAATTATGTTTTCCATTTTCAATGAGAAATTTTTTTTTTTCGTTCGAAATAAATAACATTCATGTTATTTCACATGTTTTTCATAATTAAAACAGAGTACTAGTCTAGCAACATTTTTCCACAAATATTTCGATTGAATATTTTTTGTATGGGTTCTGTCAGAATTTCACATGAAATTTGAAACAGAATACTAGGCTTAAATTTAAAAAAAATTAGATATAATTATTCAACTCAATTAAATTGAATTTATTCACTACTCCGACAAAAAAAAAATTGGAAAATGGTTGGTCCTAAAAGCCATCCCTGCAAATTTTCTCTAATATTAACTACATCCTCATATGGAGTTAAAACGTGAAGTTTCCAAACAAAATCACTTTTTTCGAATATTTTAGACATTTTCGTTGCTTCCACGTTTGATGCTGTTTGTTCTTGAACTTTTGGGGATTCCTCTTTTTTCATTTATTCAGCGTGCAAATTGTGATTTAAAAAAAATATACAACGGGATCGACTGCGCCAATATAATAACTTGAAATGCGAGATGTTTCTATTTATTACTCTACTTTATTATATATTTATAATTAACGTCCTTACAATGGTAGATACAAAAAAGGAATGGCATGAAAGGCAAATAAGAAATATTATCATGATGGAGATGACAATAAGAGATTCATTAGTATCGATTTTATTATCATTATTGGAGTACATAACAGATATGTTTTTTTTAAATGTTTCACAATTCGGCCACGCTGCTATACAGAATTCAGTATCACTAAAATATCTCCACCACCGGTAGGCACAATAAAACAGATATGAGCTGAATCCTTCACATAGAGATACAATTTGTAGAATAACTTCCCTCAAGTTTTTTATGTTTCTCAGCAGTTCTTTCTAAAGTATGTGTGCTATTCAATGCTGCAGGCAATACAAATAAAGTGAAACTGTTTTGACCTAAAACCTTACGCTCTTCAATTGACACGTCAGTATATGATATGGAACAGGTAAAAACGTTATATTCGGCCGGATCGAATCTTAAATGCCCCCCAAATATTTAGTAAGTAAATTTCAAATGTTTAACTTGGTGGAACGAAGTTGCTTTAAGACATCTTTGTACCCAATTTTAAATCTCTATTTTGACAGAGTAATTCCGGGAAGGGCCGTGGGGGAGTCGTTTCACCTCTGTAAGATTGTAGAACATCTCAGCTTCTGATAAGCTTAAGGAATACAAATTGTTCAATATTTACACTATTTTTGCATATAATATCGTACGCCAACGCCCACTAAAGGGGGCGGAATCCAAAATCATGTTTTCCACAGACGAAATGTAGTCTTGAGTAAAATAATTTGTTAAATTTTTAAACTATTTTTGCATATAATAACACCCACTAAAGGATTTTATTGCTCCAAGTTTAACGGTTGGACCTTCTTTGACATAAAAATATAACAAAATTACAACAAAAAAAACTTTAAAACTTTAAACTTTATTAGAGGTTGGTTTAGTTCTTCTTTTTTTCTTTCTGACCCGATTCAGACCATTTACGAACTTGACCTGTGGTATCCTTTAAGATATATTTATAACAAATTTCAAGCGTCTGGCTCTCTTCGTTTGAACTGAATCGTGATTCCCATAGACGGACGGACATGCCCAGATCGTCTTAGATTTCATCACTGATCAAGAATATATATACTTTATGGGGTTTCAGGTGGATATTTCGCTGCGTTACAAACGGAATGTCAAAGTGAATATACCCTCCAATTCTTTTTTGGAGGACATAAAACAGTCCACATAAAAAACATCCAACATTCTTTTGAGTTTTGGTAACATTTTTCTTGCAAGAGGGCAGAAAATATTCCTTTTTCGCGGGCATTTTGTTTATGTATGCACAATAAACACCAATAACAAAAAAAAAGGCTTTACTTCAACTAATTCTATTATTTTCTATTAAAAGTTTTTTTTATCGGCTATTAGACATATTGTCTTAGTTAATTTATTAAATATTAGTGCTTTGTTTGTTATCTGGTCAAGTATCTCTAATGTCTTTATTTCATTGGCTCTTATACTAAATCGCCAGTATACTTCAACCTAATACCAATATAACAAACCACAGAAAGTCGAACCCTATAGGATCTATAACAGCCCATAGCAACATATTGCCTGCGGTAAGTCAGATATGAATACAATAATATTCTGCATGAAGGCTTCGAAAAGCCAAATTCAGAAGAGATTTTTTAAGTAGCACAGTTTAACAAATACTATATACTTATTGGTCAGTAATTCTGTAAAACATTACACGTACCTGATAGAAACTACTCTAGAAATAATAATGTTGTTGCGTAGTGCTTTTGGCTGAAGTAGTAGAACACTAGAATATGAAGCGGAGGGTCCTGGATTCGAACCCGCGCAGAGTCATGAAATATTGTGTTGAATTCTTCTGATCAGCATTAGTGCGTGGTTGTGTTAGTTGTTGCTAGCCTGTTTCAGTGATGAAGGCATAGTCACTGGTCACTGAACATAATTGGTAGCGACTGACACTATCATGTACTAAAAGCAGAGTAACATCACCCACCTTCGTCGGCCCTGTAGCAAAAATTAGCCGGCGTAGTAAAAGGTTGAAATAGCTACAAAAAAAAGCAGTTTATTTTCTTATCTTTCCTAATCTGTCCCCTCAATACTATTCCGTCGTTTTCAGTTCCGGCGCAATGCATTGCATATGTAGGGGTCATCCCCTGAGTGCTGGTCCAACTCCTAAAAAAAAATATATATATATATATATATATATATATATATATATATATATATATATATGTAGAAGGAAACCTTTGATATGGTTATATATCGTCACCTTAAAGACCAAACAACCTATCAGCAGTTTTCAAAAGTTTACAGGAGAGAGAAAAAACGTTATAAAATTGGAACTATTTGCAATATTGAGCCGAAAATTATATATTATGATTAAAATGAAACCAGAAGTATATATCGGTTGAGAAAGCTTTGTTTTTCTAAACACAGCTTATGATATGGCGCTTAGGTAATTTGGAATTGTAAAAACCTGAAACCAAACAACCTATCAGCAATACTAATTAGTATGAATAATTAGGCATTCCTTTGAACATATAATTATTATTTACATTAAATAATAATACTTATAGTTTCTCTTACTTGTTTAAACAAAAAGTGCTTAATGTTTGCTTAAATTACACTATGCAACAAAATTAAACTTTTATCATGATTTTTGATGATTTATTTTCCTCTTTATTTAGTACGTCACGGCCTTTTAAAATAGAATTTTTTTAATTTTCCTAAAGTTTTTGATTTTTAAATAAAATTATAGGTGGTTTTACAAAAAAATCTACTTTTTTATTTATTGCAATGTTAATAACTAAATAAAAAGTTACATTAATTAAATTAATTAAATTAAATAAAAAGAAAACATTTCATTAAATAAAGCTACCGCAAAAAAAATATTCAAAAGGTATGTTATCATAAAAGTAATGGCAGTCTGCCGGAAGCAAAGTTTTTAAATCTTGTAAATGTTGCCATTTCTTTTTGGAGATGTCCCATGACATCTGCCAAAAACGTTGAAATATTTCTTCACGTAATTTTTCAGAAAAAATAGAACAATGTCGATTTGAAGCCTTTTCACAACATTTTGATGTGCACCCAGGTTTCATTTCTCTTGGCTTCCTGCAAACGATTTTGCCTTTTGAAAAACCTTCATATTCTTTACCGTTCATACGATTTTTCTTTCTTTCTTCTTTTTTGTTGACTTTTTTAGGAACTTGCATATCTGCCTCAAGATTATTTTCATTTATGGAATACATTTTATTGTGTTTTAGCACTTTTTTATGTTCTTTTCACTTCTAATAATAAATAAAATGTAATAAAACACAAACAACAACAAATCAAAAGTAACTGTGTTTCAAAAAAAAAAAAAAATTCAAGTAAATAATTACTCTGATTTCTTTAGCGTGAGTGCTGATAGGTTATTTGGTTTCAGAAAATTGTACACTTGCTGATAGGGTATTTGGTAATTTGGTAATAGCTTGGTTATTTCTAATATTAGAAGTTTAAAATTTTGCATACATATGCTTTATGATATAGGGAATAATATTAAATAAAAAACTAAATTTTGAAAAATTTGCTGATAGGTTGTTTGGTCTTTAATGTGACGATATAGTCTTTATGAACCTGATCGAAATATTGTCACGAATATTCAAAAAACTCCTTATACCGCATTCTCCTAACTGGAAAGTGTCACGTAGCCTACCATAATGTCGGTAAAACGTCTCCACTTGAGTATCCACATCACAAGTGTGCTATAAATAGAGTCAGACTCAGAGTTCTTAATGATGTCCTGAAAAACCATCCAGTCAATGCTGCCTTAGTCCCTACATACAACCAAAGTAACAGCTACCCTGTATGGAAAATCAATACAAATAAAAACGAAAGCGTGGTGTAAAAGAAAGTACGGTGAACTGACCAGATGATTGCAATGACGTAATGTCGCTTATCAAACAATAATCTATCAATGAAGAACAACTGAGTTGTGGACAAGAATGTGTGGGCAAATACAAGGCAAATTTCAATAATCTCTAAGGCGGACTCAAATTCCGTATGTTGAAGTGTGCAAGTTTTAAGTTACTTTAGTTAGAATTGCTATTTTTATTATACTATATGGGATTATTATTTTATTATATTATAATAATGTTTGATAAAAATGGTTTATTAACACTCATGTTAATTTATTTCCTCTTTTTTTCTATTTAAAAAAAATTGCTCTGCGTTTTTGTTATTTGTCGTTATTGTGTTACAGAATTATATAAAAAATATATATTACTATTATTGTGGTAAATTTTCTGATTGGCTTTGAAATTTTTTTTAAATATAATTTGTTCTTTAGAATTGTGATTATTAAACCAATTGCATTAAATTAAACCATTTAATTTAAAGTAAGATATTTCAATAATAAACATGTAAGTGAAATTAAAGCTCTACAATTTGTCCAAATGACGGAATCAAAGGGTGAATTCCAAAATATCAAAATACTTTGCAGTGATGCCAAGTTACATTAGCTACAAAAACAAAACACATGAGACTTTGCATCAGTGCAATGCATATTGATGCTTTGGAACTCAGCCAAACTCTAGATGTTAAAGTGTGTAAGTTTTAAGTCATTATAGTTACAATTGCAATTTTTATACCCTTCCAAAAAAAAGTGAAAGGGTATATCTAGGTTTGTCATTCAGTGTTTAATTTCTTCGATATCAATATGGGACCCCATAAAGTATATGTATATATTCTGAATCCTTATGAATAGCGATGACGATTGAGCAATGTCCGTCTTTCTGTACGTTTTCCCAAGCCCCCAGAAGAGCTAGAGACTTCGTTCTTGGACCGTTGGATTCGAATTGAACTTAAATAGAGTGGTATTGAAATTCAGAAAAATCTGAAATACGGTTCCAGAGCTGGGAAGCTTACACCTATTTCTCGACGCAAAATTAATACCAAAAACCAATTCTTTTTTTGGTTGTTTGGTATCAAAAAATAAAAAAGTCAAAATTTCGAGTCCAGGTTTGGACAAGTGCAATATTTTGTAGTACATTAAACTGACCAAACTGCTTAAAAATTTAATTTTTTTTCTTAAACAAAACTAATTTATACCGCAAGAAGAGTTGCACTGATAAAAAAACCAAAAAATTAAAAGTTTTTTTTTTTGGTACTTGCAATATTTTGTAGTACATGTAATAACCAAAATGGTTACAAATTTTGAGTTTTTATTAAATAAAATCATTTTATACCTCATGAAGATTTGCATTGGTAAAAAAAAGTTTTAAAAATTAAAATTTCGCTTCCAGGGTTGGGAAATTGAAACTTTTTATACATAAATGTAACGAAAATGGTTATAAATTTAAAATTTTTTTAATAAAACTACTTTATACCTTATGAGGAGTCGGATTGATAAAAAAGCAAAAAAAAAATTAAATTTCAATTCCAGTACTGGGAAATTGAAAGTATTTATGGTACATGCAATATATTGTAGTACATGAAAGTGACCAAAATGCTTGCAAATTTCAAGTTTTTCTGAAATAAAACGACTTTATAACTCATGAAAACTAGCATTGGTAAAAAAAAGAAAACAAAAATTAAAATTTCGTTCCCAGGAATAAGAAATTGAAATCAAATATTACAACAAATCAAAATTTCGATTCCAGGGTTGGATAACTGCAATATATTGCAGTAAATAAAAGTGACCAAAATGGTTACAAATATTAAGTTTTTCTTAATATTAATATTAAGATTTGCATAGGTAAAAAAAAACAAAAAAAATTAAACTTTCTTTTCCAGGGTTGGGAAATTAAAATATTTTTTATGCATAAAAGCAACCAAAAAGGCAATTGAGGTTCTTGTTTTTGCTAATTAAAACTGTTATAATTCAAGAAGAATGAAATTGGTATTAAAATCTTAAAAAATCAAAATTTCGATTCCAGGGTTGGACAAATGAAATATTTTATGGTGAGCAAAAAGTTTTACAATTTAAATTTTTTTGTCAAGTAAAACTGCGTTACACCTCACTAAGAATTGCATTAGTAAAAATATAAAAATTCGCTTCCAGAGTTGGAAAATCGAAATATTTCTGGTACATAAAAGCACCCACATAAATTCCAAATTTTGTGTTTTTAGTGAATTAAACCTTTTTTATACTTCAGGAAAACATAAATTGGTATTACAAAATTAAAAATTCGGTTCTATTGTTGGAAAATCGAAATTTTTTGATACATAAAAGTACCCACATAAATTCCACATTTTGTTTTTTTAGTGAATTAAACCTATTTTATACTTCGCTAAAAAATAAATTGGTATTAAAAATTTTAAAAATTAAAAATTCGGTTCCAGGGCTGGAAAATCAAAATTTTTAGTACATTAAAGTACCCATATTTTTTTTTTTTTTTTTTTTTTTGTGAATGAAATCTTTTTTGTACTTCGGGAAGGGTTAAATTGGTATTAAAAACCAAAAAAATTAAAAATCCAATTTTATTTTTCTGATTCATAAAAGTAACCATATAACTTGCTATTTTTATGGTGAATTATACCTACTTTATATATCAGGAAGAAATAAATTGGTATTAAGAACCAAAAAAAAAATCAAGAAGACTATTCTACGGTTGGACAATTAGAACTTTTTGGGGGTACATGAAACGGATTTTTTCTTTTTGTTTTGCCGAATATAACACTTTTACTTGTTTTAATTCGGTAGGTATTAGAGATGCAAAAAAAATTGTGAGCAAAAGTTGTTTCTCTGAGTTTGATCTATAATTTTTACTAACAATCTTTTTTTGTGAAATAAATATTAACGAAGTTATTGACAATCAAAGTAAAAAATCCGGTATTTTGCAGATTTTGGGGGGTAAGGGCACCCTATCCCCTCATCCGATTGTGCTCAAATTTTCTAGGGACCATTTTTTTTAGCAATTCGAACCAATCTGGGGGTTGGCGTGAAACAAATTCCAACTTTGAAAAATAATTGGCAACCTTATATATATATATATATATATATATATATATATATATATATATATATATATATATATATTGTTACAAAGTTTAAAAATAGATTCAAATATAACGACATTGTGGATATATGTACTTTGCAGCACTGCCAAATCATCTCAAGTTGTCACAATGTTACAACCCTGGTAAACACAAAGCAGATAATATTTGAATTAACGGAAGTGGAATATTCCGGATACATCTTCGAGAATATACAAGATCATTTGAGGCTGTGCAATAATAAGTGTAAATAACAACAACGAAAAACCTAGCAACATCAATGCTAAGAGATGATGCTGTTATTCTTAATGATCTTGTACGCAAGTATTCGCTGCTAACAAAAGCTAAACATGTACACAAATATGCACATAAACATACCCACATAGTACAAGAAGAAACAAAACTACGCAACACACAGAACACTCATACATACAACCACACATAGTTACAATAAACAAAACACACAAGACAGCATTGTCATATAAACAAACACACGTATATAGCTACATGTTAAGTAAAGCACAACCAACAACAACCATGACCAGATGCTTCGCGAAGTTACCAGACGTCGTCATTTTGCTATATAAAGTCGCTGTCAGTGATCAGCGGGATCAGAGTGATTTTAAATCTAGACGTGTTTACATCGCTAAGTGTTTAGTAGTACAAATACTCGTGTTAATAAAGTAGTAAATAAAGTGTTGCCGCATTATATTTCTAAAGTTAATTGTCTGTGTTTTTAATTTGATGCAATTAAACGAATCCTTGAAGGATAAGTAAAAAGCGTTTTTACGAAAAGGTCTAAAAACGTAACAATTGGTGTCAGAAGTGGGATTGCAAAAATAATTAAAAAGGACATTGCAATTTAAGGAAAAAAAAGAACATAAAAAAAATAATTATGAAATTTGATGAGCTAAAAGTTGAACAGCTAAAAAAGGAGCTTAGTAAGCGGGAATTGCCAACAGCAGGTAACAAGGCTGAACTGCAGAAGAGGCTGATAGATGAGTTTAAGAATCGCGGCATGGACATCGGGACGTACGAGTTTGAGGACAAAGACGATGTAGAGGTATGTCCTCCAGCTACGACCAGCAGCATGGACATAAATGCAATGTTCGCTGCTATGATGATTCAGATAAAAGGAATCAATGATGCACAAACTGCATCAAAAATCAGCAGTGACAAACTTGTAGCCGAAATAGTTGAAATTAAACAGAACTCTCAGCAGATGCAAGAGGCATCAAGGATCAGCAGTGACAAGCTTGTAGCCGAAATAACTGAAATAAAACAGAACTCTCAGCAGATGCAGGAGGCATCAATGATCAGCACTGAAAAGCTTGTAGCCGAAATAACTGAAATTAAACAGAACTCTCAGCAGATGCAGAAAGCATCAAGGATTAGCACTGAAAAGCTTGTAGCAGAAATACAGGAGTCAAATAGAGCCACGAACGAGACTCTGGTAGAGGTTTCTGAGGCCATTAATAGGAGGGTGGATTCTATTGAGAATAAATTCTCAGAGCTGGCAGATAGAGTCCAGCATCTAGAAAGCGGTGGCCTGGAACAGCATGCAAAAGAGTTCGAAGAAAAATTGCATGCTCTAGAGGACAAAGTGCATAGCCTTGAGTGTAGTGGCGGGCCAGTACGAGCAGTTGCGGAGGTTTCTGCGCGAATAAAAGCGCCATGCTTTGACGGCAGCGTACCATTGGGCATCTTTAGATTCCAGTTCGAAACGGTTGCTAGCAGAAATGGATGGGATGCTGAAGAAAAGGCCATAGAGTTGATTTTGTCCCTAAAGGGTACAGCCGCAGAGGTACTTGAGACCGTGCCAGTGAGCAGCAGAAACAACTATAATGAAATAATGGCAGCATTGCAGCGCAAGTATGGTGGTGAGCACAAGCGCGATTTATACAGAATGGAATTGCGATGTAGAGTTCAAAAGCCTAACGAGTCTCTACAAGATTTCGCAATGGAAATCGAGCGTTTAGTGCAGCTCACATATCCAGGCGAGAGTCACCCGTTTCTGGACCACTTTAAAACTGAGGCGTTCGTTAATGGCATTCGCGACTCTGATGTTAAACTAGCTGTGTGCGCAACGCAGAAATCCACTTTCGCTGAGACTGTTTCATTTGCGCTGGCTCAAGAGCAGTCTCTTTCGCTGAGACTGTTTCATTTGCGCTGGCTCAAGAGACTGCAAGGGTGGTTTTCAAACCGCAGATATGCAAGGTGCGGAATGTGGAGGTTTTGTCTGAGGAGGATAACAGCCTAGTTGCTAGTGTTAAGGAAGCGATGCGACAATTGTTGGCGGAAAGTGCTATCAAAGAAAAGCCTAAGTGCTTTAACTGCGGAAAAATCGGTCATTTTCAGCGCAGCTGCAAAGCACCAAGGAAAAGAGGTAGATCTGTTTCGCCACCAAGAAACAGCAAACGGGTGAACCAAACAACATCACAAGAGTCCCCGTTAAACTAAAACGAGCTAGCGCTAAGGGGCAAGAGCTAGCTCCCACAAACGGGGGCCCCACAATCTCCATATCAGTGATGCAGCAGAAATAGCAACCTTACTGCGTCTGGACACATCAACGGGGAAAAGCACGTACTTAGCATAGACACAGGGGCGTCGCAGTCAATAATAAGGCCCGATATAGTAAAGGGGAAATGCGATCGTTTAAGCAATATACGGCTACGTACAGCTACTGGAGAGCCTGCCACTGTCTATGGTAAGATTGAATTGAAGGTGACTGTAGCCAACATCAACGTGAGGCATGTGTTTATTGTTGCCGATATTGTCGATGAGGTAATTATTGGAGCCGATTTTATGATTAACCATGGCATTAATCTACACATGGGGCAACAGCTGATGATTTGGCGTAATGTGGAAATACCCCTTGATGTTGGGTATGACAGCAAGCCGCAAGTAAGAAAAGTATTTGCTATTGAGAGTCAGACGTTACCGCCGCAGTCTGAAACAGTTATATGGGCGCGTATGAAGGGAGATTGTGAGGACAATCGGTTGTGGGTTGTAGAACCAGCAGATTTAAAGAGAGAGCTTATAACAGCGAAAGCTCTAGTAAAAACTAGTAAAGGAGGAATAGTCCCTATAAGAGTACTTAACTTGACAGACCATGAAAAAGTCATCAAAGAAAATTGCGATATTGGCCAGTGTACTCCAGCAGAGGCAATAATAAACTGCGAGAGGAAGATAGATCCTACCAATTTGTCCGCCACAGAACGTGAACAATTTGAGGAATACGTAGGAAAATGGGTAGCAGGACTGTCAGCGACAGACAGAAATAAAGCCAAACAGTTGTTAAAAAGGCATGCCAGTATCTTCGCCATGGGAAACCAAAGCCAGGGTAGAACTGCATTGGTTAAACATGAAATTAACACAGGCGAAGCTAGGCCGATTAAACAGCCACCCAGAAGTGTACCCCTAGCAAAGCGAGATGAAGTCAAAGAGCTTGTAAGAGAAATGGAGCGTGAAGACGTAATTGAGCCATCTTCTGGTCCTTGGAGTTCGCCAGTAGTCTTAGTTAAAAAGAAAGATGGCAGTACTAGATTCTGCGTAGACTACAGGAAGCTCAATGACATAACCAAGAAGGACAGCTGTCCGCTCCCCAGAATCGATGACACTTTGGACACGCTAGCTGGTACGAGATGGTTCTCTACGCTAGACTTGCGAAGCGGATATTGGCAAGTGGAGATTGCAGAGAAAGACAAGGAGAAAACTGCCTTCAGTGTCGGTAACGGATTATGACAGTTCAAAGTTATGCCATTTGGTCTCTGCAATGCTCCGGCCACATTTGAACGCCTAATGGAGAAGGTACTGAAAGGACTCCACTGGAAGACATGCTTGGTATATCTGGATGACATAATCGTGATGGGGAAAACTTTTGATGAACACCTCAAAAACATGGCAGAAGTTCTTCAACGGATATCATCAGCTGGATTGAAACTCAGCCTGAAGAAATGTGCATTGTTCCAGAAAGAAGTGAAGTATTTGGGGCATCGTGTTACAGCAGACGGAATCTCAACAGATGAAGATAAAATACAAGCAGTAAGGGACTGGCATCAACCTAAAAATCTTCATGAATTGCGCAGCTTTTTGGGCCTTTGTACATACTACAGACGCTTTGTGCCAAATTTTGCCAGTGTAGCTGCAAGCCTGTATGAGCTGACAAAGAAGTCGCGACCATAACATTGGGGTGAGCCACAGGAAAAGGCATTCCAGAAACTTAAAGGATTATTGTGTACGTCACCAGTACTAGCGTATCCCATACCTGGAGAAAAATTTGTGCTGGATACTGATGCGAGCGGCTATGGCATAGGGGGCGTGCTATCCCAAGTAGTTCATGGCACTGAGAAAGTCATAGGATACTATAGCCGTGTACTCTCAAAACCTGAGGGGAACTACTGTGTGACACGACGTGAGCTTCTGGCAGTATTGGAATGCATTAAACATTACCATAAGTCCCTGTATGGTCAACACTTTACATTAAGGACTTACCATTCTGCACTGAGATGGTTATTGCAGTTTAAAAATCCTGAAGGGCAACTGGCAAGGTGGATTGAGCGCCTGCAGAACTACGACTTCAGTATTGAGCATAGAAGGGGCACAAAACATAGCAATGCGGATGCTCTTTCAAGAAGACCCTGCTGTTTAGAGTGTAAACATTGCGTTAGAACCGAACAAAAGGAAGGCGTTGTTGATGTTCGGCTAATGCACATCGACTCTGATGAAGACTGGTCAGCGGCACAGAGGGACGACAATATACTGGGGAAAATTATAGCAGCCAAAGAGGAGGACAGAAGACCGTCGCGGAATGAAATTTCGGCTGGGAGTCCACTCGCCAAATCTTATTGGGCTCAGTGGAACAGTCTCAAGGTAATAAAAGGGTGCCTATACTGCGTATGGGAAAGTGTAGATGGCAAAACAACTTCAAATTTGATAGTTGTGCCATGTTCCAAGATAAGTAAAGTTCTGCAAGAATTTCACAATGGACCTAGTGGCGGTCATCTTGGAGTAACAAAAACACTTGAGAAACTGAAGCAGCGTTTTTATTGGGTTGGATGTCAACAAGCCGTAGCCGACTGGATAGCAAACTGCCCACAGTGCATAGCAGCCAAAGGCCCAGTAAGAAGAAGCCGGGGACAGCTACAGCAATACAACTCAGGAGCACCATTCGAGCGGATCGCAATGGATGTAGCAGGTCCTTTTCCCGTCACTGAAGCCGGAAATCGTTATGTTCTTGTGGTAATGGACTATTTCAGTAAATGGCCAGAGGTATATGCTATACCTAACCAAGAAGCAAAGACAGTTGTAAATGCATTCGTCAACAACTGGGTATGTCGCTATGGTGTCCCAATAGAATTACATTCCGACCAAGGAAGGAATTTCGAGTCTGCCATAATCAGGGAAATGTGCGAATTATATGGGATAAAGAAAACCAGAACAACGCCGTTGCATCCACAGTCTGATGGCATGGTAGAGAGGTTCAATCGCACCTTAGAAGAGTACCTGCGAAAAGTGGTAAGCAACCATCAGAGGGATTGGGACGAGCACATTCCCAAATTTTTGATGGCATATAGGTCAGCTGTACACGACTCCACATCGAGAACGCCAGCTAAAATTATCTTCGGGACGGAATTAAAACTGCCTGGTGACTTGGAATTTGGTGTTAAGCCAGCTGTAGAAGAAGAAGCCACTTCGTCCCAAGAGCAGGAGAACTTAAACGAACTGCATGATTTCGTGCGTAATAGAATCAAGATGGTCAGTGACAAGATGAAGGCTAGATATGACCGCGCAGCAAATTCGGAGGGATTTATGGAAGGTCAATTGGTTCTACTTTATAACCCGCAACGGAAAAAAGGATTGTCCCCAAAATTACAGACTCACTGGGATGGCCCGTATAAAGTGATTACGAGAGTGAATGACGTTGTGTACCGGATACAGAAGCACAATAGCCCAAGGTCGAAAATGAAGATAGTGCATCTCGAACGATTGGCGCGCTATGGAAGAGGTGATTGTATGCCTATTCGGGTCGAACAGGCTTAAGTGGGCGGCAGTGTTACAAAGTTTAAAAATAGATTCAATTATAACGACAATGTAGATATATGTACTTGGCAGCACTGCCAAATCATCTCAAGTTGTCAAAATGTTACAACCCTGGTAAACACAAAGCAGATAATATTTGAATTAACGGAAGTGGAATATTCCGGATACATTTTCGAGAATATACAAGATCATTTGAGACTGTGCAATAATAAGCGTAAATAACAACAACGAAAAACCTAGCAACATCAATGCTAAGAGATGATGCTGTTATTCTTAATGATCTTGTACGCAAGTATTCGCTGCTAACAAAAGCTAAACATGTACACCAATATATACAGCAACATACACACAAATATGCACATAAACATACCCACATAGTACAAGAAGAAACAAAACTACGCAACACACAGAACACTCATACATACAACCACACATAGTTACAATAAACTAAACACACAAGACAGCATTGTCATATAAACAAACACACGTATATAGCTACATGTTAAGTAAAGCACAACCAACAACAACCATGACCAGATGCTTCGCGAAGTTACCAGACGTCGTCATTTTGCTATATAAAGTCGCTGCCAGTGATCAGCGGGATCAGAGTGATTTTAAATCTAGACGTGTTTACATCGCTAAGTGTTTAGTAGTACAAATACTCGTGTTAATAAAGTAGTAAATAAAGTGTTGCCGCATTATATTTCTAAAGTTAATTGTCTGTGTTTTTAATTTGATGCAATTAAACGAATCCTTGAAGGATAAGTAAAAAGCGTTTTTACGAAAAGGTCTAAAAACGTAACAATATATATATATATATATATATATATATATATATATATATATATATGTGGTGGTTTTCTGTGGGTTCTTACAATAAAACACAGTTTCCTTTAAGTTTATCAAGGTTATAAAATTCAACTCGTTTATTTGTTTGCTTTGCTGAGCTAGGTACATTTTAGGTAAAACATAAGTACATTCTATTGGGTTTAATTTTAGGCGATAAGTATTCCTTCAGGTTTAATTAGTTAGATTAGGCAAAGAATATTCACTATGAATCTTAATTCAATTTAATATTCACTTAGGTTTAGTTCATTACATTTAGGGAATATATGTTCACTTAGATTTAAGTAGTTAGATTTAGGCAATAAGTATTCACTTAGGTTTAGTTCATTACATTTAGGGAATATATGTTCACTTAGATTTAAGTAGTTAGATTTAGACAATAAGTATTCACTTAGTTTTCAATTAGTTTTAAGTCTCATTTCTCTTCCTCCGCTCTGTTCGATTCTACACACTTCAACTAGATTCAACAGCTTTATCCCACAGTCACTCACCAACTAACTCGCGCATCAGTTCTTCTTTTAATTGTCTGTTTCTGTTCTTTTTGTTTGTCTGTCAATTCTTACCAATACACTTGCGTGCCTACTTGTGTATGTCGCTCAGCTGTAGCTTAACCCCTCTACTACTAAATGGTCTTACGGCTACCCCACAATCGGCCGTCCTGACTTCGCATTCGCCCTCGAATGGCCTTCCCATGGTTTCATAGAATCTGCTACAGTTGTAGTGTTTTTTGGTCCTTCGAGGTTTCCAACTCGTTCGACTTCATACCGGCTATGGTTCAATTTCTTTGTGATTCGATACGGTCCAAGGAATTTCGGCCTCAGCTTCATACCGGTTCCGAACTGGGTACGCTTAATGGCGACCAGGTCGTTAACGTTGTACTCGGTTTCTGGGATTCTTTTGCGGTTGTATTCCTTACGATTTTCTTGCTGTATTCTTAATATGTTCTCTCTAGCTTCTTGTCTTGTATTGTCGCGCTCGGTAACTAAAGTTTCCATTGACAAGTCATTTAGTAATTCTCGGATATCTGTATCGTCGCTATTTCTCATATCTAGTCCAGTTAATAATTTGAAAGGTGTGACCTTGGTGCTTCTAGGTGGAGTGCTGTTTAGAACCTGTTGTACTCGACCCACGTGTTTATACCAGTGATCTGGATTCTCTACGCACAACTTCGTTAACATACTTATTATGGTGCTATTCATCCTTTCCACTTGGCCATTTCCTCTTGGTACGCCCGTTGCTATCAGAAGGTGTTGTATGCTTTGTGACTTGCAGTATTCTTCGAATTGACTTGATGTGAATGCGCTGCCTCTATCCGTTATGATTCTTCTAGGGTTTCCAAAAATAATTGCCTGTTTCGTCAATCGGTCCACAACTTCGTTTGAGCCTGTACTCTTAGTGGGGTACAGCCAAACAAACTTGGAAAAAGCATCGACGACAACCAATATGTAGTTATACTGCTTATGTGTGCATTCCATCGGTCCCACGTGATCTATGTGATATGTCAATAGGGGGACATCTGCCTTGTCGATTGGACTGAGGTATCCTTCCTTGCGACCTCTTTTAGCTTCCGAAACTAGACATTCTACGCAGCTCTTCACTACCCGTTCGACTTTGTCGGAAATGTTGGGAATATAGTACGATTTCTGTACTAGATCCTGCGTCTTGCGTACCGCAAAATGTCCTTGCCTGTGTGCCATCTGAATGATCTCTTTTTCCATCGAGGTCGGCACTACTATTAGTTCCTTGTTGGGGTCCTTGTGCAAAATGTCACATTTTATGAAGTAATCTTCGTACGTGTCTTTTTTCAATATTTCTCGTACCGCTTTTATCCAATCATCCTGCATTTGTGCTTGTTTTAATCGATGCCCTAAGGAATCTTCAATCATTAGGCATGTTAAGCGGCTTAACGCATCTACGTGCTTCATTCTTGAACCTGGTCTGTGCTCTATTTGGTAATTAAACTCCTGTAAGAATAAAGCCCATCTAGAAACTCTAAGTGGCACGTCCTGCTTCCGCATTGTTAATGCAAATGCGTTGCAGTCAGTGACGATTTTTATCGGCATTCCCAGCACAAATATTCTCCATTTTTTAAGTGCTTCGATTACGGCCAATACTTCCAGCTCATAGGAGTGGTATTTTTGCTCTGTTGTTGTGGTTTTTCTGATCATGTATTCCACTGGATGGAATTGCCTGTCTTCATCTCTCTGTAGTAGCACTGCACCATATCCATATAGACTTGCATCTGTGTGAATTTCCGTGACTGAATTCGGGTCAAATATTTTTAAAACTGGTGGTTTTATCATTGAATTTGTTAACTGCTTGAACGCCAATACCTCTTCATCGCCTAGCTTGAATTTCGCGTCCTTTCTCAACAAATTTGACAGTGGTCTAGCCATCAATGCGTAACCTGGGATAAATCGGCGTAAAAATGAGGTAAGCCCCAGAAATCTTTGCAATGCCTTTACGTTTTTAGGTAACGGAAAATTTATCACTGCTTTTGTTTTCTCAGGTGACGGGGATATTGTCGAGTTCTCAAAAACGTAGCCTAAAAAGTCTATTTTCCTTTGTAGAAATTGACATTTCTGCCATTTTATGTTAAGTCCGTTTGTTTCCGCTACTTTTAACGCTCTTTCTAACTTTTGCACGCCCTCATTTTCATCCTTGGATGGAATAACAATATCGTCCATATAGACAACTAACGTTCCATCATTTATTAACTCACGAAAAACAGAAACAATGTATCTGCAGAATACGGCAGGCGAATTCGATATACCGAAGGGTACGAACTTGAATTCATATTGTCCGTTGTTGGTTACGAAAGCTGTGAACTTTTGCGAATCTGGTTCAATTGGGACGTGAAAAAATCCGTTTCTCAGGTCTAAGGTTGTGAAAACCTTCGCTCCTTTTAGTCTATTGACGACATCGTCCATTACCGCCATTGGGAAGTTGTCTCGTATAATTTTCTCATTTAGTTTTCGATAGTCACAGCATAGACGTTTGGTTCCATCTTTTTTCTGCACTAACACTACTGGCGCTGAATATTCTGAATAGCTGTGTTCAATGATGCCATCCTCTAGCCATTCTTTGACTTGGTTGTCGATTGCTCGCTGATCAGGATATGGTACTCGTCGGGGTCTGTGTGCCACTGGGATATCGTCTTTAAGTATAATTTTCATCTTCACGGGGTACGAATTTGGTTTTATTGGCTTGTATGCTTTTACTCTACGTCTGATCTTTTCTTGCATTTGATTGTTAAGGTGTTCCAGCTTTATTTCGTCTTCTTTGAAATTCCCATTTGCTGCTGAATGAATTATGTCAGTAAACGCCCTATTTAGCTCAGCGATTTGATTGATGTCCATCGTTGGCTTGTCCTCGCATACTGATATGTCGGCAAAATTCTCCTTTTTCAACTCTGCCAATGACCATTCTCGTATTTTCTGACGAAATGTTGCGCCTTCGGAATCTATTATTAGATCTACGTGACTCAATACATCGTTACCTATTACGGCCGAATACAATATGTCATTTTCCCTAGCCACGTGTATTTTTATTGTTACTTCCGCAGTGTTTAATTTTATGCGTGTTGTGAAACTCCCTAATGTCGTTATGCTTTTACCGCCTATGCCCGTTAACAATTTATAGTTGGGCTCCAGTTCTACATCGCTTAGCCTCATCAGCGTGTCGTATCGGATAACACTTATGTCGCTTCCGGTATCAACTATTGCAGAAATTTTTTCCCCATTTATTTCTATATCAGCAAAAATTCTTCTCGACGTAGACGCGATATCATCAGCTAATGTGTGGACATTATTTCCAGCTATGTCGTTTTCATTTCTGCTATTTCCATCTCTGTTGATATTTCCATCTCTGCTGCTATTTCCAGCTCTGCTATTATATCTATCTCTGTTATTATGTCTATCCCTGCTGCTATTTCCAGTCCTGTTGTTATTTGCGTCATCACGTCTTCCATTGTTCTCGGCGCTAGCGCAGTTAAACGATTTATGCCCGAATTGTTTGCATTTGAAACATTTCACTTCCGGCTTTTTACACGCATTTGCCAAATGTCCTCTATCTCCACATTTGAAGCATCGTTGATCATTCTTTGTATTCAACGCTTTTTTTGACTCGAAAACGAACCCCTTCGAGTTTGATGACTCTCCGGCTGCCCTAATTTTCTCGTACGTCCTCAGCTTTTCTTTTAGATCTTGTATGTTTTGGGCCTGGTATAGAATTGATTTGTTGACATTTGAATCTCTAATGCCTTGAATGAAATAATCAATAAGGCTTTCATCGTCGATATTTATTGGTTTAGCGATTTCCTGAAGATTGTATAAGTATTCGCGGTACGTCTCGTTGTGTCTTTTCCTTCTGCTTGCCAAATTTTTATGAACTTCCAAAGATGACAACTTTACACTAAATTCTTCCGCTAGTGAACTTTTTAGTTTTGGCCAATTTGTTATGCCAGATTGGCTTCTGACATAAATTTTTGCAGCTCCCTTCAGCAGTTGTTTAGCGTAAATGAATTTCCGCAAATCATCCCAACCGACCGTGCTTGCGACATCTTCAAATTCCTGCAGCCAATGGCCAACTTCAGGCAGTCCGTCACCGGAAAAAGCTGACACCGAATCCTGTATGTCCCGTAGTGTGAATATACTACCGCGCCCTACTGCTCCGCGGTTAGCCGCAGCGAAAGTGTCCTCGTATTCCGAGTCCGTTTCTACTTCCCTATTTAGCCCTAAATTTTGTATGAGCCTGTCCTGTAACTCTACCTTGTTGCCGGTCTTAGGTAATTCGGCTTCCCCCAATTTAATCTTCAACTCTTCTACGGTCATCCCTAAAATGTCTTCAATGGTCGTCATGTTTGTCGGCGCTTCACAATTTATTACAAATTGAAAAATAAATAAATAAATCTATATTCAAATAATGCATTCGTTTGTGATATCCAAATATAATACAAATTTTAATTAATTCTGCAATATATGTACCATTGAATGAAACAATTCGAAAATACAAAGATTCTTTTTTCACTATTATTTTTTTTTTTTTTTATTCCAATTTCCTTGGAAGGAAAATTTTGCTTATTTCTCACTTCTAAATTCTGAGCTTCTCCAAAAGAGCAAGAAATATTTCAACTTCTGGTTCTGATCATCAAAATGTTATTCAAATTCTATATGTGGGTCTAAAATTCATAATTTATTCTTCAATTGATAGAGAACAACAAGCAATTTTGATGAATTGTTTCCTTCAATGGTCTGTTATCTTCTATAGTACTTGTAAATACACCATCTATGTATGTGTATATGTTTTACAACTCGTTAACACTCACTTCAATATCTTATACCAAGAAAATATTTTCTCTTCTACCGATCATCATCAACTTCTAAATATCATCTACATCTATAACAAATCTCGCATCAAACAAAATCATAAATTCTTCAAGAGAAAATATTTCCTTCCTTCCTTCATCTAGTATATGTTTAGCTTAATGGCATACTTCTATTTTGGTTCACATCTATTTTTCATCTAACAGTGTTTCCATATATTTCTCGAATATTCTTTTAAAAAAAAAAATATTTTTGAAAAACTTTTATTCCACCAATTGGCTTTGTTCACCTTGAAATTCAATTAGTAACCTGTTCATTTCAAGTTAAATTTTTTAGTACATCAAATCAAATGTTAATTTTAATTCAAGGGCAAAAGAGCACTATATTTTACGAAATTTTAAAATTATTTGGAATTACGTATATGGCAACACTGTTTTGTACATAATTATTCGATATATTAAAATAATACATAAATTTCATACTTATCTAACGACGTGTTTTTGTATTTGTGTTTGTCATCTTTTGCTGCCATCCATCAACGATGATTACTGCTGCCTGCCCTTCTGTTGTTGTCTGTCACTGATTTTTCTTCGCTGTCTCTGCTGCTTCGGGCAGAGCGATTATTTCTTCTCTTTGAGTAGTCACTTTGCGTTTTGTTGTATTCTTTTTGCACACATTTCTTGCAAAAAAAAAAATTTTGGTTTATGTTGCTGTGTAAGTTTTTACTTGCCAGTTCCTTTTCTTTAGTTTCAATTTGTTGTTTGTGTTTTTGTTTTACCATACACCTGCACTGAATCTGATTTTTGCTTCTTTTACACTGAAGTTATTTTCTGTGCTTTATTAAATTCGTTGCGTTTTACCGTCCATAAATTTTGTTGTAAATTGTTTTTGAGTGTTTTCCTCTGGTATGTTTTCTTTTAATTATTTTCGAACAGTTTTGCTTACAGTTTTTTTTTTTTGTTCACTTTATATGTATGTCTTTAATATGTTACCCAGTTTTATTCCATTTTTTCCTCTTTGTATCACGCCACCATGCACAGTTATTCTGAGTTAAAGTTTTCGTCTTTTCTTTTGAGGAAGAAAATAACGGAATCTTTCCAAATTTTGTACAGTTTCACTTTTTATATTTATGTTCATGGACACTTTGTGCACTAATGTTTTAATTGATCTTGTATTGGTTTCTCTATGTTATTTTCCTTTTTAAACATACAAAATTAAATTTTTCATTATGAAAATGCACTTTTAATATCTTCAAGAATTGTTTATGCTAGTTTAGCTTCGGTTGAGCCCCCATATTTGTGGTGGTTTTCTGTGGGTTCTTACAATAAAACACAGTTTCCTTTAAGTTTATCAAGGTTATAAAATTCAACTCGTTTATTTGTTTGCTTTGCTGAGCTAGGTACATTTTAGGTAAAACATAAGTACATTCTATTGGGTTTAATTTTAGGCGATAAGTATTCCTTCAGGTTTAATTAGTTAGATTAGGCAAAGAATATTCACTATGAATCTTAATTCAATTTAATATTCACTTAGGTTTAGTTCATTACATTTAGGGAATATATGTTCACTTAGATTTAAGTAGTTAGATTTAGGCAATAAGTATTCACTTAGGTTTAGTTCATTACATTTAGGGAATATATGTTCACTTAGATTTAAGTAGTTAGATTTAGACAATAAGTATTCACTTAGTTTTCAATTAGTTTTAAGTCTCATTTCTCTTCCTCCGCTCTGTTCGATTCTACACACTTCAACTAGATTCAACAGCTTTATCCCACAGTCACTCACCAACTAACTCGCGCATCAGTTCTTCTTTTAATTGTCTGTTTCTGTTCTTTTTGTTTGTCTGTCAATTCTTACCAATACACTTGCGTGCCTACTTGTGTATGTCGCTCAGCTGTAGCTTAACCCCTCTACTACTAAATGGTCTTACGGCTACCCCACATATATATATATATATATATATATATATATATATATATAGATAGATAATATATATATATATATATATATATATAGATAATATATATAGATATATATATATATATATAGATAGATTATATATATATATATATATATATATATATATATATAGATAGATAGATAATATATATATGTATATATATATATATATATATATATATATATATATATAGATAGATAGATAGATAATATATATATATATATATATATATATATATATATATATAGATAATATATATATATATATATATATATATAGATAATATATATATATATATATATATATATATAGATAGATAGATAATATGTATATATATATATAGATAGATAATATATATATATATATATATATATATATATATATATATAGATAGATAGATAATATATATATATATATATATATATATATATATATATAGATAGATAGATAATATATATATATATATATATATATATATATAGATAGATAGATAATATATATATATATATATATAGATAGATAATATATATATATATATATATATATATATATATATAGATATATATATATATATATATATATATATATATATAGATATATATATATATATATATATATATATATATAGATAGATAATATATATATATATATATATATAGATAGATAATATATATATATATATATATATATAGATAGATAATATATATATATATATATATATATATATATATAGATAGATAATATATATATATATATATATATATATATATATATATATATATAGATAGATAATATATATATATATATATATATATATATATATATATATATATATATATATATATATATATAGATAGATAATATATATATATATATATATATAGATAGATAATATATATATATATATATATATATATATATATATATGTATATGTATATATTAGGGTGCCAGTTATTTTTTAAAGTTGTAATTTGTTTCACGCCAAGCCCCAGATTTGTTCGAAATGCTATAAAACTAGGCTCTTGAAAATTTGAGCTCAATCTGATCATTGGATATGGTGCCCCTGACCTGCCCAAAATTTGGAAAATACGTGATTTTTTTCATTGATTGTTAATAACTTCGTAAATATTTATTTTACAAAAAAAATGTTAGTAAAAGTTATAGACCAAACTCAGAGTAACAACTTTTGCTCACAAAATTTTTTTGTATCTCTAATATCTACTGAATTAAAAAAAAAGAAACGAAAAACCATGGATTTATTTATACGTATGTTTATATGGAAGATTTTATTTACTTAAGTTTAGTCGTTACATGAGAAAAAAATTTACACGCTGATATTTTATTTGTGGCAAGTGTTCTTTTTTTAGTGATGGCTTTGTTTTTTGTTTGAATTTGTAGAATTAAGAAGGAGTTTCTTTATTGCAATTTGGAAAACGTAAACGGTAATCCTTAACAAATTGTAAAATGTATTGTTTTTGTTCTTCGCTTCTTGATAAAATATCATTATAATAGGTCTGTCTGCGTACTTTTCCAGTAGCAAATACTCAGTAACTTTTTTTGGGAGAGTAAGACCAATTTTACTCTGTCGGCTGAAAATATCTCAAAAAGTACGCAGACAGCATCCAGTGAAATCTTGCAAGAAAACAGCTGATCGGTTTGTAAACAATTGAAACTACAAAGCAAAATAATTTTAGCATATGTGTACGCAAAAGTGAATTCTCGCAATAAATTAAAAAATTATTAATTAAAGTGAAGCCTAAAAAGTGTTTTAAATTAAAAAAACTTCTTTATTACAATGTTATTAATTTGATAAGTTCAATTTCTTCTTAGTTTTTAGTTTTATTTGTCGGGTTTTTTATAAAACTTCTTTTGTTATTGTTAAATTTAAATTTTTATTTTCATTTCACAAAAATTATTTCATTCAAACAGTAACTAAAAACAGCTGTTCAAACTAGTTGCAAAATCTTGCAAGCAAAAATTTCTCCAGCAACATTTTGCAAGTTCTCTAACTTCCAACTGTCAAAAAATTCTTTTTTTGGCTCTCTCGCTGTAAGAGATTTGGAGTACGCAGACAATATTTTGCAAGATTTTGCAACATTTTGCACAAAATAATGCAAAATATGTGTACGCAGACAGACCTAATCCTGCATTAATTTGACTTCCCTCTCAGCGGTATCGTTCACTACTTTTGAACCTGAAAAAGTTATTTTAGCTTCGATAAATTTTTGTTACTCGGCCACTTTGTTGGGGTTGTTTTTAAAAAAATCTTCACACAAATCAAAATGCTTAAAAAATGTTTTAGTTTTTGTATTCACAAACTGCGGAATACCTTTCTTGATAACATCATCTTCGTCCAGAGTATTTATTAGGGCCTTTTTGCTGTTTATATCAGATTCATTATTCAAAGCTTCTACCATATCTTTTTTGGTTTCGATTGGTACATCTTCATCGAAAAATGCTAAAGCAACATTTTCTGCGCCTAAGTACCACAGGTGACTGCAAAATTTTTTTGAAAGCTACCGTAGCAGTTTCACTTTCCACAGTTCGATATTGACTGAATGTTGCAAGAAGCATAAAATCGTGATACGGAGCTTTTATAGGTGATGAAGCGCAAAACCAAGCTTCAACGTACACTTTAACAACAAAGAGCACTTAGTTCAACCTCTGTTAAATCGAACTCGAATCTAAACAAAAATATTTGTAAAGTGTATATTGCCTTTGACATCCATCTTGCGTGATGCATAGCACCTGGAGCTCGAAATTTTTTACATGATCGGGTTGGTGTTTTCCCAAGAAATATTAGAACAAGTTCGATTAATTCTCTATAGTCATCCCGCGGTTGTTTTTCCTGAATAACATTGTTAAGAAAATTTGTAATTCGCTCTACATCACATAAACTAACAGCATTTTTAACTTTTTCATTTTCGATACCGATCCTGTAATTATCAATGGTTAATGATGGCCAGCACTTTTGAAATCGTTGAAATATTTGAAAATTAGGACCATCTGTCTTGCAAAATTTAATATCAAAAACGCTTTTAAGAATAAGCTCAAAGATGTGATGCCTACAAGCAAAATACAACAGATCCCTCTCTAGTGTGTTTTCGATTATAGAACAAGTTCCATTGAATCTTCCAGTGTTAACTGCTGTTGTATCGAAAACCAAAGCTTTAACATAATCCTGTAGAAAGCGATTTGCAAATAGCCAGTGCTTGTGCTCTTCATTTCCGTTTGATATAAGAAATGGAAGACGGTCGACTTTTTCCTTTCCTTCTAAGGCAGGCAGTAATTTTCCGTCCCAATGTAGACAAACTGCATCTAAATCTTTGCCATTAAACTTATTTTTTAATTCAGATACTCTTTTGGAACGTAGTTTTTGTCTAGCAGCACGTAAGGATTCTTTGTTCAAAATAATATTTGCTATATCATGACCCAAAGATTCAGCTGTTGCGGCAATGATATGAAATGCACTTCGATCACTTATTTTGCAAGCATCAGCTGCAAGTTTTTCTGTTATAACTACCACTTTTCTTCTATTTTTTTTTTTTTTTTGAGTAGAAGGAGGCGTAACTGCTGGAAAATGTTTTTAATTATTTTCCTGATCTGCAGCGAACGATCTTTCACTCTCTGACGAAAAAGATAATAGCACATTTCCTAGTAAAAATAATAGAGAAATGTTAACTAATTTATGTATATATATTTAGTTATATGTATAGTTATAATGGATTTATAAACCATAAAGACTTACACGTGTCCAAAAACGCCTGTACTTCTTTTTTATTATTTTAGAATGAAAAAACATATTCTTCTTTTAAGGCGATTGTACATAATTAACGAATAGCGAGAACACAATTTCTTTTTTCGCATAAAATATGCAATTTTGTTGTTATTATTAACAATTATGCTAAAAAGTTTTTCTTTTTCCATTTTTTTTTATTATACGAAAATAAAAACAAAAATGTTAGTATATATACCACATGTCTGTCATGCCAAAGTAGTATCAAAAACCATAGTATTTATATCATGGTATACAAATCCTATGTCTGTCAGGGGTATTAGATGTTAATTTATTGCCTTTTAAATTATTGGAACAACAACCAATCAAATAAATTTTATCGCGTAATTTAATAGACATCTTATTATTACTTTATTAATTCACTACACGTCTTCATTGATATACCTACTTGTTGCAAATAAAATTAACGCATCAAAATCAGGTGGTGGATAAAGAAAACTAACGGTAATATTAAAAAAAAACAACACTTGCTACAAATAAAATGAGAAGAATCAAGAGAATAAACCATAACTTGTGAGTAATCTTACGGTAATATTACAAAAAGAAAACAAACAAGGTATACTTGTCACAAATAAAATTACAATATCAACGTATCAATGTTTTTCTCATGTAACGACTAAACTAAATAAATCCATGGTGTTTCGTTGATTTTTTTTTAATTAAGTAGATATTAGAGATACAAAAAAGTTTGTGAGCAAAAGTTGGTACTCTGAGTTTGGTCTATAACATAGATGCCCAAGGTAGTAGTATTGGTGAGAGTGACGAATAACACTGGAAGAAAACAATTTGCTATTCATTTTATTTAGTCGTCAACGAGGTTGCGACGAAAACACATGTGTGCCGGGTGTTGTCATTTTTTTCTGTTTCTTTGTTTAACAAAAGGGAAATGTAAAAATAATGAATGTAGATATTTTAGTAATACTCTTGATGAATGTATTTATTTTAGTAATACTCTTGATGAATGTATTTATTTTAGTAATACTCTTGATGAATGTATTGATATATATATACATACATATATATATATATATATATATATATATATATATATATATATATACATATATATATATATATATATATATATAAATATATATATATATACATATATATATATATATATATATATATATATATATATATATATATATATATATATATATATATATATATATATATATATCTATAATACATACAGATATAATTTATATATG
>OX637532.1:76237229-76302229 GCA_951800035.1 Linnaemya tessellans
GAAAGGGCCTCTAATAGCATCCTTTCCCTTTCATTTGTCAAGGGGCAGCCCCATTCAACAGCCCACGCATTGAAATCCCCTGTTATTATAACAGTACTCCTGGCTGCAGCGTTCATCACTATGTTGTCTATAATAACACGAAAGTCATCAATAGAATACCTAGGAGGAACATAACAGCTGTACTAACATATGCCAGAAACAGTGGCCCGCGTGTACCCACATTGCGGTGATAACCTTTCCCTCAATATCAAAGATCCGGTAGTCCATATAGCTGCTGTATCTGTATCATCAGTAACCCAATTTGCAGATACAATCTTCTTATATGGCTCGCTGAGTACAGCAACGTCTACCTTTAAATCTCGTACGGTTTGCCTAAGCAACTCCTGTGCTGCTTGGCAATGATTGAGATTTAGCTGTAATATGCGCATCCTGATTATTAAGTACTGTTTCACCCTTAAGCTTTTGTAGCGCCCTCTTGCAGGACGGGCAAACTACGCATCCGGTGACATGGTCACCATTAGTATTTCCACCCTTTCTACAGAGCATGCACGAAGGTCTGTTGGAACATGTTGCAATCTTGTGGCCAGCTTCCCCACAACGCAAGCAATATCCGGATAGATCCTGGCCGCTACAATTCGTCGCCCTATGTCTAAAATCGAGACAGTTGTAGCACCTCTTCGGTGCTATCTTTCGACACACGACTCAGCCGATGCGTATCTTGGACATCTCTAGAAGACGTCTAGCCAGAGGAGCACTCAGGCCAATCGTGGCAGTTTGTGTTCCCCCATACGCTCTCCTCAGTGATCTAATTGCAGTCAACTGCAGTACCTTAAAATCGTCGAATTTACTAACTATGGCGTCATAGATGTCCTCCTTGGAAGTCACTTCGTCTATGTCCCTAATTTCAATCCTAACCTCTTGGGATAGTTCCCGTACTTCGGCAGTTCCTCCCAGTACCTCTTCCACCTCCGACCTGAACACACCTATGATCTAGTGAGCTCCAGTAGCAGCTCACCCCTCTCGGTCTTCCGAATGCCCTTCACATTCTCCCCAGATTACTAAGTTTAGGGTCCTTCACTTGCCTGAGAATGTCAGCATAGGAAGCGTTCCCACATGGTTTAATAACCAGGGCATCCGAACGTGACACCTGCTTACTCCTAATCCTATTTCTATTCCCTTCCCTGGGGCTGACCTTTAACCACCCAGATTCCTTAGCGCCTGGGTTCGGCAAAGCAGCACCATTCGCTGCCGCCGATCCCACAGAGCTACCTTCACTACACCTGAGGGCATCTACTGCATCCTTCCTCTTCTTCTTAGCCCTATTCTCCCTTGGCCCAAGAGTACCCTCATATCTCCTACGCTTCTGCAGGGACAGGGGGAGATGGTCTTACCATAACCTCTGTCTGCGTCTGCTTATTGCAGTGTACCTTGCAATTGATAGCAGTTCCACTGCTCAGCTCATCTGCCACCTGCATATACAATGCCTGTATTTCTCGAGACATCGATACTATATCCTTGTGGACATTCGATCTTGTCTTGAGAAAGTCTAATAGCTTTGCTATCCTCTCTCCTAGTTTCTCAACCTTGCCTTTTGGTTCCTGACCACCACCAGCTGTGGTGCCAAAACCTCCCCTATGCGGCGTGTTCACCGCCGAAGGGGCGATCTCGCGATCACCGGCCTCTTCAGAAATGGATTCTCAATTGCACCATTTCCTAAGCTTTCCGCTCTCGCTTCTAAATTAATTCCATTGTTTTTCTGCATTTCTATTTAATTGGGTCCAAACTCGCTGTCTCCGTTCGTTGTGCAGTCGCGTTTAGATCCCATGGGTGTCTGCAAGCAGTGAGGTTCATGTGAGGGTTGACGAAGAGACCTTATGGATCAATCCGCCAGAGCCAGATCCGTGCTAACCGGGAATCAACATCCGGACCTACACCACCAACTTAATGATGACGAACTTCAAACGTACTTTGAGACTTGGCAAGTTTTAATAAAACGGAGGCAGTTGTGGCATTAGCTTGAGAGCCATTTCTGTACAAATTCACTCATACATACTTAAGTCCCAGAATACCACATCTACCAGCCCAGGGTTCTGCCATTTCAAATCGTTCTCCCAGGAATGCCATAATTAAGACCGTACTGGACTTGGTCTTAATGTCAGGGACTTCAAAGCCCCATCTCAGTGTGCCAAATAAAGGGCCACACTGAATAACAGGTCTTCTTGGGGGATCTTTGTTCAAGCCCTCCAACCCGTTATAATAACTCCGGACCGCGGGGTCGTTACTCCCCCTTATACGTACAAATATCCTTATGGATATTATATACGAATATCCTTGCGGATAATATATATATATATATATATATATATATATATATATATGTATATATACATATATATATATATATATATATATATATATATATATATATATATATATGTGTATATATACATATATATAGATAATATATATATATATATATGTATATATACATATATATATAGATAATATATATATATATATATATATATATATATGTATATATACATATATATAGATAATATATATATATATATATATATATATATATATATATGTATATGTACATATATATAGATAATATATATATATATATATATATATATATATATATATATATATATATATATATATATATGTATATGTACATATATATAGATAATATATATATATATATATATATATATATATGTATATATACATATATATAGATAATATATATATATATATATATATATATATATATATATATATATATATGTATATATACATATATATAGATAATATATATATATATATATATATATATATATGTATATATACATATATATAGATAATATATATATATATATATATATACATATATATAGATAATATATATATATATATATATATATATATATATATATATATATATATATATATATATATATATATATGTGTGTATATTTACATATATATAGATAATATATATATATATATATATATATGTGTGTATATTTACATATATATAGATAATATATATATATATATATATATATATATATATATATGTGTGTATATTTACATATATATGTGTGTATATTTACATATATATAGATAATATATATATGTGTGTATATTTACATATATATAGATAATATATATATATATATATATATACATATATATATATATATATATATATATATGTATATATACATATATATAGTATATATATATATATATATATATATATATGTATATATATATATATATATATATATATATATATATATATATGTATATATATATATATATATATATATATTTATATATATATATATGTATTTATACATATATATATATATATATATATATATATATATATATATATATGGATATATATATATATATATATATATATATATATATATATATGTATATATACATATATATATATATATATATATATATATATATATATATATTTATTAATTTACTATATAACATTAATATTTTCTAAACGAATCTTAAGTTTTGAAGAGCTCATTTACTGAAAGAACTACATTTTCCTTTCAGGTAAAAAAGGAAAAAAAAGCAAAGGTACCGCTATATCCTTGCAATCATTTTTGTCAAATGGTGACGCTCCTGTAGGAACCACTCAGGTTGCAAAGAACATTCGAAATATTGATGCCGAAGATAGCGATGAAGGTGGAAATATGCTCACGGTAGTTTGCCAACTACCTACAGCACCTCGAGCAAGTAGAATATTTGATGACAATTCTATACCTCACAAATCACCTTTTATTGCCTATGTTACTAATTTACCCTTTGATGTTCAAGAGGAAGATATATATGAATATTTTAATGCTAGTAATATAAAGTCAGTAAGACTACCAAGAGAGGATGGGGATACAGGCAGGGTTCGAGGATTCGGCTACGTCGAATTTGAAAGCAGAGATAGTTTAATACAGGCCTTAGACATACGTGATCCAACAATTAAAGGGCGAAGAATTAGGATTGACATATCTAATGAGAACGATCAAAATTCAAGACAACGTGGTGCAAAAAGGGGATACGATTCTTCAGGAACTAATGTGGAAATCAGAGAATTAAGTAATTGGAGGCGTGACAACAACATGAAAAGAGATTCATATAACCTTGGTAGTGAACGCAGCTTTAATGACCAAAGGTATACTTCTGATGGAAATAATTCCCCAGGTTCATGGAGAATAAAAAATCAAAGTACTTCTATGGTATCTTGTTCTTCTGAGCGTCTTAATGTGAAAGATCAGGATGAATTTCGTGGCGATAAAAATATTACTATGGAACGGCCAAAGTTAATACTCAAACCGCGTACTCTTCCTCTTCCTGACCTTGATGTTCCACTACAAGTCTTGGATTCGAAAAATAACGATACTTTTTCTTCAAAGTATAGTGGAGCACCGGCGGAAAAGGTTTTTGGTTCTGCGAAACCTGTTGACACTACGGCTAGGGATTTACAAATAGAAAAACGCTTATCCGATGTTCGACTCCAAGATAATCTACGAATGGAAATTATGAAAACTACAAATGATTTCAACAAACTGACCTTTACAAAAAATGAAAAAGATAAAGCCCTTAGTCAAAATTGGCGGCAACAAAATGAAAACATTGAATTTAAAGACAGGCATAACTCAAGAACAGGTAATGTATGTGTTTATTTCGTTTTCGAATTTATTTTCGTCCATAAAACTATTTTTAACTATTTATTTAACATACGGCTATTTTAATCAACTTTCCACATAAAAAAGTATATGTGTAGTAAATTTGTGGTAAATTTGTTTATACAAGTATAAGGAATATAAAATAAAAAGAAACATTCAATTGATAAAACTGTTTAGACTACCATAACTTTTATAGAGAATACGCTATAAAATGTTTAATCCATTTGCGAGGCGGGAACTGCTACCATTGCTTAAAATATCTTTGAGTTATAGCTTAACTGAAAGTCCAAATTTTACATATATCGTAAAAAAAATATAACTGGATTATATAACTTTGTGGAAAAATATCCTAAATTTAACTAAAGCCACCTATGGAGGTTTGTATGCTTTTTGGATCATTATTTTTATGCGAACTGTAAGTTTTCAATATTATTTATTTTTTAGTTAGTAAAACATTAACAAAACATTTAAAACACTTAAAAAATAAAGTGAATTTATATGATATTGCAGCACTTGAAATATTGGTGTGCCAATTTTTGTACAAGTGTGCTACAGATTAACCCCCAAATTCATAAAAAAATAAAACGTATTTAAAATCTGTTTTAAGAAAATTTGATTGAAATACATTTCATACTCATTTTAAATTTTATGAATACTGGGGTAAAAATTTTTTGCGCTACTTAAATATTGCCAAAAAATTTACATATTGCACCTTTATTCCACCGTGTCTTTTTAAAATGTACGCTTTTATATACGACTGCACAAATTTTTTTTGCTATAACTTCGTTCAGTTTGAGATATAATGCTGAAATAACCAATCTCTTTTGTTTAACCGATCCCTTTTGTTTTAATATTTTGACATATGACTATGTTGCAAAAAGGAACGGTATGTATATATCTAGGATGCTGTTGGCAGAAGTAGTTAACCGGAAATTTCTCAGCCCCCGAACTGAGCCATGATATACGTATATGTATATATATATATATATATATATATATATATATGTATATATCCACACACATATGCATATCCACAAACACACATATAAATATATTTATATATATAAATATATATATATATGTATATATATATATATATATTTATATATATATGTATATATATATATATATATATATATATATATATGTGTATATATATATATATATATATATATATATATATATATATATTTATATATATATATATATATATATATATATATATATATTTATATATATATATATATATATATATATATATATATTTATATATATATATATATATATATATATATATATATATATATTTATATATATATATATATATATATATATATATATATATATATATATATATTTATATATATATATATATATATATAGAATGTCTATATGCTTTCATTGGTGCTTTACCAAATCATCAGTAGGCTTCAACCATAGTTTTGAAAAGTTAAAAACGTCTATCTTACATAGCGTCTATATCTGATATTAATTCTGATATAATATGAGAGAGAAAAATATATATATATATATATATATATATATATATATATAAATATTAATATCTATGTAGGGGAAAACGTACAGTTGTCAATATTATAATATTTCATAATTATCATGCAACTGTGCAGTAAACATCTTCGTTTACTTTAATAGTACAATGTGTTTTATATTATTTATATATAGTTTTTTATTATTTATATATATTTGTTTGATGCTATTGTTTAAAATTTACTTTTAGCGTCTATTTTAATACACAAAATTCTTTTCTTGTATCTATATGTGTGTACGTGTACGTTTTCTGACAGTTCATATCATGATATTGTTTTATTATATATTATGAAAACAATATGATAATATATGATATAATATTAATATAATACTAATATTACAGTCCACACATAATATGATTCTCTCTGCTATAAAATTTGACATTGGCTGATAGAAATATGTATATTTGATATTATATCAGGTATAGACGCTATGTTATGCACATACTTTGAAAAATCATCTGAGAATTTACAATTTGTAACTTACAAATTATTTTCAAAAATCACAGCCGAATAAGCTTAGTAGGCTTTGCAACTCACACAAAAGCAACCCAACAAATCAATAGGATTCCAGCATGACCGGAACTATATTCCCCGGTCTGGTCGTGCGCCCCTACCTATCTTCTAAATACGACCACCAGTTGTTGAATCGTGAGCAGACAAAGACGACATGCTCAGCATCTTCAACTACATTCCCAGCGCAATGTGGACAGAACGGAGAATCGTCGTGCTTGAAACGAAATAGATATGACCTAAAACACCCATGTCGAGACAAGAACTGTGTTAGGTAATAGTTTAAATCACCATGTTTCCTTGTCAGCCATACTCTGATCTCTGGTATTAATGCATAAGTCCATCTTCCCTTCTCAGTGGTTGACCAGCATTCCTTCCACCTTTCTAAATATAAGTCCGAGTTATCCCTATTTATGATTTTTAAATCGATTGGAATTATACCTGCGATGATGAAAGCCGCTTCGTCCGACACTGTTCGAAATGCACTACATACTCTCAAAACAGCTAACCTATACACAGGGGATACCAACCCCACATATGTGGGGTATCTAAGTGAATCTGACCATACTGGGTGTGCATATAGGACAATGCTCCTTACTACTCCAGCGATCAGTTTCCTCTGAATATATTTTGGCTCTCTTGTATTCTTGTTTCCCTAGCCTTACGGCTACTAATCAAAACCGCTTCGGTTTTATGATCAGCTAGAGTTAATCCCATTGAAGTGATCCAGGACTTTACTAATTGTACACTGGCATTTGCAATGGTTATAATAATTCTTTGGCCTCACGCACTAACGCTATATCGTCTGCGAATCCCACTATCCTTACTCTTTCAGGCAAACTCAATCTTAGTACTTCATCGTTCATTATGTTTCACAACAATGGTCCAAGTATCGATCCTTGGGGAACTCCATCGTTAATCCTACGTTTCCTTATACCTACATCTGTATCATAGAACAATTCTCTATTCCGGAAATAATCCTGCACTATCCTTATCAGATATTCTGGGATGTCTAATCGAGTTAAAGCATCAACAATACGCACCCAGTTTGCCGTATTGAACGCGTTCTTCACGTCCAACTACACAGTACTCCTTCGTACCACTCCTCCAACTCTTGCCATAGATAGTTCGAGCAGCAGTTTCCACTACCATATTTCTAGCATCCACTGTTGACCTTGCTTTCCTGAAGCCAAATTGGTTGTCTGATAGGCCATGTCTGTTTTCAACGCAGTTCCCAAGTCTTCTGCAGATTACACCCTCTAGCAATTTCCCACATGTATCTATCATACACAGTGGCCGATAAGATGAGGGGTCATCTAGGGGTTTATTGTCCTTTGGTATTAACACCAACTTCTGCCTCTTCCATCTTGTTGGAAAAGTTCCCTTACTTAAGCATGCATCTACCACTCTTAAGAACTTCTCGGGACACAGCTTAACGACCTGTTTCAACACCATATTTTGAATACCGTCCAGGCCCGGTGCCCTTTTGTCCTTAAACGTAGAGACAACGTCTTCGATCTCAGTTATTGTAATCGAGTGAAAGCTTAAAGTTTCGTTAGGAGGGTTGTGCTCCTAAGGTGGTGCCTCCTGATGGGGGAAGAGGTGGTCTACCATTCCCTTCAGGATTGGTCCTTCACTCGGTTGCAACGGGCCTAGGCATCTAAATTTCTTTGTGACCACCTTATATGCAAGACCCCAAGGATTATTATTTACCTCATCACAAATATTAAGAAAGCACTGCCGTTTGCTACTACGAATTGGCATCTTTAAGGCCCTCCTCCTATCCCTATAATTCTGTTGGTGTGCATCATTCCCCAACCTACCTCGAGTCTTTGTATATTGCCTTCTGGCACGTATACACTCAGCCCACAAGCTAGCAATATCATTATTCCACCAATAAACCGGTGATCCTCTTGCGGATCTTTTCCGCCTCACCATAGATGCATCGCACGACCGCGTGATATGGTTTACCATTTGTACCGCCATATCCTCGGCTGAACTATTCAAGTCCATACCCTCCATACAGATGGCAAAAATATCCTTATCAAAGGTATTCACTTTCCATCCCGTCAAACCTTGTGCCCGGAGGGTCACACGACATATATCATCCTGCACATCTATAATAATGGCACTGTGATCGCTGTGAATATAAAGATCAGATACTCCCCAGTTCACAAGGTTTATAATGGTTTCACTGGCAAACGTAATGTCAATAACTGATCCACCATTCCCTCTTCTGAAGGTTTCCTCATCTCCAGAATTCAAGAGTACAACACCCAGCGCGGAAAGGGCTTCCAATAGAATTCTTCCCCTTGCATTTGTCGAAGGGTAACCCCATTGAACAGCCCACGCATTGTAATCTCCTGCTATTATAACAGGACTCTTGGCTGCAGCGTCCATCGCTATGTTGTCTATAATAATACGAAAGTCCTCAATAGAATACCTAGGAGGAACATAGCAGCTGTACAAACATATGCCGGAAACAGTGGCCCGCGTGTACCCGCATTGTGGTGCTGACTTTTTCCTCAGTGTTAAGGAGCCGGTAGGCCATATAGCCGATGTATCTGTATTATCAGCAACCCAATTTGCAGATACAATCTTCTTATATGGCTCGCTGAGTACAGCGGTGTCAACATTTAAATCTCGTACGCTTTGCTTAAGCAACTCTTGTGCTGCTTGGCAATGATTGAGATTTAGCGCATTTTGATTCTTAAGTACTGTTCTAACCCTTAAGCCTTTGCAGTGCTCTCTTGTAGTACGGGTAAACTACACATCCGGTAACATGGTCACCATTAGTGGTTGTACCCTTTTTACAGAGCAAGCACGACGGTTTATTGGAACATGTACCAATTCTGTGGCTAGGTTCCCCACACCGCAAGCAGTTCTTGGATAGATCCTGGCCCCTACAATTTGTCACCCTAGGTCCATAGTCGAGACAGTTGTAGCACCTTTTTGGTGCTATCTTTGCCCGTATTCGACATACGATCTAGCCGATGCCTATCTTAGACATCCCAAAAAGACGTCTAGCTAGAGGAGCACTGAGGCCAATCGTGGCATTTTGTGCGCCCCCATACGCCCTCCTCAGTGACTTAACTGCAGTCATCAGCAGTACTTTAAATTCATTAGATTTACTAACTATGGCATCATAGATGTCATGGAAGTTACTTCATCTATGTCCCTAATTTCAATCCTAACCTCCTGGAATAGTGCTCGTACTTCGGCAGCTTCACCCAGTACCGTTTCCCCTTCCGACCTGAACACACCTGTGTTTTGGTGAGCAGGTTTACTCAGCTCTAGTAGCAGCTCACCTCTCTCAGTTTTCCGAATGCGTTTTCCATTCTCCCCCAGGATTAATAACCTTATGGTCTTTCTTCACTTTCCTGAGAATATCACCATAGAAAGCGTTTCCACACGATTTAATAACCAGGGCATCTGAACGTGACACCTGCTTATTTCTTATCCTATTTATATTCCCTGCCCTGGAACGGACTTTTATCCAACCAGGTTCTTTAATAGTTGGGCTCGGCATAGCAGCACCATTCGCTACCGCTTATCCCACAGAACTACCTTCACTACTTCTGACATCGTCTACTGAATCCTTCCTCTTCTTTTTAGCCCTATTCCCCTTTGGCATAAGAGTATTTTCATCTCTTCTACGCTTCGGGGTCGCGCCTGCCGGGACAAGGGAGATGGTCTTACCATATACCCTGTCTGCGTCTGCTTGTTGCAATGTGATTTGCCCCCACCAACAGTTCCACTGCTTAGCTCATCTGACATTTGCATATACAACGGCTGTATTTCTCGAGACATCGAAACTATATCCTTGTGGACATGCGACCTAGTCTTGAGAAAGTCTAATAGCTTTGCTATATTCTCTCCTAATTTGGCAACTTTGCTCGTTGGCTCTTGTCCACCACTAGCTGTGGTGCTAAAACTTCCCCTATCCGGCATGTTCACCACCGTAGGGGGCGACCTAAGGATCACCGGCCTCTTCAGGAATGGATTTTCAATCGCCATCCGGACCTACACCACCAACTTAATGATGAACTTGAAACGTACCTTGAGACTTGCCAAGTTTTAATAGGCAGTTGTGTCACTAGCCTAGGAGCCATTTCTGATTGTATAGAGGTGTAGAAAAATAAAATAGATTCATATCGAATATAATTTGTTTGTTGGTTTAGTTTTGTATGAGTTTCAAGGCCTACTATGCTTATTCTGTTGTGATTTTTGAAAATTGTTTGTAATTTACAAATTGTGAATTCTCAGATGGTTTTCAGAAGTATATGCATAAGATAAGAGGTTTTTAACTTTTCAAAACCGTTGTTAAAGTCTACTGAAGATTTGGTAAAGCACCAATGAAATGCATATAGACATTGCTTAACCACCAAGAAATAAATTTCATTTATATATATGTAATGGTATTGTGACAACAATGTGTCAAATAAAAATTTCATAATATATATATATATATATATATATATATATATATATAGTGTGCAGAAAAACAACTTGTAAACTTATTGAACTAAAATAAACGTCAAGACAGGGATTAGATTAAGAAGTAAATATAACGTTTATTTAACAAAAATTAAAGCTTTAGATCAATATTTTAATATAAATAAAAACCATTTTTCATTTGGGATGTTTTTATGTTAAAAAAATAACAATAACACAAATATGCTGAAATTCATAGGCAAAAAAACTACTTGTACAGAATAAAAAACTTAATGTAAGTACAAAAACAAATCAAATATTTAGTATTTTGTATGGTGTCCCTGAGCTTCTTTTACAGCTAGGAGTCTTCTTGGCATTGAATGAACCAGATTTTTTGTTACTTCCTGGGGGATTGAGCTCCATATATCCTTAAGAGCGTTTTTCAAAGATTCTTTGCCAGATATGTGGTAATCCTTTAACTTTGTCTTTATGTGAGCTCACAAATGCTCAATGGGATATAAATCTGGGCTCTGGGGGGATGAGGCAAAACTTTTTTTTGTGTTACGCAGCAACCATTCCTTAACAGCGACGGCAGAATGTTTTGGATCATTGTCTTGCATGAAGACAAATCCACCCTCTAAGCCCATTTTTTGAGCGGATTGCGGCAAGTTATTTTTTTTAATATTTAAGTACTCTGTTTTGTTCATAATACCATCAATAAAAACGAGATAGTCTACTCCATTAGCACTCATACAACCCCGAATCATAACATTGCCTCCACCGTGCTTGACCGTATGAGTAATGTTGCGAGGATTGAGTGCTTCGCCTTCCTTTCTCCATACAGATTTACGCCCATCGCTTCCAAATATGTATGTTGAGTTTAGATTCATCTGTGAACATTACATTTTCTTTGGCTATGTACTCATTTGCGTACAGTAAGCGTTTTTAATATTGGCTTTGGGGAGGAGAGGCTTCTTTCGAACTGCATAAGCCTTAAAATCTTGGGAATGGAGGAAGTTTTTCACTGTCTGTAGGGTCACATCAACTATTTCTGCGTTCTTTAGGTCATTTGCAATTCTCACGGCGGCAATTTTTGGGTCCTTACACAATCTAAAATATTTCGTTGGATTTGAGGGATATTTAATTTATTTGGACTACCACCTCCACTAGGTCTTTCCACAGATCCATTTTTTTGGAAAGTTTTAACAACGTAATGGATCGTAGAATGAGGTTTATTCACTATTTTTCCAATTTCACGCATAGAGTTTTTTTCTTTCCACAGTTTTATAATAATTTTTTTTAAATCTTTTGAAATTCGTTTTTTTGCCATATCTTTAGTTACCACAAGGCCGCCAGTTTCCATCAATTTTTGTTACCATATGAAGTGGACTAGACCAATTGCTGTCAGATGGTTGGCATATGCCCCCTTTAAGCAGAAAATCGAATTCAGTTTAGACGGCTGCCAGGTTTTTCGGCGACAATCTACGTGGGCGGCAAAAAACCGGTTGCCTTGTTGTATCGATTTTGTAAAAAATTTAAGATTTCGTTTTTGAACCGAAGTGTGAAAGCTTGGTAATATCGAAAAATTTTTCTAAAATTTCTGCTTTAACGATTGCGGCTCGACGAATTGCCTGTTTTGTTGTCGATTAGACGATTCGGAGGTTGATTAGTAGGTCGTAAGATTTAATGAACTCGGATCCAATAATGTTTGATGTCACATCTGCGACGTCGAAAGACCAGAAAAATTCGCGGTGCAAACCAAGGTCCAACTTAACACGTTTTTCACCGAACACTTTAATTGTAATTGGAAACCCGTTGGCAGCATACAAGAGGACAGTGGTTGGACGTACATCAATCGATGTGGAAGTCATTGGCAAGATGGAAATATCGGCGCCACTATCTATTAAGAAATGCTTGTCGGAAAACTTATCTTTAATTTTAAGGCGAAACATTTTGCATTAGGTGAGAGGTGCTTCGCTTGCATATGTCACATGCTTATGAAGTCAATTGCTAGATCCTGAAGTGTCTGAAACTAGCACATTCACCTGGCGTTTCTTGTGCCGACAGGGGCTGCGACATTTTTGAGCAAGTCGTCTAAATTTTTTATGGTATCAGCATTCTAGCACTGTCGCGTTGACGTTGAATGTTGGGCGACTCTTTTACCGACCTCGTTGAGCTGCTCGACCATGTGAACGTGAGCGCGTGGAAAAATTTTTAAATTTGTTTTGCTTAATTCACCTGCCAGTACACCTGCATGGAGCTCTTACTTTGAGAGGACATTCATAAAGTGAAATGTTAAAAAGTACGTTCCAATCGTTTATATTATAATGCCTTGTTTCGCCGTATATCCGATGAGATGCTAATTTTCATAATAGGAAAATAAAACACAAGGATTTAATATTCAAGAATCAAATATGGAGACAATAATTCTCCCACTTTATTTATAAATTGAAGTATAATTACCTTGTAAAGGAGATATAAATTGATATCGAAGAAGTACACGAAGTGTAAGTTTTGATATCCAGAAAGTGAGTTAAAAAATGTATATTATAATATACCAAAATGGTCCACAACACTTAAATACTGTTACCGGTTTACTTGCTGAAAACACAAGGGCTTCCAACAAGGATGAATTAAACCTTATTAAACTTTAAGGCACAATAGAACCGGTTTTTAATAACTTCGTATTTAAACAGCCTAGGATTCTTTTTGACGTCCCGATATCTCCTTGTGAGGTATTCCAGCTTCTTAATTTTGCTGGAAAACTTTTTACCGGAATTTGAAAAACTCACACAATTCCGCAATCGCGTTGCTTTATAAAATTTTGGGAGTATGACTGGTTATTGCACTGCTGTCGCAAAAATAACAAATGTTGGATTATGCCACAGTTTGTTGGAAGCTTAGTTTTGTTCAGCTGAAAAAGAGAAAAATCCATTTTTAGTGTTTTCGTAAATTTATTTTTAAGTTAAAATAAACTCTAATTTAAGTGCATTGAGGAAATGCAACTGTGAATGAAGTTAAAGTGAAATATTTTTTTTACAAAAGTTACAATATAAAACTATGTATTCACAGACTTTAAAAGTTAAAAAAATCAACAAAATAAAACTGTGAACTTAAAAACATTAAAGAGTTTAAAAAATTAGAAAACCAACAAAATAAAACTGAATTCAAAGACTTTACTAGAAGGCGTCGAAGGAATAAAAAAATCAACAAAATGTCAACTAAGCAATTGTGAAACCTTCAATCAGCGATAGTCAGCGGCCCCTTAGTAGCGGTTACAGCAAAAAGGATGGTACAGTACTTTTCGCTTATAGTCCACAACTGTAGTTGTCCAACTTTTATGGACTATAACCGATTTTCTTTATAAGCCACTTAATGGATTATAAATGAATCCTGGTTTAACCCACATTTTGAACTATTATTTTCTTCCACTTTTTTTAAAAGAAAAGAAAAGTTTATTTAAAACAACCAAATATTGAATTAATTTAAATCAATAGTAAAAAGAAAAACATTTATTGAATTAAGATTTTATAGGCTAATTCTTCGAAATCTTTAATTTAAATCTCAGAAAGACATGATAAATATTCCAAGGCACAAAGGCAAGTCAACAACAGTTTTTGTTATTCAACTTACACAGCAGAGCAGAACAGCTGTTTTCGAAAGCCGCAACACTTTCATCATCAGTGCTCATGTGCATTGTGTTTATCACAACTTATTAGGTGGATTAAAAACATTTATTATTATATCCTTCAAAAAAAATATGGAGGGTATATTCACTTTGTCATTCCGTTTGTAAAGCAGCGAAATACTCATCTGAGACCCCATAAAGTATATACATATATTCTTGATCAGTGATGAAATCTAAGACGATCTGAGCATGTCCGTCCGTCTGTGGAAATCACGATTCATTCCAAACGAAAGGAGCCAGACTGAAATTTGGTATAAATATATCCTGACGGATAGCACAGGCTAAGTTCGGAAATGGGCTAAATCGGCCAAGAGGGAAAAATGTTCCCCTAAGAAGAACTAAACCAACCTCTAAAAAACAACATAATTTTTAAAGTTTTTTTTCGTAAGTTTGTTAAGCAAATTATATATTTTTATGTCAAAGAAGGCCCAACGCGTTATACTTGGAGCCATAAAATATACAATTAAAAAAACAGAGTGGACTATACGCGAGTTTTTTCCATACAATATTAGTTACGCATGCCAACAAAACGTGGACTTCAAGCGAAAATGAACTACAAGCGAAGTGGACTTTAGAACAAATAATTTCTATGAAATTAAAAAAAAAACCTGCAAATGAATACGACAGTTTTGGCTTATATCCGTTTTGGCTTTTAAGTGGAATGGAATATAAGCGAAAAGTACTGTATTACGTACCAGCCAACTATCCACAGCCAAGAAGATGACACAAGCTGTAAATCTTTACATACTGAAAAAATCGCGTTTTCTGCAATATAATCAATTTAAAAAAAGAAAAAGCTTTTTATGTTATTTATTGATTTAAATTTATTTTCTATACCATAATATTTTTTATTACGATTCAATATATTTTCGAAGTTTAATTTTAATTTAGAATTATTCTTACTTAATTGCTTTATTATGAATGAGTTACAAATTTCTGTACCACTCTTTGGTAACTCAAAATATTTTCTTTAAAAGCTACTTTTACTTCTGCAACTTTTAATGATTCTTGTAATGAGTCAAACGGCATATTTTCTTCTTTAAATATGTTGATTCTATTGGTATCTTGTTTTGACAATATAAGTGTGTTGATAATATGAGCTTTTGTTAGATGAATAGCATTTTTTAGACTTTCTATTTCCTGTTTCATAATATTAATTTTAAATTTGTATTGAAGTATTTGCACGGTTTGAAATTCGCTTCCGTTTTTTATTGTTTTTAGTATCGAATTGTTGACTTTTGTGATATTATTAATTCTTTGTAAAATTTCTTTGTTAATTATGAATTGTTTGTTATTATTTTATATAACTGATTCAAACTTGCCACTTATGCCCAAAAGGTCATCGTGATCTGGATTTCCAGGCTGAACCAATAGCCACTCTTCAATAGCCACAATATCGTATTGAGAATAATCCAGTATTTCGACCGATCCATAGCTGCAAAATAATTTCATTATATAAGCGGTCTAAAAATATAATTTGGTTAGTTTCTAATGCGGTCTGTACTACCTTGCCTTATTCTGTTGTCACTGTGGAATTCTTATTTTGTCTAAGTACTTCTTCTTTGTATCTATTTGAAAACTTATTACATATCAAAATTCTTCTGGTTTCTTGACCTCTTTTTAATTATTATTGTATTCTGATATTTTTAAGCTAAGGGCTCGTTATTTTAGTTTAATTTTTAATTTCAATATTTCGTCACTCCTTTGTGTAACTTCTTCAGGAATATTTAAACCTATACATGCATATATATTTAAAAAACATTTATAAAAAACAATTTTTAAATCATATATACATACATACGTATACATACACACGTATACACACATACATATATATGCATACATACACATACATAAACATACATAAATATATATATATATATATATATATATATATATATATATACGTATGTGTAAAAAATAAAAATACGCTTCGGGGTCGCGCCTGCCGGGACAAGGGAGATGGTCTTACCATATACCCTGTCTGCGTCTGCTTGTTGCAATGTGATTTGCCCCCACCAACAGTTCCACTGCTTAGCTCATCTGACATTTGCATATACAACGGCTGTATTTCTCGAGACATCGAAACTATATCCTTGTGGACATGCGACCTAGTCTTGAGAAAGTCTAATAGCTTTGCTATATTCTCTCCTAATTTGGCAACTTTGCTCGTTGGCTCTTGTCCACCACTAGCTGTGGTGCTAAAACTTCCCCTATCCGGCATGTTCACCACCGTAGGGGGCGACCTAAGGATCACCGGCCTCTTCAGAAATGGATTTTCAATCGCCATCCGGACCTACACCACCAACTTAATGATGAACTTGAAACGTACCTTGAGACTTGCCAAGTTTTAATAGGCAGTTGTGTCACTAGCCTAGGAGCCATTTCTGATTGTATAGAGGTGTAGAAAAATAAAATAGATTCATATCGAATATAATTTGTTTGTTGGTTTAGTTTTGTATGAGTTTCAAGGCCTACTATGCTTATTCTGTTGTGATTTTTGAAAATTGTTTGTAATTTACAAATTGTGAATTCTCAGATGGTTTTCAGAAGTATATGCATAAGATAAGAGGTTTTTAACTTTTCAAAACCGTTGTTAAAGTCTACTGAAGATTTGGTAAAGCACCAATGAAATGCATATAGACATTGCTTAACCACCAAGAAATAAATTTCATTTATATATATGTAATGGTATTGTGACAACAATGTGTCAAATAAAAATTTCATAATATATATATATATATATATATATATATATATATAGTGTGCAGAAAAACAACTTGTAAACTTATTGAACTAAAATAAACGTCAAGACAGGGATTAGATTAAGAAGTAAATATAACGTTTATTTAACAAAAATTAAAGCTTTAGATCAATATTTTAATATAAATAAAAACCATTTTTCATTTGGGATGTTTTTATGTTAAAAAAATAACAATAACACAAATATGCTGAAATTCATAGGCAAAAAAACTACTTGTACAGAATAAAAAACTTAATGTAAGTACAAAAACAAATCAAATATTTAGTATTTTGTATGGTGTCCCTGAGCTTCTTTTACAGCTAGGAGTCTTCTTGGCATTGAATGAACCAGATTTTTTGTTACTTCCTGGGGGATTGAGCTCCATATATCCTTAAGAGCGTTTTTCAAAGATTCTTTGCCAGATATGTGGTAATCCTTTAACTTTGTCTTTATGTGAGCTCACAAATGCTCAATGGGATATAAATCTGGGCTCTGGGGGGATGAGGCAAAACTTTTTTTTGTGTTACGCAGCAACCATTCCTTAACAGCGACGGCAGAATGTTTTGGATCATTGTCTTGCATGAAGACAAATCCACCCTCTAAGCCCATTTTTTGAGCGGATTGCGGCAAGTTATTTTTTTTAATATTTAAGTACTCTGTTTTGTTCATAATACCATCAATAAAAACGAGATAGTCTACTCCATTAGCACTCATACAACCCCGAATCATAACATTGCCTCCACCGTGCTTGACCGTATGAGTAATGTTGCGAGGATTGAGTGCTTCGCCTTCCTTTCTCCATACAGATTTACGCCCATCGCTTCCAAATATGTATGTTGAGTTTAGATTCATCTGTGAACATTACATTTTCTTTGGCTATGTACTCATTTGCGTACAGTAAGCGTTTTTAATATTGGCTTTGGGGAGGAGAGGCTTCTTTCGAACTGCATAAGCCTTAAAATCTTGGGAATGGAGGAAGTTTTTCACTGTCTGTAGGGTCACATCAACTATTTCTGCGTTCTTTAGGTCATTTGCAATTCTCACGGCGGCAATTTTTGGGTCCTTACACAATCTAAAATATTTCGTTGGATTTGAGGGATATTTAATTTATTTGGACTACCACCTCCACTAGGTCTTTCCACAGATCCATTTTTTTGGAAAGTTTTAACAACGTAATGGATCGTAGAATGAGGTTTATTCACTATTTTTCCAATTTCACGCATAGAGTTTTTTTCTTTCCACAGTTTTATAATAATTTTTTTTAAATCTTTTGAAATTCGTTTTTTTGCCATATCTTTAGTTACCACAAGGCCGCCAGTTTCCATCAATTTTTGTTACCATATGAAGTGGACTAGACCAATTGCTGTCAGATGGTTGGCATATGCCCCCTTTAAGCAGAAAATCGAATTCAGTTTAGACGGCTGCCAGGTTTTTCGGCGACAATCTACGTGGGCGGCAAAAAACCGGTTGCCTTGTTGTATCGATTTTGTAAAAAATTTAAGATTTCGTTTTTGAACCGAAGTGTGAAAGCTTGGTAATATCGAAAAATTTTTCTAAAATTTCTGCTTTAACGATTGCGGCTCGACGAATTGCCTGTTTTGTTGTCGATTAGACGATTCGGAGGTTGATTAGTAGGTCGTAAGATTTAATGAACTCGGATCCAATAATGTTTGATGTCACATCTGCGACGTCGAAAGACCAGAAAAATTCGCGGTGCAAACCAAGGTCCAACTTAACACGTTTTTCACCGAACACTTTAATTGTAATTGGAAACCCGTTGGCAGCATACAAGAGGACAGTGGTTGGACGTACATCAATCGATGTGGAAGTCATTGGCAAGATGGAAATATCGGCGCCACTATCTATTAAGAAATGATTGTCGGAAAACTTATCTTTAATTTTAAGGCGAAACATTTTGCATTAGGTGAGAGGTGCTTCGCTTGCATATGTCACATGCTTATGAAGTCAATTGCTAGATCCTGAAGTGTCTGAAACTAGCACATTCACCTGGCGTTTCTTGTGCCGACAGGGGCTGCGACATTTTTGAGCAAGTCGTCTAAATTTTTTATGGTATCAGCATTCTAGCACTGTCGCGTTGACGTTGAATGTTGGGCGACTCTTTTACCGACCTCGTTGAGCTGCTCGACCATGTGAACGTGAGCGCGTGGAAAAATTTTTAAATTTGTTTTGCTTAATTCACCTGCCAGTACACCTGCATGGAGCTCTTACTTTGAGAGGACATTCATAAAGTGAAATGTTAAAAAGTACGTTCCAATCGTTTATATTATAATGCCTTGTTTCGCCGTATATCCGATGAGATGCTAATTTTCATAATAGGAAAATAAAACACAAGGATTTAATATTCAAGAATCAAATATGGAGACAATAATTCTCCCACTTTATTTATAAATTGAAGTATAATTACCTTGTAAAGGAGATATAAATTGATATCGAAGAAGTACACGAAGTGTAAGTTTTGATATCCAGAAAGTGAGTTAAAAAATGTATATTATAATATACCAAAATGGTCCACAACACTTAAATACTGTTACCGGTTTACTTGCTGAAAACACAAGGGCTTCCAACAAGGATGAATTAAACCTTATTAAACTTTAAGGCACAATAGAACCGGTTTTTAATAACTTCGTATTTAAACAGCCTAGGATTCTTTTTGACGTCCCGATATCTCCTTGTGAGGTATTCCAGCTTCTTAATTTTGCTGGAAAACTTTTTACCGGAATTTGAAAAACTCACACAATTCCGCAATCGCGTTGCTTTATAAAATTTTGGGAGTATGACTGGTTATTGCACTGCTGTCGCAAAAATAACAAATGTTGGATTATGCCACAGTTTGTTGGAAGCTTAGTTTTGTTCAGCTGAAAAAGAGAAAAATCCATTTTTAGTGTTTTCGTAAATTTATTTTTAAGTTAAAATAAACTCTAATTTAAGTGCATTGAGGAAATGCAACTGTGAATGAAGTTAAAGTGAAATATTTTTTTTACAAAAGTTACAATATAAAACTATGTATTCACAGACTTTAAAAGTTAAAAAAATCAACAAAATAAAACTGTGAACTTAAAAACATTAAAGAGTTTAAAAAATTAGAAAACCAACAAAATAAAACTGAATTCAAAGACTTTACTAGAAGGCGTCGAAGGAATAAAAAAATCAACAAAATGTCAACTAAGCAATTGTGAAACCTTCAATCAGCGATAGTCAGCGGCCCCTTAGTAGCGGTTACAGCAAAAAGGATGGTACAGTACTTTTCGCTTATAGTCCACAACTGTAGTTGTCCAACTTTTATGGACTATAACCGATTTTCTTTATAAGCCACTTAATGGATTATAAATGAATCCTGGTTTAACCCACATTTTGAACTATTATTTTCTTCCACTTTTTTTAAAAGAAAAGAAAAGTTTATTTAAAACAACCAAATATTGAATTAATTTAAATCAATAGTAAAAAGAAAAACATTTATTGAATTAAGATTTTATAGGCTAATTCTTCGAAATCTTTAATTTAAATCTCAGAAAGACATGATAAATATTCCAAGGCACAAAGGCAAGTCAACAACAGTTTTTGTTATTCAACTTACACAGCAGAGCAGAACAGCTGTTTTCGAAAGCCGCAACACTTTCATCATCAGTGCTCATGTGCATTGTGTTTATCACAACTTATTAGGTGGATTAAAAACATTTATTATTATATCCTTCAAAAAAAATATGGAGGGTATATTCACTTTGTCATTCCGTTTGTAAAGCAGCGAAATACTCATCTGAGACCCCATAAAGTATATACATATATTCTTGATCAGTGATGAAATCTAAGACGATCTGAGCATGTCCGTCCGTCTGTGGAAATCACGATTCATTCCAAACGAAAGGAGCCAGACTGAAATTTGGTATAAATATATCCTGACGGATAGCACAGGCTAAGTTCGGAAATGGGCTAAATCGGCCAAGAGGGAAAAATGTTCCCCTAAGAAGAACTAAACCAACCTCTAAAAAACAACATAATTTTTAAAGTTTTTTTTCGTAAGTTTGTTAAGCAAATTATATATTTTTATGTCAAAGAAGGCCCAACGCGTTATACTTGGAGCCATAAAATATACAATTAAAAAAACAGAGTGGACTATACGCGAGTTTTTTCCATACAATATTAGTTACGCATGCCAACAAAACGTGGACTTCAAGCGAAAATGAACTACAAGCGAAGTGGACTTTAGAACAAATAATTTCTATGAAATTAAAAAAAAAACCTGCAAATGAATACGACAGTTTTGGCTTATATCCGTTTTGGCTTTTAAGTGGAATGGAATATAAGCGAAAAGTACTGTATTACGTACCAGCCAACTATCCACAGCCAAGAAGATGACACAAGCTGTAAATCTTTACATACTGAAAAAATCGCGTTTTCTGCAATATAATCAATTTAAAAAAAGAAAAAGCTTTTTATGTTATTTATTGATTTAAATTTATTTTCTATACCATAATATTTTTTATTACGATTCAATATATTTTCGAAGTTTAATTTTAATTTAGAATTATTCTTACTTAATTGCTTTATTATGAATGAGTTACAAATTTCTGTACCACTCTTTGGTAACTCAAAATATTTTCTTTAAAAGCTACTTTTACTTCTGCAACTTTTAATGATTCTTGTAATGAGTCAAACGGCATATTTTCTTCTTTAAATATGTTGATTCTATTGGTATCTTGTTTTGACAATATAAGTGTGTTGATAATATGAGCTTTTGTTAGATGAATAGCATTTTTTAGACTTTCTATTTCCTGTTTCATAATATTAATTTTAAATTTGTATTGAAGTATTTGCACGGTTTGAAATTCGCTTCCGTTTTTTATTGTTTTTAGTATCGAATTGTTGACTTTTGTGATATTATTAATTCTTTGTAAAATTTCTTTGTTAATTATGAATTGTTTGTTATTATTTTATATAACTGATTCAAACTTGCCACTTATGCCCAAAAGGTCATCGTGATCTGGATTTCCAGGCTGAACCAATAGCCACTCTTCAATAGCCACAATATCGTATTGAGAATAATCCAGTATTTCGACCGATCCATAGCTGCAAAATAATTTCATTATATAAGCGGTCTAAAAATATAATTTGGTTAGTTTCTAATGCGGTCTGTACTACCTTGCCTTATTCTGTTGTCACTGTGGAATTCTTATTTTGTCTAAGTACTTCTTCTTTGTATCTATTTGAAAACTTATTACATATCAAAATTCTTCTGGTTTCTTGACCTCTTTTTAATTATTATTGTATTCTGATATTTTTAAGCTAAGGGCTCGTTATTTTAGTTTAATTTTTAATTTCAATATTTCGTCACTCCTTTGTGTAACTTCTTCAGGAATATTTAAACCTATACATGCATATATATTTAAAAAACATTTATAAAAAACAATTTTTAAATCATATATACATACATACGTATACATACACACGTATACACACATACATATATATGCATACATACACATACATAAACATACATAAATATATATATATATATATATATATATATATATATATATACGTATGTGTAAAAAATAAGTTGTCAAAATATAAGTTGTTTTCTTTAACAATTTCACGCCCTTTCTATTTGTTGTTTTTTGTTTACTTTCACATATATTTGGAGTACCGTTACTGAAGTGAGAGCATGTGAATTTTGGATCAATTTGATTTAAAAATTTGTAATTGGGATTGCATTCTTCTTTTACAGTTGCAAATATAAAGCGCAAAAAGTAAGTTGTCAAATAATGTTCATAAAGTTTTTATGCTAAAAAAACTAAAATCAATTGATAAAAATTTTGTGTCTAAGTACAATTAATTCAAAGTATATATATTTGAAATTATTTGGTAAGTTTTTTATGAAAAATATCACGTTGACTATTTTCATTTTTTAAGTACGTACTTTTCCTTAGTGTACTTATAAATCCATATAAAAATGGCTAAATTTAGGCAACTGAAGGACGAGGAGCGCTCTGTTATTATTAATTTGTATAAAGACGGTCATACACAGAGATATATAGCAGAAAAATTAAATAAAAGTCAAACAGCAATCTGGAAAGTTATCTCATTGTATAAAAAAGAACATAGAGTTTGCCGTAAAATTCGCTCTGGGCGTCCTAAAGTAACCACTGAAAGACTAAACAGACGAATTTTAGAAATTTCTAATGCTGATCCATTCAAATCAGCACCAAAAATTCGTGCACAGTTGATAAATGAGGGTAGACAGGTACCCTCAGTATCCACAATACGTAACCGATTGCGCCAGAGTAATAAGCATGGTCGAGTTGCTTGTAGGATTCCGTTTATTAGCAAGCGGAATAAGCAGAAAAGACGTGAATTTTATGAAGAATACGTATTAAAGCCTCCAAATTTTTGGCACACGGTACTTTGGACAGATGAGTCTATGATTAGGCTTAAATATTCTCACGGCATGGTACATGTATGGCGCAATCCAAAAGAACAGCTTTCGTACAAGTGCACTTTACCCACCTTTAAGTCTTTAGAGAGAGGTTTAATGATTTGGGGATGCCTATCAGCGAATGGTACCGGGAGTGTAGTTTTTCTTGAAGGGAAGATAACTGCCAAAGTTTACCTAAGAATCTTAGAAGAGACTGCAATACCAGAGGGTAGACGCCTTATAGGAGAAAATTTTATCTTCCAGCAGGACAATGCGCCGATACATACTGCAAAATTAATTAAGGACTACTTACAAAGGGAAGATATAAAGGTTCTGAAGTGGCCTCCGCAAAGTCCTGACCTATCTCCTATAGAAAATGCGTGGGCTATATTAAAAATGCGAATATCTGAGGATAAGCCGCAAACATTGGAAGAATTGAAAAATTGCATCACTCGACATTGGACAAATTTTTCCCAGGATGAATGTATGAAGCTTGTGGACTCGATGACACACAGACTTGGCAAAATGGCAATTCAAAACTTTGGACATTGTGGGTATTAATTCCTTGACAACATACTTTTTGAACATGAAGCTTGGAGATATCATTAAGTTTGTTTTCCTAAACTATAAAAAAGTTTGGTTTTCTTATGAAATATTTTTAATTTTATTCCTACTGTATATGTAAAAAGTAGACATGTAAAAAGAGCTCAAATAAAATACGAAAATAAAATTTTTTTTATACTTTTTTTAAAACATTGATCTTGACAACTTATTTTTTACGTTCTCTCTTTTCCCTTTTCCCTTATTCTAAATAGAATCTCCCCGGGAGATTTTTCCCTTCTCCCTTTTCCCTAATTCTAAATAAACTTCGAAAATGGGAGACTCTTGCCCGGGAAAAATTAGGTATTATGAATGTAAATTAAAGGGAGAATTTGATAATAAATTTAGAAAATAATTCCTTCAAAAAATTGCAAGGGAGTTGTGCTGAAAAAAATATTTTTCACTTTTTAAATCAAAACAAAACGACTGAAAGCAAAACAGTTGACTGCGAAAATCCGAAATTCCCTTTCCCATAATACTGTTCTACCCGTCTGTTTAGAATAAGGGAGTTTTATTCCCGGGAAAATGAATTCCCCGGGAACTCTTTTCCCCGGGAATATTTATAATTGGGGTGATAAACATATTTTTCAACAAATCAGTCGCAAAGCAGCTCTGAGTCAGTCAACATCAAGCCTCGTTGGCAATTATTCTTTAAGTGCAGCCAGACCACTGATTGTTTACTCTCTTTCGAGAGTTTTGCGTCTCACTCGCACTAGTTAATTTCAACACCTCAGATAACTGTATAGTTTTACAGTTCTTCTGAGGAACATTCCGTGGTTAACAACGTTGCTACTTTCTATGTGAAGGCATAGGTCGTGTACAGTCAGTCACACTAACGGAAGAAAATACGGGTTAATAACATCGCCGGCATATGGTCTGAGTCACCCCGTCGGCATCTGTGCACCAAATACTTTGCAAATTTACTTTGTAAAGTATTCTTGAAATAAATAAATAAATAATATTTTTCAACAACAATCTGGAAGTTACAAACAAATTTAAATACATTTATAAAACATATTAGAACAAAATATTTAAACGTATACATGTATCCATAACAATATCATCCACTATAGGAGAAGCTGGAGATCCTATTGGTAAACCTTGTTGTTGTAAATATATTTTTCCATCATATTGAAAATATCTGTTATCTTCTATACAAAATCTCAATATGCGTAAAAATAAGCATTTATCTATTTTAGTATATATATCCCATTTCTCCTCAATAGTACTTATTGAAATTACTTGAAAGTTGTATTGGACGTGTAGCCATAAAACCTAGGATAATGACTAAATATGTAGACGATTTATTTTGCATAATTTCTGAAGGTGGAATAGATAATATGTTGATGGCATTAAATGAGTTTAAAAGTTGTATTAAATTTACTATGGAAAAAGAAAGTAACTGTATGATTTCATATTTAGATACTTTAATAATTAGAAAGAATAGAAATTTATTAATAGATTGGTACCAGAAACCAACATCTTCAGGAAGAATTATTAATTATTATTCGAAACATAATAAAAAAGTTATTATTAATACAGCTAAAAATTTTGTGGATAAAGTTTTAACAATTACTGACAGTAGATTTCATGGAAAAAATAAAATTAAAAATATATTAAGGAGTAATGATTTTCCAGCTTGGCTAATATATAGATTAATTAATCAATATGGATTAAGAAATAGTAACATAAATAGAAATGTAAATGCACCAAAAATTTACAAATCTTTAACTTATGTATCTGGAATATCAGAACGCATTGGTAAATCAGGAATATGTGATTCTGAAAAATATACAGTAGCTTATAGAAGTTATAATACATTAAATTAGTTTTTTAGTAAGACAAAAGATAAAGTTGATAAATTAGACAAGTCGAATTTAGTTTATAAAATACCTTGTAATGGAAATGACAATGAAGATTGCAATAAGGTATATATAGGTACAACAAAGAACAAATTAAAAACTAGGATTGCGGGACATAAAACTGATCAAAGATATAGAGATATAAATTCACAAAAAACTGCATTATCTTCACATTGTTCTAAATTTAATCATTATCCAAACTTTGACAATGTTTCAATATTAAACACAGAAAATAATTATAAACGTAAATTTATGTTAGAAATGTTACACATAATCAATACACCAATCACAAAAAGAATTAATTTTAAGGCAGATACAGCAAATGTAGCTCAAAATTATAGACATCTAGTTCATAAGAGATAGATAGGCATAGTTATTGTTTGTTACTGTTCAAATATGTTGTTTATTTTAACTTGTTTTTTTTCAAACTTTTTGAATTTTGTTGAAAAATATGTGTATATGTTTATAATTTATTTAAATTTGTTTAAAACATTTTGAATTTTGTTGCTGATTATGCATATATGTTTATACGTATATATGTATGAATATGTTAAAAAAAATTTATGTTTATAAACTACATATGTATATATGATTTAAAAATTGTTTTTTATAAATGTTTTTTAAATATATAAGTATGCATGTATAGGTTTAAATATTTTATTATTGTTCATATATTGTAAATTTATTTAAAATTTTTTTTAATCTTATTGTATTTTGTTGACAAATAATTTTGTTTCACAAACAACATATTTTTTCATATCAAAAAAATAATTAATTTCCTGAAGAAGTCACACAAAGGAGTGACGAAATATTGAAATTAAAAATTAAACTAAAATAACGAGACCTTAAGCTTAAAAATATCAGAATACAATACTTATATATTATTTTGTTTGACAAAGATTTTTTGTCCTACTTCGTAATTAATCTTTTACTGCTTATTTTTATTATATACTGCAGATATTTTCGTTGCTTTTCTTTCAATCTTTGAAACTTTGCCTTTCTAAACTTTGCTACATTATCAATGACAGATGAAGTTGGTCTGCTAAAAAATACATCAACAGGTTTTTTCTTTATGACAGAATGAAACCTTTCGATTTGACATTCACTTCACTTTTGTATGGCGTTGCTATAAATATATCAATGTTGAACTCACTTTCTATCATAAACCTTATTGGTTGGGAATCAAATGACTTTTCATTATCAAAAACTATTGCCTTCGGTACTCCCAAGTAAGATATGATTTCTCTTAATGGTCCATATCACATCTATTCTTCCCATATATTTCCTTAACCGCAGCTAATTTAGGTTTGTCTGTTGAAAAAATATTAATATGAATTGTGTGACCCGGATATTCTGGTAAAGGTGTGACGTCTAATTTTCTATAATTTGGATGTCGCTCATATTTATTTTCTTTGCAGATTTTGCATAATTTTGTAACTTTTTACCTTCCTTGTCATAGCAGGAAATTAGTATTTTTCCAGTATCTGCAATCTGTTTTCCCTTTCGTTTCTATGAGCGCGGTTATGCTCCTCAATTATAATTCTATCTTCATCTTTCATATTAGTAATGTCTTGTACAACTAGTTGTGTAAACCGATTAATAACTGAGGGATTTAAATATTTTTTCAAAACTGATTTCAGCAGTTCTTCAGAAAATGTTTGCTCAGTTATGAAATGTCTATGGTATGTGGGAAATACTATTTGGAAATTATATGAACTTTTTGAGTAATTTGAAATAAAAATCTGATTTTTAAAAGCATTGACAGGTATTTCCACTGAATTAAATTTTCAGAAGAGCTGTCATTGCTATGGACAGTAATAGAATTTACGTTCTTAATTGCTGGTCTTGAAAGGAAGTCTACGACTTTGTTCGTATTGCCTGGTCTATAAACAATCTCATGACTATATTCTTCCATTTGCATTTTTGTAACTGAGCGCGAAGGTTAAAGGCTTATGGTCAGTAAAAATTTTAACCTTTTTTGATCCGTAAAGGAAAAATTTGAGGGATTGCCCACACTATCGCCGACATTTCCTTTTCATTTGCTGCGAAATTCTCTTCTGCTCTGCTTAAAGTTCTGGAATGAAAACTGATTGGTCTTTCATTCTGAGAAAGTACAGCTCCCAGAAAGTACCCAGATGCTTCCGTAGTCAGCTCAAAGGGCTTGTCCATCCTGTTGGCACTAATAAACATCGTTCATTACGGTGCGATAGTGTCTCCATTAACCGCAATAGTGTCTCCATTGACCTCGATTGTTGCTCCAAATACGGGAATTTTGCTTTTGTTTCATACAAATGTTTGGTCAATAAGCTTTTAATAAAATGAAAAGTACGTATTTAAGTTTTACTACCGATTTCACAATGTCGACAGATTTCTTTCTTTCGTATAAAAACAATTTATAACATTTTGTTTCTAATATATTTGTACGAAAGAAAGCATTCATTCGAAATCGTGAAATAGGCAGTTAGTTAGGTCTTTATTATTGTGTTTAATTTTTTTTTTCTACATTTTTTAATGATAAAATATTTGCATAGTTTTTTCCCTGAGCTCCCAAACTAAAGCTATTTATTGCATAGTTGGTGTGGAAATTTGGAGGTGCTTGAAAGTTGAAAGCGAATAGTTGTTAAAAAGAAAACGCAATTTGAAAGATATACTAAAATATCCTTCGTAGATGGGGAAGAACTCTTTTCTTTTTGCGCTCAGTTGCATGTTAGCTTTCTTAATAAACATTGAACATCCTAGGCAGTATCAGCTTTAGATGGGAAGCACATAAGCTTCCGGCCACCCGCATAAACACGGCGTTTTTTTGTCAACATTGGTTGTAATGGTCGTTGCAATGACGGGGGTGTTTTTTTACAAAGCATGCTGAGCAATATTTTGCAATAAGTGAAAGATATACCCCCAAATGCAATACTTGACAATGGCAGATGCCTCCCATACGCGGTAGTTGCAGACGATGGATTTCCTCTGCAAAACCATTTATTAAACTACTTGCTCGGGTTTGACATATTGTCGAACATTCTTTTGGCATACTTTCCAACAGATTTCGTGTTTTTCTGTCAGATATGAACCTTAAAGTTAAAACAGTGAAAATAATTGCATTTGCTTGCTGCGCACTGCACAACTATTTGATCGGGTGATACCTACGCGTAAATACGTAGCAATATATTACATCCAACGAAAACAACAATAATAATGACAACCCTTATAATCCTCGAAAGGGTGCGGCAGAAGTTATAAGGTAAGAATTTATGGCTTACTTTAACAATGAAGTCAAATTAGGATGTGAAAGCTGTTTTAAGTTTAAGTTTTCTATTCGTAAAATGAATTATAAATGTGCAAGTATATTGTGAACAGCAATCCCATATATTAAAACAAAAATGTATTTCAAATTTATTTTCATTAAATGTATATTGAAAATTAAAAAAAAAAACCCCTTTTTCTTTATGACTATAAAATTATTTCATAACTTTATTTAGAAAAAAGTAAGTTAACATAAAATTCATATTAGGAGATCTTTACAAAATATTACGTACATATATAAATGAAATACGCAATGCAAAATTTGACAATAATTTGTTTTTTAAAAAAATATCCAAATGAACAAATAACCAAAAAGTATAAAAAATAAAATAAAGAAATCTCAATCATTTGAATAAATAAATTCAAAATTCGTATTAACGTATTAGTAAAAGTTGTAATTACTAAATTGGTTTTTAATGATAAAATATATGCATAGTTTTTTCCCTGAGCTCCCAAACTAAAGCTATTTATTGCATAGTTGGTGTGGAAATTTGGAGGTGCTTGAAAGTAGAAAGCGAATAGTTGTTAAAAAGAAAACGCAATTTGAAAGATATACTAAAATATCCTTCGTAGATGGGGAAGAACTCTTTTTCTTTTTGCGCTCAGTTGCATGTTAGCTTTCTTAATAAACATTGAACATCCTAGGCAGTATCAGCTTGTTCACCTGGATGAATTTATTCCATGTATGCGGCTACAAGCGATCCCAACCATGCGAATTTTTTCTCTTTTTTCCTCAATGAGTTTATACTTTTACTGTTAAGTCATTTGAGATGCTGTTTGCTTCCTCTAAATTAATTAGCTCAGAGCTTTTAAGCTGTTTTGGTAAAAATATTTGTTTGTTCTTTATTGTTATTGAATATTTAAACTGACATATCCATATGTCAGTTGAAACATTAGAACTTGGGAACATGGATATCAGATCTACCAGCCCCACTTTTTTGTGAGAGACTGATAAAGCGCAGCTCCTTCCCAAATTATTTATTTATTTCGAAGTCTATGGAAAATTTCCTTACATACTGTTTAAATATAAAAATATATTACATACGATGAAAGTTTCAGATACAATATGAAATGATTTTATGAGAATAAATGCATATTATTGATTCAAAAATAAAATAACATTTCTTTTAATGATTTCAATATTTAGTGAAAAATCTATAAAGTTATACAAGTCATTAAAACAAACGCATAGTTTTCTAAGTGGGTCCGACATAGCCAAGTTTAAGCGGCAAGTTCTAACTTGTAACGGGTTGAAAGATCGGAATGATCGTCGAGGGATATTGAAAATTACATTACTCATCAAAAATTCCGAACTGACGTTACCATTTATAAGGTTAACTTTAAAAGAAGCTCAAGCATAGTTCTCCGGCCGCTCAAAGTTAGTACATTCACCTCAGCTAATCTTATTGTTTAAGATGGATGAGTCATACGGCATCCGTAAACATTTCTTAAGCAGATAATATAAATATTATGAAGTAATGGGATCCACTATGCAACCGTATTCCAAAATTGACCTTACAGGATCATTAAATTCCTTCGACGTTCTTTTGATGAAAGCCAAGATAGTACATTTATTGACAGTCATCGTAAAATGATGAATAAAGTTCAATTTTGCATCTAGTAAAATCAATTTGAATTATAGTCCCCAAGAAAGTAGGAATAAACCGTATTCTGTACTCTTGAGGGGATGACCCCTATATATGCAGTGTATTTCAAATATCATACGAAATTTCAGAATAAATAGAGACGAAAAAGTCAGCAAACATGTTACTAATCATCAACTCATCACTTGACTCTAATAATAAATATTTCATGACTTTTGGAAACCCAGAAGACTTTCTTTTGGTGTTTAGAAGCTTTAGGATCCTTATGAAAATTGCATTTTAATTTTATGAGGTAGTTCTTATAAAGTTGTGTATTAAGCAATTTATAATTTGAACGAGCAGCTGAATATCGTCATAATCAAAAGAAGCCCCGGTAGTTTCAAATATTCTGAAATATTTATTTTTAAGATTTTTAAGCAGGTAGCTGTTAAGAGTTTCTGGGTGGTCCAAATTATATACATTGTATATATTTTGGTATGCATTCTTCCATGTATTTAAAAATAATTTTATAAAAAGTGTTGACCGAATCGTCTATTGAGAATGAGGCACAATTCAAAGTAGACAATGATTGAAGCCAGTTGGTATTTAGTAGAAAATGGTTCAGTTCAATGTAATTTGCACGATTGAAACAGAAAATTCTTTCCTTTTTAGTTATAACTTTCACCTTAACATCACTGTATAAGTTGCAATTTATTTCGGTTGTTGGATGATATCGATCCTCAGGAGTAGCAATAGGGCACATATTAGCTACACTGCATTCCTTAGGCTCGTTTGAAAATACTAAATCAAGAAGTTACAGATGTTTTGAATTCCGTTTATTGGCAATATTATTGAAAATGTCATCACTGTTATCATATGTTAGAATAGGTATGTAGCAAAAATGATCTGTTGAAAACTCCCACGAAATACAAGGTAAATTGAAATCAACAAACACAAAAATTAAATCAACAGAGTTGAGTTTTGAATTATCAAATTCAATTGCTTCATTGTGTTGTTTATATATAATTGGATCAGAATGGGGAGGAATGTAAGAACATGTAATAAATACATTTGTGTGATTACCCTTAAAAACCGCTGCTACAAACTCTATGTTATAACATGTTAGCGTTTGAATTTCTTCCATTGGGAACAAGTTGGAGATAGCAATTAAAACTCCACCACCAGCAGTTGTTGTAATTCTTTCACGACGAAATATTTGAAATTTATTATAGAGTCTAGGAAAGTATTCTTCAGCCAGGTTTCAGTGAAAACAACAAATCAGCAAATTGTTCGAAATTTATTTTAAATCTCAGAGAGACAGGATAAATATTCCAAGGCACAAAGGAAAGTTAACATCAGTTTTTAGTTATACAACTTACACAGCAGAGCAGAACAGCTGTTTTCGACAGCCCCAACACTTTCATCATCAGTGCTCATGTGTATTGTGTTTGTCACCATTTATTAGGTGGCTTAGTTGAATGTGATATCAGTTCTTATTTAAACTAATTTTATTAGAAAATATAATCTGAGAACTGTATCAACCTGACGTTAACTTATTATTGTTTTAATACCCGTGTTACCGTTATTTTATTGATGTCCCATTCTTCTGAATTTTATGTTCCATCAGACGAACATTTTGATAAGCGATATGAAGCTGATTACCAGGAAAATGAAGCAAGTTCTTGAAACTGTTGTTCACGATCAATTTGATTGTTATCAGATGTAACGGATAAGTTTGTGGGTGCTGTTGTCTGAAGTAGTAGAACACGAGACTATGAAGCGGATGGTTAGTTCAACCCCGCGCTGAGTCATGAAATATTGTGTTGAATTCTTCTGATTTGAATAATGAAGGCATAGCACTGGTCAGTGAACGCAATTGACAGCGCCTGACACTATCATGTACTAAAAGCATAGTAACAGCATTCTCCTTCGTCGGCCTTGCAGCAAAAATTAGCAGGCGAAGTAAAAAGGTTGAAATAGCTACAAAAATTCTCTATCTCTCTCATCTTTCTTCATCTGTCCCCTCCTTTCTAGTTCCGGCGTAATGCACTGCATATGTAGGGGTCATCCCCTGAGTGCTGGTCCAAGATAAAAAATGTGTAGCGGATAAGTTATCCTGATTATTATTCAGAGGTGGTAAACTACAGGGTCCGCCAAATAACTTTTTTTTTAAATGCTATAAAAAAAAACTACTGAATATATTCTCAAATTTCTTTTTTTATTTGAAAGTACAATCCTTCCGGTTAATAATGGAAAATAATTTCATTCAAATGGCTGCCTCGGCTGGCCATGCAGTAGTCTACACGATCGGTCCAATTTTTAAGCACATTATCGATTGTGTGCAGCTGTATTTCACCAATGGCTTCACGAATATTGTCTGGCTTGTCGGCGTAACACTTATCTTTGACGGCACCCCACAAATAATAGTCCAACGGTGTCAAATCGCAGCTCCGAGGTGGCCAAACGACATCAGCTATGCGGCAGAGCGCAAAACATCGAGTGTAGCTTCGGCTGTGTGGCACGTAGCGCCGTCCTGTTGAAATCAAATGTTGCCAATATCGTCCTCTTCAATTTTTGTGAACAAAAATTCGTTCAACATGGCCCGATCACGATCGCCATTGACTGTAACGGCCACTCCTTGGTCATTTTCGAAGAAAAATGGCCCAATTTTCTTTCTTTGCCCCTGGACCAAACTCCGCACCAAACAGTGACTCGTTTTGGGTGCTTGGGTTTTTCAATGTATGCGTGCGGGTTTTCTGTGCCCCAAATGCGACAATTTTGCTTGTTTACATACCCGCCAAGATCTGAAAATATGATTTTTTTTTTGGCAAAATCGGCATCTTCTGTAAGTCGCCCATTTACCAGCGTTGTTCAAGCGTATACACAACCATATTCGTTCAGCGGTAGGGTAAAACTAATTATGTGTGAAATCAGACATGAGTTAAGTGTTACCATTCACGAAATAAGCACTAGTTTAAAAAAACGTTAGATGGCGGACCCTTTATTAAGCTGGAGCCTTGGTGAGTACTACATTATTATCATCCCTATAAACGAATTGCCTCACTATTGTATTTTTAGACCCCTCTAGAACAATTATTTTAAAGGATGCTCGATTTCTTGTATTTAATTCAAAAATGTTTATATCACGGAACAGTTCAGTACCAAGGTTAGATTTTATATAAAATTCCACCTTTGTGACAGACGTGTCAATAGCAAAACGACTGGCAACAATAGATATCTTAGGTGGGATAATTTTCAAGGGTTTGCCCACACCAATAGTTGTAAATGGACTTAAAGTCTGTGTGTTAGGTGAATTTAAATTTGATTCAATGGATATATTGTTCAGCAACAGGATTTATTTGAGAGTAATTTGTTCCAATATTTGCAGCGGTAGATGAAAAAACATTACAAGAAGCAGAAGTTGACGGATCAGTTTTTATTGACTCAGAACATTTGTTAATGCAAAGATTTTTAGTAGGAGCAGTCTTATTTGATGGTGACTCAGCAACACTTGACAGCGGGTTATCCATTAGTTTCTCTTTATTGACATTTCTAGATGACTTGCGTCGTTTTGGGAATGATTACGAAGACTTTAGATTATCCAAAGACAATTTAAAATCTTCAAATACAGCACCATAAGAGGATATACGTTCAGAAAGTATCATGCACTCATTCTTAATATCTAAAAATTTAGTTTTTGTGCTTTGGAAAAACCGATAAAAAGTAGCACCAACTTTTTTGTAGTCATTACAGCACCAATGCAAACCTTCAAACTTATTAACAGCTACACTCACCGAAAGGCCACAGCACTTATAATGACAAAGACTATGACATAACCAGCAGCATGTCATGTTTTCATAATTAGATTCGACTTACAATTTTTATTTAAGCAAGACATTTCTTTAAGAGATCTTATTATAAATGTGGGAGTAATGTATAAAAATACCCGATGGTAATTCTTATTTACAGAATGCAATATGATTTCGATGGAATGTGGATATTTATTTGTTTTGTGTTCAAAGGAATGGATGTACTCTTGTTTTTGTTTAAAATGTTATGATGTATTAATTTATGTATGTATGTATAAGCAAAATTATTTAGTTCTTTTATTTGGCAATGTAATATGCTTTATAATAAGTAATTTAAAAACTTTCTAACGTTTTTCCACTTTTTCTTTACGTACTTCCCAGTAATGAAGTTGTTACTTTTTTCATATCTTCAAGAAGCTCATTCATGATCAGCGCATTTTTCGTCCTATCCAAATCAGAGAAAAGAAATTGCATTGGTTTTATTGCTTTGAATACGTTCACACAAAAATAATGTTGTCGTTAAGCGGCCCATCCATTATACAATATTACTGTATATGTTATTTGCCATACTATTTCCATTTTGGCCTCTATTATTCAATAAGTGGCGCAATATGGCACAACTTTCTTACAATAAAAAGTAAACATAACCTATAAGCAAAACAAAACCAATATTGTACAATGTTGCCAACACATTTCACAGTATATTGCACTTCTTTTGGTTTGTACAATAAAAATCAAGTCTTTTGATTTCTACCAATATATTGTGCCACCTTTGAATATGACATACAAATTGGCGATATGATTGTACAATACGAAAAATTGTACAGTCATATTGCCGCTTTACTACACAGTACGCTAATGAAGCGAATGAAAACACATTCACACAGAGATCGTATGATGAAATATGGTGTATGTGCTGCATGTATTTATTACCTAAATGTCAACAGTCATTCACAAAGATTCATGAATACCGCGTCTGTATTCATGAATCATTTGTGAATACCTGCGAGCACTAAATTAAAATACATAAAAGAGAATTTTAGTATTGTACGTGGGAGGAGTGTTGTCAACTATTTTCAACGAAAACGTGCCGATGGTTATTTCGAAATACAACAAAAAGCGATAAAATAATTTCAACGATTTTTTAATACTTTAGAAAGATTTTCTTTTGTAGAATTTTAATATTTCTAAAATGTTAATGTTTTTTATGGAAAATTTCCTTTTCGTCAAAATTACCAAAATTATTGTTGAAGAAAGTACTACAAGGCTTCAAATTAAAATCTACTAGACCTTTCAAGTAAAAATCCATATAAATCAAAATACTGCAATAGACTAAACTAAATACTAAAAGAAATACTGATACTTTTGGTGTTTTAAAAAAAACGCTTAATATACCACAAAATCATTAAAATTGGCAACACTGTCTATATTCCAACAGACTTATTTTCTGCCGTATTTGCCGAATGTGATTATCCCTTCACCAACTGCACTATACATGAAAAATTAAAAAAAATTGAAAACGATTGAAAAATACCCGATTTTAAACATTCCCTTCATGTACAGTATCTTATTATTTGTTACTGTTCTTTGCATTAAGCAATACAACAAAAATCAGTATAATGTAACCAAAAATAATTTCAGCAAACATACAAATGGACGAGCATGGCTAAATCGACTCCACTACCTATAAGGGTCCAGAATACATGATAAGTATTAACTTCATGGGGTCTTGTGTGACTAAATATTTTAAAAATTGCAAACAGACTAACAAACTTGTATATATTCCTTCATCTAAGAATGTTACCCTTCACATGTAAACTATACATACATACATACATACATATGTAGTCAGCGCTCGCAACAGAATTTTATCATACATAAATACTTACAGTGATATTCATAAATATTTTAAAAAACATTTCAAACCTTGTTTAAGCAATATTCGCTAAAATTGTATTCATAATAAAATTTTAGCTTAAAAAACGTTTTTAAACCTTGTGTAAATAAACAAATTTTAAAATTGACTGCACCCATGTTTAAACCTATTTTAAAATGACATTCTTGAATTTTTTTCTTGTTGTTTACATTTATTAAACTTTATAAAAGTGAAATAATTATTTTAATATAGTATAAAAAATAAGAGAAAACCGTTATTTTATAAAAAAAAAAACAATGCATACGTTATATTTAATAAGAGAAATAGGTAAGTATGTGTCAGTTTATTCTAAAAAAAGTTTTAGTTTTTCTCTTTTAAAAGAAACAATCGGCGAAATTGAAATGGTCAACAAACGAAAATATATAAGAAAAGAAGTGATCCGTTTTCCATTCCCGATACCCAATTTAAACAGAAATATCGGTTTAATAAACAAACTGTTCAAACAATTTTAAATTTAATAAAATCCGATATTTCTGTAGAGCGTAGAGGATGCGGAACTCCGGCAGAACTTCAGGTCTTGGTAGCTCTACGTTGTTGGGGAAGAAGAGAAGTATGTTGTGTAGATGACAGTTAAATGTTAAAAAACAAGTCGAACTTCTAGTTCCAGGATGATAGTGGAGACCTTCATAGGCTTTCTCAACCTACTGTGTGTAGTATATGTGCTAAAGTTTCTAGTGCCTTAGCAAAACATGCTAGAACCTATATAAAAATGCCATCAACTATTGAAGAGGAAGCTAAATCAACGAAAAAATTTAAGGAGATCCGAGGTTTTCGTGGTATAATCGGAGCTACAGATGGGACCCACATAAAAATAAAAAAAATTGGCGGTGACTTAGCACAATATTACATAAATAGAAAAGGATATTATTCGCTGAATGTGCAGGTAACAAGTGAAATCTAATTCTAGATATAACGAATTTATTTGATATATGTGTATGCATGTAGGTTGTTTGCGATGCCCATCTTAGAATATTAGATATCGTGGCAAGGTTGAGGGGCAGTACACATGACTGTCACATGAATTTTCAATGAATCTAAAATCAAAGAAAGATTTGAAAATCATGAATTTAAAGGCCGCTTGCTTGGTGATTCTGACTATAAATTAACACCATATTTATTTACTCCACTGCAATAACCTTAAAATGAGAAAGAAAATAAATACAACATTGCACACATTGCAACACGCAACACTATAGAACGCTGCTTTGGAGTGTGGAAGCAGCGATTCCGTTGCTTACTTGATGGAATGACTGTTACTTTTCCAAATGTTAAAGTAATTATTGTAGCTGTCCTCCACAACATAGCTATTGATGAGAAAGACACTATTCCAGGTAAACCCATTTGTGATTCATAATGACCGATTTAATTTTTTCAACAATATATTTTTTTATTTATAAAATTTAACTTTGTATTATAATACAAAGTTAAATTTTAAAATATGTATACATTTGTATTTATTTTAGACGACTACGAATATAGCCCAGATGAACACATATTACCAGAAATTTCAGAAAATGTGTTACAAAGTCGTGGGAGAACAATAGAAAACATAATATTAAAAAATTTTATACAAAAATATTTTTAGTATTATCACCCGATTCTCATGATGATTTAAAAATAACGTAAGTGTTAATTCTCTCAGCAAAGTTTATGAACAAATTTGTGTTTGAGAACTCTCAAAAGTCGACAACTACCTGGATACAAACTGTATAAATAATAACGAAACATTTAAAATAAAATAGAAACTTTTTACATCATGTATTCACAACACTTAAGCATATAACAAAATATATTATTAAATTAATTCAGTTTTTATATGTTAACATTTTAATTTAGAAAGTGATTACAAATATTTCTGTGTATCTTTGTTATATTAAATATTCGTTCATGTTCTAATAATTAACGTAAGTGTTAATTCTCTCAGCAAAGTTTATGAACAAATTTGTGTTTGAGAACTATCAAAAGTCGACAACTACCTGGATACAAACTGTATAAATAATAACGAAACATTTAAAATAAATATTTCTGTGTATCTTTGTTATATTAAATATTCGTTCATGTTCTAATAATTAACGTAAGTGTTAATTCTCTCAGCAAAGTTTATGAACAAATTTGTGTTTGAGAACTATCAAAAGAAAAATAAAATAGATTCATATCGAACATACTTTATTTGTTGGTTTAGTTTTGTATGAGTTGCAAGCCTATGTTCTTGTGCTGTTGTTATTTTTGAAAATAGTTTGTAATTTACAAGTTGTGAATTCTCAGATGGTTTTCGGAAGTATATGCATAAGATAAGGGGTTTTTAGCTTTTCAAAACTGTGGTTAAAGTCTACTGACGATTTGGTAAAGCACCAATGAAATGCATATAGACATTGCTTAACCACCAACAAATAAATTTCATATATATATAGTAGTATTGTGACAACAATGTGTCAAATAAAAAGATTTCATAACAGTTTAATTTAGATTTTATTTTTCATTTTGCCTTATAAATACTTTTCTTGTTATCCAATGGATTTCTGATTGTATAAAGGTGTAGAAAAGTAAAATAGATTCATATCGAACATACTTTATTTGTTGGTTTAGTTTTGTATGAGTTGCAAGCCTATGTTCTTGTGCTGTTGTTATTTTTGAAAATAGTTTGTAATTTACAAGTTGTGAATTCTCAGATGGTTTTCGGAAGTATATGCATAAGATAAGGAGTTTTTAGCTTTTCAAAACTGTGGTTAAAGTCTACTGACGATTTGGTAAAGCACCAATGAAATGCATATAGACATTGCTTAACCACCAACAAATAAATTTCATATATATATAATTAGATTAATATGTTTAATAATAAATAAATTAATATGTATTATTAATAATAATTTTATAACTAAATATGTACACATTTTTAATTAAATATGATGTTATATAATAAATATGACCAGATAACAAATTAAAAACTAAATTTTTCTTTTTATATTTTCTTCGATAAGATTTTCAATTTCCATTAATATTTATCTGTAAAGAATGCAAATTGAAAAATATTAACCGATTCATAGATTTTTTTATATATGATAACTTAGTGTTCGGATTATGTGTAAGCCTATCTTGATGATATATATAATTAATATGCATAATCCTATACAAAATTTGTAGAATACAAAAAGTTACTTTTCATTTTAATTTTAACGTTTATAATAATTAAAATTATTCGTACCTTTTACCCCAAAAAGTGCGAATACCACAAAAGTATCGAACCTACATACCAAATCTCAAGCCTCTATCTTCATGCACACATATATGTATATATATATATATATATATATATATTTATATATATATATATATATATATATATATATATTTATATATATATATATATATATATATATATATTTATATATATATATATATATATATATATATATATATATATATATACATATATATATATATACATATATATATATATATATATATATACATATATATATATACATATATATATATATATATATATATATATATATATATATATATATATATATATGTATATATATATGTATATATATATATATATATATATATATAAATATATATATATATATATATATATATATATATACATATATGTGTATATATATATATATATATATATATATATATATACATATATGTATATATATACATATATATATATATATATATATATATATATATATATATATATGTGTGTGTGTGTGTGTGTGTAATTAAAAGCTTGTATTAATCTTTTTAAATTTCATTGGACGTTATTCAGAAAAAATTGCAAATACAAACTTACGCACGTACCAAATAAATTTTTTTCATAAAACCTGTGTTTTGCTAGTAACATATCGTGCTCTGCATCCAGATTTCTCAGCTTCTTTTTCTGTCACTCTATCTGCAATTGATTTATTTCTTCTTGCGCTGTCATTAAACTATATTCCTTGTCAAGATTCCGTTGCTTTTTCTTCTCCACTTCCATTTGTAACTCATGCAGTTCCTCTTTGCGTTGAATATCTGCATCTGTTAACATTTTTATACTCTCCTCCGTGATATTCTTTTTTGCTGGTGTTTTACGCGTATATACCTCCATACATAATGCAGGCGTAACAAAGTCGGAATCGAATTTGTTTTCATCCGTTACAAATTCGTTGGGCAACCATGCAGCTATGTCACTACTGCATGTGGCCATTTCAGCGGGTTGAGGTCCTCCACCGGTTTTAAAAAGCTCCTTCCGGTGTTGAGAAACCTCCTTTCTGGCTGATATTTTCGTTGCCGCCCATTGGGTTTTCAACTGGGTCAAGTTTCTTTTGCCACCGGTACAGAAGCCGTTGAAACTAAAACAACAATATTTATTGCAGATAATAATAAAAAAACCTTACATGTATGTACTTCACTGCATCTGGTCTCCTTATTATACGAGTACATACCTTTCCTCGACATCAAGCCATGCTCTCTCCTTGGCCTGATTGGTGTTTGTGCCAGTATTTTTATTTTCTATAAGACTGACGTTCTGTTTTATAAGCTCCTTCAATAGCATCTAAAAGAAATTGTGTGCAAATAGCTTTAAAAACTGTCCAATAGTTCTTCCTATTATTTTTGTATACTTGCCTTATCCTCCTCATTCCAATTTTCCGTACGTTTGCGTTTGGAGATCTGTTCCTTATCCATGTTTTTAAAATGGTTTTTTTTATGTGTATATTGAAGACAAGTCACAATCAAAATAATGTTAATTGTACAAAATGTGCTAGTGATGTATGTATAAGCACTCAAAACAAATAAAATAAAACTCGTTATTCCATGGTTTTTCAATTGGCATTAAAGTAATCATATGAGTAAGACTTTTACCAAAGATTCAGTGTTAGCTATTACTATTATATTATCTATTATAAAATACATGTTGGAATAGTTTTTTTATTTTATGTTATAAATATTTATCCGAAAAGGGACAAATATGCAAATATAGATACGAGTACTTTGTGAATGAATAATCGTTGTTTTTAAGAACTAAGATACAAGTAACAAATAAAAAACATAGTGATGCCACATTATTGTTTAAAAAAAAAGTTAAGTAATTTTTAGTTAAAATACTGATTATGAATACCAATATTTACAAAACGTTTTTTAACCTTAAAATGTTTTTTAACTAATATACTTTTCATACCTCAATTAATTTTTTTTATGAATACCGCTGTTAGTATGTATGATGATTACACACATATGTATCAGAGATCTCAGAAATGTACAACAAAATTTAATGTACACCTTTAATACAATGTACACCTTGAATACACTGTAGACATTGTCTTTCTTTCATCGTGTACACCTTCTACTTGTGTATAACTATGAGTGTACTCGTGTATATGGTTTTTTAATTTGAATTGAATTTTGGTATGTATTAGAGGGTGGCATTTCTCCATAGCAAACAGCCTTTGAGTGATTTCTTTAAAAAATGAATGTCTGAGTTTGTCGCACTCATTTAAAGATTCTGATTACTCTGAATGTTTTTATGGCTGCAACATAAAAAACATTCAAAGGATACAAAATGATTGTGTATACACACATCATACAATTCATACACTGTTAATTCACTATGTATAGTATATAACTCGCTCTTCTTAATATTGAGTTTTTTTTGTTACTGTTGCGGTCTTATATAGAAAACGTTCACCAGGGATATCAGCCGTTAATATTTTTGCACAATAAAAATAAAAAATAAAACCGGCATGTACAATAAAAATAAACAAACTACATATTCTGCTGCGAATAACCAACACCAATTACACGAATAACTCGTGTTTTTTTCGCCTTCTGTGTGCAATATCAAAAACTCATTCATTTAAGGAGAACGATATTCTTAAATGTATACATTTATTTCTCTTTGAGTGTTAAAAATACTTATATAGTTCTCTCACAAATATACTATACACGATATTTACTTAACACTATGTTCAAATTATCGTGTCTATACAGTGTTAACAGTACTATGTCCATACATATGAGTGGAGTAATGCCGCCCTCTAGTATGTATAATATTTTCGGTATTTGCTAGCAAACACCAGTACACGCAAGATTAAATCAACGACATTGAAAAATGTATGCATGCCATAATGAGGCATGCATACATTTTTCAATGTCGTTGATGTAAACTTGCGTGTACAGTAGAGCGTCTCGCCATATAGGCAAGAAAAAAAAAGTTCGCCGTACACCACCGAATACGAAGTAATGTTGTAAGACATTTTCAAAAAAAAATTTTTTAATTTTTTTGCCGAAAGTAGGGGTCGCCAAAATTCATTTTTCGTTATATCTTCGGCATTTACAGTCGGATCTCAAAGTGTGATATATCGATGTTTTTGTCTCAAAGAGACCAATGTTTTGCTTTAATAGTCAATGGTATTTTGTATCCCGTTCTAGTATTTACCCACCAGATCTCATTTTCTACCACCCTAATGTACCACCCTAATAGCAGAAAATTAAAGCCCGCAAAAAATCATTAAACTTTTGTAAAAGAAGTTTTTCGATAGTTCCAACAGAAGTGTTAAAAAAATATAATGTATGTTTTTTGCCGAATGTAGGGGTTGACTTTTTAAACAGTTATCATATATTCGGTATTCACAGTCGGATTTTATAGTATTATATATCGATGTTTTTGCCTAGTATCTTCTTTTTTAAATAGTGATACACTCTTTTCGAACTTACCATAATATCTGTACCAATACAATAAAAATTCAAAGATCTGTGTATATTAAAACAATTTTATTTAATCATATTTTGAAATGACCCAAGTTGGCTATATTTTTCACGGCTTTCGAGCTTGGAAAAAATGTGGCCTAGGCGTTGCTCATCGGTAACAGCCATGGCAGACTCATGTACTACATGAACAAAACGCTCGGTGTTTTGAGAATGGCACGGATATTCTGTGAAATTAATTAAGGTTAGTCAACAAAACTATCAAACAAAGTTGTTTTTCTTGTGCTGCCTGGTATCTCGATTATTTCTTTTGAAAACTGTAATGCTTCCAGCTGGTCTTGCATATAGAACTGCAAGCACGGCGGCTCAGTCAATTAAAATTTGGTCCAATTGATCATATGGTAATATGAGTCACTTTCGAAGTCTATGAAATTTTTAACTTGTGCACCGTACATTTGACGAATGCCTACTGCTGCTTCATTTCGCGCAGACAAAATCTTGTTATAGCCGTCTGAACGTACTAGCGGATCTTGGTCCGTTATCATCGATAACAATACATTCTCGGGGTGGAAAAAGTACGCGTTATTTTCTATCGACGGACGAAGTATCTGTTGAACATCTTCTGGCAATTGACGAATCCAAGATATATATTTAAAAACGTGGCGACTTCCGTGAATTGCAAGTGGTTGGCTTTTCACAAGAAACCAAAATGGCGCGTAAACTTTCATAACAAACTCAGCCAGTTTTTTCAATATATAAAGCACCCAGCTTTCGAATTCTACCAGCGTTATGCCGAAGATGTAAAAAGAAATTAATAACATCACCCTTAGTTGGTAATTTAGTGTTGTTTAATTCACTGATAGTAAAAGACATTTTTTAGTTTATTTAAATTAATTCTTGACACGACACGATTAAATATTGATAATTCCAACAGATATTTCATGGATAATACAAAAATAAATAAACTATGAGAGTAATAACGGTACTACTTCCATTATTAGAGGATTTAAACTAACTCGAATTTACTTAATCTCCCGTTAACGTCTAACCGAAAGATGGATTTCCGGGTATAAAATTTTGTACGAAAAATTTCAAATCAATTTAAAATCACATTTCCTAGGCTCGACAAAAAACATGAATTTTTTTCTTATAGATCTACCGGAATTATGGAAATATTTCATAAGAACAGCCTTAACTATTAGAACGGTTATATTGAGGTCAATGAATATTAAAGATGACCATTGGCCTCCTCGAGACAAAAACATCGATATATCGCACTGTGAGATCCGACAGTAAATACAGAAAATCTGACAAAAATACTCAAAAAGGTAACCCCTACATTCGGCAAAAAACATAAATTGTATTTTTTAACAGTTCTGTTGGAAATATCGAAAAACTTCTTTAACAAAAGTTTAATGATTTTTTGCGGTCTTTAATTTTCTGACAATAGGGTGGTACATTAGGGTGTAGAAACTGAGATCTGGTAGGTAAATACTAGAATGAGATATTTGAGGTTAATGACTATTAAATCAAAATATTGGCCTCCTCAAGACGAAAACATCGATATATCACACTTTGAGATAGGACTATAAATGTCGAAGATATAACGAAAAATGTGGTTTGGCGACCCCTACTCTCGGCAAAAAAAATTAAAAATTTTTTTTTCAAAACTGCCTTGCAACAATACTTTATATTCTGTTATGTACGGCGAACTTTTTTTTTCGAGACGCCCTAGTGTACAGAGGATAATATAATATAATAATATGTACACTATTTCGAACGATGAATATGTATGTACATACGCACAATTTGTGGTTTTTGTTCGTACAAGCAAAGATTTTTTTTTATTTCTTATTTCGTCTATTTATGCATGAATGCCATGAATACCATGTGAATATTATGAATAGGTACCATACATGGGCATACTACATTACTGTTTTACTGCAGTAAGCGGTTCATTAATCAGTAAATGCTTACTGGTAATGAAATATAATTTTCATTACTGGTAATGAAATAAATTTTCATTACTGGTAATGAAATATAATTTTCATTACCAGTAAATTTTTAATGATTACTGAAAAATAAAATCAGTATTCAGTAAATTTTACTGATTACTGAAAAAATAAATCAGTATTCACTAAATTTTACTGATTACTGAAAAAAAATTCAGTGTTCAGTAAATTTTACTGATTACTGAAAAAAATTTCAGTATTCAGTAAATTTACTGATTACTGAAAAAAATTTCAATGTTCAGTAAACTTACTGATTACTGAATACTGAAAATAAATTCAGTAATCAGTAAATTTTACTGCTTAATGATTAGATTGCAGTATATAGAAATTTTTTTTTATTGTTTTTTTTTATTTTAAAATATTTTTTAAATATTTTTCTTTTAAAATCATAATTTTTGTAGCAAATCTCTAAAAAAATTGAGTCACGACTATGTATTTATGGGTGCCAGGCCATTCTGGATGTCCAGGCAACCATACTGCGGATGAGATTGCCAGACAAGGGACTGAATTGAACAGTTCAATGATCAGTCACTTCACTGGCATTCCATTAGCGCGATGCAAGTTTCTGATTCAAAGCGAATCATACAAACTAGCTCAACTTAGGTGGGAAAGCGTGGCTAACTGTCTCGTGGCAAGAGCCACGTGGCCCCATTACGATTTGCGCAAAACACGCGACCTTCTCAAGTTTGACAAGGCGCGCATGCGTCAACTGGTGACTGTTCTGACAGGACACTGTAGCTTTGGGACTCATGCTAGGAGGATGGGTCTAATATACAACGACTATTGCAGAAGCTGCAATGATGAGGAGGAGGAAGAAACTGTCCTCCATCTTCTGTGTGAGTGTCCTGCCCTTGCTAATGTAAGGGCAGCGGCGCTGGGCTCCCGATTCCTGTCAGACTTAGACAGCCTGGCAAACATGGAGCTTTCAGGGATATCATCCTTCCTCAGGGGTACAGGATGGTTTGAGACGGCGGATGACATCCCTTAGGAGGTCCTCTGCTTAAGGGCATCACAAAGGGACCGAATTGACGGACCCAAGTGGTTTGTTCCGCCAGGGACAACGGCCCTCTAACCTAACCTAACCATGTATTTTATATATTATTGGCTTTTCTTAACACAAGCATTTCAAAATTTGTATCACTGAGTTTTTGTCTTCTGGAACGATTCACAATCCCAGTGAAAGAAAACAATCGTTCTACAGGAGCAGACGAAAGTAAAGGGGTATTGTATTTCAAAAATACGTTTTTTATGGCACTGTGTTTATGCAGACAATTTATGCTAGTGTCTTGTTCGGCCTGGTACAAAATTGTTTCCTGGAGACAGTGTGCCAAGTCACTTAAATTAAAAGATATGCCCGCATCTGTTTAAGAAAATAAAATAAGCATTTGAATAATAAATACTACTAACAACCTCCGGATACTGCATTCTTATCAGTAACCAGTAATCAGTAAACTTTACTGAATACTGATATTTTTCAGTAATCAGTAAAAATATATTGGTAATGAAAATTGAAGTGCAGTACCAGTAAAAAAAATATATACTGAAAAAGTACTGGTACTGGAATGAGCAATAGAAGTGAATATGAAATTTCTTTTCTCTGATCCAAATACTCTTTAGATTTAATATTATGATGGCAGAGATGCTCTTGAATTAGAATAATAAGCTTTTTTTATGTTCTCAGTTTAAATTTGATGCCTTTATATATTTTTATATGTGCTATATGTATGTTTATTTATATTTTTAAATTTATATTTTGTTCGGCTATAAATTTAACTGCAGGCCGTCAACGTCTGAAATCGAGACGAGGAGGCAGTTTATGAATGACGTTCTGGATAGTGACCTAGCGAAGATTTCCGAATGGGGTCAGGTGAACAGGGTTGATTTTACGCATCGACGTACGTATGACCATCCTGGTTTAAGAATTATGGAGTCAGGGGCTCTTGATGTTCTGGGCAAGAAAGTGCAGTGTGATGTCAGATGGACGCAACATGTCTTTCAGGTCGCAAAAGAAGCATTCAAGTGCCTTGGCTTCTTAAGACGGTGCAAGAGATACTTCACCCCTTCTTATCTTCTTAATATTTACACCACTTACATCCGACCGAAGATGGAATACAACTCTCATGTTTGGGCCGGTGCTTCAAAGTCTATTTTGAAGTTACTTGACCGCGTACAGGAGAGGGCGATGAAGCTCATCGGAGACAGTAGGGTAGCCAACTCTATTGACTCTCTTGAGCATCGTCGCAATGTGGGGTGCGTATTGTTGTTCTGTCGTTACTATAATAGCAGATGCTCTGGTGAAATTAGGGGACTTGTTCCTGAAACCCATTCTTTCTTACGCTCAACGCGTTTTTCATCAAGAGCGCATGCGTTTGTGGTCGATATTCCAACGAATCGCACTACGCATTACAGAGAAAATTCGTTTTTTGGCCGAAAAGTCCGTATGTGGAACAAACTACCTGCAGATGTCTTCCCCGCCACTTACAATTTGAGGGGGTTCAAGTCGAATATCTACAGACACTACTCCCTTTATCCTCCTTCCCAAAATTGATTTTCCTAGTTCCAGCGCAATGCACTGCATATGTAGGGGTTATCTCCTGAGTGCTGGTCCTACTCCTAAAAAAAGAAATAAAAAAATATCGCAAACACCATTTTTGTTTTAGACGTCTTTTAACTTTTTATATTTAGTCTGTGTTTACACCATGAAAGTCTTATATTTAAGATTGCTAGTTTATAGGCAAGAGAGGCGAGGGGAACTGAAACGAGTATACTCTATGATGTACTGTCGATACGTTTTGCTTTCTCATTCGTAACGCACACATTCCTACACACAACTATGCACAACATATATGTCGCCAACAATAAGACTTTCATTGTGTGAATGCCGAAGATAGTTCAAAGAAGAATAAATAATAATCTTAAAAATAAGACTTTCATGGTGTGAATACAGACTTAATGTTCGAACGCCGCTTAAGCGCGAGTACATACATACGTATATGAAATCAAAGCAAGTGTCAAAATAAACCTGCAGCTAACTTTACATTTAAAATTACGAAATGAGGAAAAACGAATTACAATAGTACATCCATATGTATACTATTTTTAGTTCCTCTCTTCCCCTATTAATTCTACTTCTCTATTTACCCACAAACTAAGAATTGTAGCGACAAAAATCGCACTATGCAAACTGGCACTTAGCGAACGGCAATATGCCTGTATTGCAATATAACTAGAATTGTTCAAAGCTAAAGACATATGAAAACCATTGTCTTAAATACGGAAATTTAGATTGTTAAATAATTTGTCAACGTTCAAGTGGAGTTTTTAGCTTTTCATTTTCAACGCAAATTTTGTTGTAAAATAATCGTTGAATCGTATGTATAACAAAGTTATCTTATTTTTTATTGTTTATTTTCGTTTCAGATACACGCAGTGAATACGTTAAGGAACCTCGGAGAAAATATGTGGACAAAAGTGAAGGGCAAGTAAAATATTTTTTATGTAATATATTTTAGTGTAATGACCTAGTTTGCGACATTACTTTTCTATTTTTTGCATTTATAAATAAATACAAAAATTGTTCTGGTTTCTTGACCTCTTTTTAACTATTATTATACTCTAATATTTTTAAGCTTAAGGTCTCTTTATTTTTATTTAAAATATATTAATTTTCAATATTTCGTCACTCTTTTGTGTGACTCCTTCAGGAAATTAATTATTTTATTTGATGTTAAAAAATGTTTGTTTATGAAACAAAATTATTTGTCAACAAAATACAAAAAGATACAAATAAAATTTAAATAAGTCTAAAATATATGAACAATAATAAAATATATAAACCTATATGTATATTTAAGAGCAACATTTATATAAAAAATTTTTAATATATATATATATATATATATATATATATATATATATATATATATATATATATATATATATATATATATATATATATATGTATATATATGTATAGCGCTGGTGTGTGAAGCTAAGAAATTGCTGGAGGCAGAAACCATTGCAAATGCCAGCGTACAATTACTAAAGTCCTGGATGACTGCAATGGGATTGACTCTAGCTGATCATAAAACCGAAGCGGTTTTGATTAGTAGTCGTAAGGCTAGGGAAACTATTACCCTCAATGTTGGCACCTGTTCCATAGAATCAAAGGCATATCTGAAATATCACGGCTATCTTTTCGCGAGCACTTGCGATATATAGCATCCAAAGCATCAGAGACCTGTTTGGCGCTATCTCGGGTTACGTCAAACACGAGAGGTCCAAGGTATCTTCAGAGGAGACTGCTCGCTGGAGTAGTAAGGAGCATTATCCTATATGCACACCCGGTATGGTCAGACTCACTTAGATATTCCACATATGTGAGCCTGGTATCCCCTGTGTATAGGCTGGCTGCTTTAAGAGTATGTAGTGCATTTCGGAGAGTGTCGGACGAAGCGGCTTTTATCATTGCGGTATGATCCCTATCGATTTAGAAATCATAAATAGGGATAACTCTGACTTATGTATGCAAAAGTGGCAAGAACGGTGGTCAACCACTGAAAAGGGAAGATGGACTTATACGTTAATACCCGACATCAGATTATGGCTGACTAGCAAACATGATGATCTGAACTATTACCTAACACAGTTCTTGTCTGGACATGGTTGCTTTAGGTGATATCTATTTCGTTTTAAGCACGACGACTCTCCGTTCTGTCCACATTGTGGTGGGAATGTGGTTGAGAATGCTGACCATGTCGTCTTTGTCTGCTCACGATTCAGCAACTGGAGGTCGTATTTAGTGGAAGGTTTAGGGCGTACGATCAGCCCGGAGAATATTATTTCGACCATGATGGAATCCTTATTGAATTGGACCAGCGTGTGTAGTTTTGTACAGCTTGTTCTAATGGAACTTCGCAGATTAGCACAGATTCGTAGGAGAGTTAGTACGTCTTAGGATTCGTTAGCAACTGACGATTAAATATGCGCATCAGTTCCGAACCTCCTTACCTAGGAACTAAGGAGGACGTAGGAATAATACTGATAATACTACCCATCCTGATGAAATGCCAAAGCTGTCCCAGGGTGGTGCTAGTGAAGTTGCCGTGGGGCCACTATTGATAGTTGCTATAATTACGTCAAAAAAAAAAAAAAAATATATATATATATATATACATATATATATATATATATATATATATATATATATATATATATATATATATAATAATAATTTTCTCGTGATCACGTTTTGTTTTGTAATGAATTTTTATTAATAACTAGAACTGCGCACCTAGGTTTCACCCGCGTAAGTCTACATCCCGTGGGAATATCGGGTTAAAAGTAGGCTATGTGTTGAGAGATATATAGTTTTTAGCTGGAAATATGTATTTGTATAACCATTAATAATCACACCAATATTTATAACGATTTCACATTTAAATATAATATTTTATTAGGATTGATTTGCTGGTAATACAAAAGTTATAGGTAGCTATTGCAATATACTCCTATAAACTATGTATGTATATTAAACGATTTTTTTCGCTCAGAATAAATGTGCAGATTTTGTGCTTTAGAAACCCGTGAGCAAGCCACGTAGAGCTGACCGTGAGAAAAACTCGGCGTGCCCAAATGTTAGCCTGCTACATTCAAGGTTTGACCCTGTGATTTGTTAATAGTCATAGAAACTGGTAAATTATTGGGTATGATTGGGATACGTGGTATAAGAACATTATCATCCTTGGCTTCTCCAGTTAAGGTTGTGGCCTTCACAATATGCCTTCCTAGTTCATTATATATGTGGAACTTTAACGATATTTGCGGCGCACGCCAAAACATGTCGCTGATTGTAGAATTCTTTCCTACTTACTTGACACTTATCGTTATATATTGGAGAATTTGCACAATATCTTTATAAATTATAGCCTATGTGTTATTCTGATGTATAAGCTAAATTATTGGAAAGTTTCATTAAAATCCATTCAGTAGTTTTTGCGTGAAAAAAGAACAAACATCCACACTCACAAACATTCGGCTTTATAATATTAATTAGGATGTTATTTTCATATTTTAAGAATGTAAATAATAACAAAAGAATTTTACATGCCAGAGTGTACACACGTACACGACAATCGCTAACGTGAACAATACTCCCTTGGTTTTCGTTACCGCGAGTGCACTATATATATATATATGTATATATATATATATATATATATATATATATATATACATATATATATATATATATATATATATATATATATATATATATATATATATATATATATGCATATAAACTCGCACAAATGAATACTACATATAAATATAAACAAAAACACATATACATATCGTCAGAATAAATGTAAAAATGGCTATCATCAATTTTTGTAAGTTACAGGAGAAGCAATTAAGTAACCTAAATATATACAAAAAAATTGATTTTCTATCTAAACAATTGTCCATTTTACGTCGTTTTTTGATTCTCCTGTGACTTACAAATATTGATGATAGCCGTTTTTGCATTTATTCTAACGATATATACTTATACACATATTTTTCAACAAAAATCAAGAAGTTTCAAACAAAGTTAAATAAATTTTTAAAAAACATATAACAAAATATGGATTAAGAAATAGTATCATAAATAGAAATGTAAATTAACCAAAAATTTACAAATCTTTAACTTATGTATCTGTAATATCAGAACGCACTGGTAAATCAGGAATATGTGATTCTGAAAAATATACCGTAGCTTGTAGAACTTATAATACATTAAACAAGTTTTTTAGTAAGACAAAAGATGAAGTTGATAAATTAGACAGGTCGAATTTAGTTTATAAAATACCTTGTAATGGAAATGGCAATGAAGATTGCAATAAGGTGTATATAGGTACAACAAATAATAAATTAAAACATAGGATTGCAGGATATAAAACTGATCAAAGATATATGAGTAAATTCACAAAAAACTGCATTATCTTCACATTGTGCTAGATTTAATCATTATCCAAACTTTGAAAATGTTTCAACATTAAACACAGAAAATAATTATAAACGTAGATTTATGTTGAAAATGTTACACATATGTAATCAGTACACCAATCACAAAAAGAATTAATTTTGAGACAGATACTGCAAATGTAGCTCAAAACTATAGACAGCTAGTTAATAAGAGATAAATAGGTATAGGTGTAAAAAATTTTGTTACTGTTCAAATATTTTAAAGTTTATTTTAATTTGTTTTTAGACTTTTTGAATTTAGTTGAAAAATATGTGTATATGTTTATAATTTATTTAAATTTGTTTGAGACTTTTTGAACCTTGTTGATAATTAGGTGTATATGCTATACGTATACACATATGTATATGTAGAAATTTTTTTGTGTATGTTTATAGAATGCATATGTACATATTAGAGGGCGGCATTACTCCACTCATATGTATGGACATAGTACTGTTAACACTGTATAGACACGATAATTTGAAGATAGTGTTAAGTAAATATCGTGTATAGTATATTTGTTAGAGAACTATATAAGTATTTTTAACACTCAAAGAGAAATAAATGTATACATTTAAGAATATCGTTCACCTTAAATGAATGAGTTTTTGATATTGCACACAGAAGGCGAAAAAAAACACGAGTTATTTGGTGTTGGTTATTCGCAGCAGAATATGTAGTTTGTTTATTTTTGTTATTTTTATAATATATTAAAATTTCTTAAAAAATTTTGTAGAAATATTTTTAAGGTACAGAAATATTTTTTTCGGTGAACCACGGTTTGAAAACTTAATTTATTCTTTATTTTTTAGTTAGTTTAACAGAGATATTTTTTTGGGGTACTCGGGTCTTAAAATATTAATTATTATTGTAATAGCAACACTTGCTTTATCATCTGTCAATAAACTTAACTGGGTTTTTTTTGCACTTTTCACTGCGCAAAAATATTAACGGCTGATACCCCTGGTGAACGTTTTCTATATAAGACCGGAACAGTAACAAAAAAAACTCAATATTAAGAAGACCGAATTATATACTATACATAGTGAATTAACAGTGTATGAATTGTATGCTGTGTGTCTACACAATCATTTTGTCTCTTTTGAATCTTGTTTATGTTGTAGCCGTAAAAACATTCAGAGTAATCAGAATCTTTAAATGAGTGCGACAAACTCAGACATTCATTTTTTACAGGAATCACTCAAAGGCTGTTTGCTATGGAGAAATGCCACCCTCTAGTACATATGGATACATTTACATGTATAGAGTAAAAATTCCCAGTAAAAAATAGGATCATCCAAAGAGTAATCTTGGAGCGCTCCTTTGCGAATAATGGATTACTCCATAAAACTCCGAGTAGTCGTGTTTGTCTCCTAAAAGAGCATAAAGATAGCAATTTTTCAATTTCTTTTTCAACTAGTCGTCTTAAATGACAATTAGAAACTAAATTTTGACATATTTTCAACAATTTATTACTATACCCGTACCTTTTCGCTTTATTTTAATAACACGTCTTTCACTTTTTAAAACTAAACTGACAAAATAGAAAAACAAAACGAAAACGTCAACAATTAACAGTTATGTCAAAGAAAAAAAAAACCCAAAAAACGAACTGATACATCCTTCATTGATCCATTTGGAGTATTAAGCGAGGCACAAACAATAAAACAAACAAAAAAGTTTCGATAGCTCGCTTATTACTCCAAATGGATAAACAAGTCGATTATGGATTAATCCATATATTTCTTACTGTATTGTTTACAATTTTTTTAAATATATATACATACATGTATACGTTTTAATATTTTGTTCTTATGTTTTTTAAACATTTATTTAAATTTGTTTGAAACTTAAGAATTCTTGATTTTTATTGAAAAATATGTGTATAAGTATATATGTATCAGAGAACTTCACTTATTGATTAAAAAACCGTTCAACAATAACAAAGGCACAAAAAACTTGTCTTTTATTTGCAAATGTTCAAACTTGCCCGCACACTCTTTTTAGTTGTTGATTTTAAAGCAGGCATGCTCAGAGCAATTTCCCTCACTTATACAATAACATAATGAGTGAAACAGAAAGCACAATGGGTCATACCTATTAATTTGGTAGTTTTTCTATATTTGATTCAGTTGTCGCTGAAACGGCGAGGAATGTACATGTGAGGCGGATGTTTGTATGTTTTTTTATTATTTTGAATGAATTGTTTTTACGTAAATAAACTTATATGATTTTGTTTAATGTTTCCTATAGACTTCTGCTTTTTTTAGAAAAACCTATTTCTCTATATAGAAAGGTATTTTAAGTTAGGAAAATGTATGCTTATTAAAAGCACATAAAAAAGATGTGTGGTGTCGTGGGGCATCGGATAGCAACGAAGTTCCTTATTAGAAAAATATTAATTTTAAAGTTGGAGGTATAAAGAAAATAATTATTCGGGTATACATATTTTATTAAGATTTTTTTTTCGCCGACCAAAGAAAATACAGAATCAATTTTGTTCCCAAACGAACGAAATTGAATTCTGTCACGGCACGGCTGTGTATTATTAATATTTGTTTGTATGGAATCGTATTACTCATACGTCTTAAACTTTGATTTAGAAAAAAAATTTACGTTACGCATCGTCCCATAAGGAAGTTCGTTCCAATATTTTATGGAAGATATTTTTTATAAAATATATTGTTCTATAGAAAAACGTATATTTCTGCACAAAAACGAATTTTTCTTTAGAAAGAGATTAGCCTCTAAATCTTAATTCAATTTAATATAGCAATATGAATGTTCATTAAAATACTTTCTACAGAGAAATGTTTTTGTTTTAGATAAATGTATCTTGTATAGAAAATCGTATATTTTCTATTCATAGTAGTTTAAATTTTTTTCAGAGATATCAACATTTTACAAATTTTCTGTAAAAAGTTAGTTGTAGTCTCCCCTATTTTCTTTAATATTCACTCTGGCTTCGTTATAACTGTTAATTCTTATAAATTTCGATGCAATATTAACTTAATGAATAAGGCAAGGAAAAGTCAAACCGAAAAATTTTTTCTATTGAAAATCAATTTTTTTCTATTTAAAATCTATTTATTCTATAGAAAAATGTATATTTTTTTCTATACAAAAACGCATTTTATTTTTCATTCTTTCACATAAAACAATATTTCATACAACGTACGGAATATCTCCCATTGTGTATGGGTAAAATGAGAAAAAATTGTTCTCAGAGAAGAATAAATAAAAGAGAATAAAAATACGTGTGACTTCGAGTGGAAAATACCATGGTATAATAAAACAAGGTACTGCCACTGTGAGCTATTAAATTTAAAATAATTTTCTGACAATTTTAAGGATTCTGACATTCCCATAAAAATTAAGTTACCATATCATTTTAAGTTACCCGTTTTTTTTCTATTCATTTGAGTTGTTAAAATTTTTAATTGCATTGATGTCATAATTAACAATAATTAAAATCTGTTTGCCAATTAATTTATTATAAAAATCTTGTCGTGATTTTGTTAAATTGTCTTATTGATCAATGTAATGGTTTCAATATTTTTGCTTCAATGCAAAGCAACACAATGGCTTTATTTCTTGTGGAAATGCATAGAAACTGGGATTTTTCGTAGTTTTCTATATTCTTTACATTTTATATAGCTTTTATTAAGTTATTTTAGCAAAATATTGCAAAATGTTTATGTTCAAAACCTCAAAATGAAATTTTTGTCTCGGTCAATATGCAAAAACGATTCACAATGAGATTTTGAGCGGGATATTCTATCAATGTTGTACGTTCAGTATGTTTAAATTTAAAATGAGGTAATACAATGAAATATGTTAAAAGAGAGGGGATAAAATAATAGTTAAATAGCATGGTATAATATATTATAATGGTGCTTCGTCCGTGATCTCATGAAAATGTGGCTTGGTACTAAAAAGGCCATTATTTTGGAAATTGCTGAACTGGACACCTTGAAATTTAAATATATATATACATATATATACATATATATATGTATATATATATATATATATATATATATATATATATATATATATATACATATATGTATTTTAAATGAAATTTATTTGTTGGTGGTCAAGCAATGCCTATATGCATTTCGTTGGTGCTTTACCAAATCATGGTTAAAGTCTACTGATGATTTGGTAAAGCACCAATGAAATGCATAGAGACATTGCTTGACCACCAACATATAAATTTCATTTAAAATACATATATGTATATATGTATATATACATATATATATATATATATATATATATATATATATATATATATGTATTACAGATTTTATTTAAAAATTTCCAAATAAACAAAATTATTTAATTATTTTTTATAATGTGGCAACGTCATATTCAATATGATGTAGAAAAATAAACTTCAAAAATCCTTATTAAAATTTAATAAAAGCAAGTGGCACTACCTTGTATTTATATACCTTGGAAAATACGTTCTTCCTGGTGAGCACCCCTGTTTTAAAGCAACCGAATATATGCCTCTTTGTTGGTTCTGATTCTAAACACATCGGCTGACGCACAACAATAATCTTTTAGAAGCTAGGAATTAATCAAACTTGCTCAAACTTTTATATGCGTTGTTAATTTTAAGGCAATCGAACCACATGCAGGTTGAACACCTGCTTATTTTCATCATAGGTCGAATCAAACTTGTCAACTTGTGTATTTGTCTATTCCGCTCAACGCTCAAAAATTTGATAAACATTAAAGTACAAAAAGCAAGAAATCATTGTGTATGAATTTGTCCATTCCTATCAACAAAGGCACGCTTGTTGTTTATTTTAATTTACAGTAGGAAATTTTTGTAAGAAAATATTAATTTTATTTGCAGTTCGATATTGCAAATAATAATTATTATTATTTTTGTTTATTTTTATTTGTTCTCCTTTACAGTGGTGTGTGGAACAACCTTTGTGTTATTTAATTTGTATATTTTATTAAGTTAAAATTGTGAAATACAAATTGAAATTAAGGAATTTAAATTAAAAAAACCCCACAAGCAAGATTTTTGGACCGCTCGTAAGATTTTAAGATTTAAGAAAATTAGAGCTAAAAAGCGGTTAGCACCTGGGTCTCCTGCTTGTTGGTTAAAGTGTCAAATTCGAGAACAGTGTAATTAGTGCACCATGATACAAAAACAGTACAATTAATAAAACATAGAACATTTATTTTTAAGTAAAAACAAAAGACAACCCTTTTTTTGCAAATGATCAAATTTGTCCACACACTCTTATTTGTTTCCATTTTGTAAAAAAAAAAATTTCATAAACCACCGTGAATTTGCCCATGTGTATTCCCTTTAACTTTGTTTTTGATGAACAAATTCAAATAAAGACTAAACCTGTACCTCCACTCATGTATCAATGTTGAATTGGTTATGTTGTTTGCATTGTTCGTATATCATATTGCTCAAGTCACACAGACGGTCGGTTCAAACATGTTGTGTGAGTTAATGAGAATAAGAGCGTTTGGACACGATGAATTTACTAAAAGCCCTTCTCTTGCCTGTGCGATCTTGCTCATAAAATGCTTTTGTTAATTCTACTCATAATCAGAATTTGATGTATACAGCAGAATGAAATGATTTTTAATCATTATTGAATTTTTCTTTAATCTTTAAAATGAACAAAAATTTTTGTGCTGAACAAAATCAAGAAAAATCGTGATTTTGAAGTACTCTGATATGTATGTATATGTGTTTTTTTTTATATTTCTAGGATTAAAAATTGTTTTTATAAATGTTTTTTTGATGTGTTAACATCTATACGCGTGCGTCTAGGGCAGTAAACTATCAGTTTCAATACATACGCAAGTGTAAGGTGTAAGATGTAAGAGTTTGTTTGTTCGTTGCTTGGCAGTCGGTATTGAAAGTGATTATTGGGCGATTTTCATATAATTTTCCCACGCGATTTTCTCCGGAAATTCATAGCCGATTTTATTAATTTTTGGATTAGTGCGGGTTTCGACGAAGAGTTTAGGCCAAAAATTAAGGCGATCCGATATCGGCGAGCGGAGATTTAAGTGTTTTAATTCGGAGTATTAATTTGGAGTAATATTAAAAAAGTGTTTTATGTTGATCTTCGGTTTTGTCTTATGCATAGCAAAGAGAATAGTGACGTGGTTATACGTACATATATAAAAATGAGATAGCAAGACAGCAACGTATGTAGCTTATGTACAAACATAACAATTTATGTATGTACATTTGTCTGTTGCTTTGCATTCTCTTTGTTTTTTGTGTGTTTAATACAAAATAAATAAACAAAAAGGTGTTAACACATCGCCCGTGAACACTCATTGATTTTTATTTTTAATATATATATATATATATATATATATATATATATATATATATATATATATATATATATATTGTTGTTTGCTTTTATTGACCTTTTCTTATATATGTATTTTAGAATGATTGAGCTCGAGGTCGTTTTTGTAAAAATCGTTATAATTTTTCTATTTTATTCGATATTTCGTCAACAATTTGTTGACATCATCAGGAATAACAATCGAAAATTAAAATTTTCTGTATAAATTGGTTTTGAAATATGACAAACATTTTTTCGAATATATCTATGTTTTCAAAAATATTAACATAAAAACAAAAGCATATATACAGGCTTGTATATATCTATACATGTATACATCAATACATACATGAACGTATACATATATGCATACATGAACATACACAACTACATACAAACATATAAGTTTCGTTCTCAAGGGATATTTTAAATTATTTTAAAATTTATCCTTAAGAGATTTTTCAAAAATATTAAATGAAACTATAACTTCATTCTTTGAAGTATGAAATAAGTCTAATTTTATTGAATTAAAATTTCCTACAATCTACTTAAAGATATTTTGTGTTTTATTACTAATACATTCTTATTTTCTATAAAGATGCCGATTCTGCAATTTAGAACAAAGGCATCTTTAATGAGTGGCTCAGTGACAAATCATACGATAAAACCAACCAATGGCCTGCAAACGTTTTGTTTACATTAACCATTTGGTGATTTCAAACAACAATTTTTTTGTTGGATACAAAACTAAACAAAAATAAGAACAAAAGAAATTTGTTTACAAATTTCTTATAGACATTGGCTGGTTTATAGTTTCATCTGTAGGGTTTGCACATATAACTCTCGCTCCGTTAAGATTCGAGTCCCTTCGAATACAGTTACAATTTTTTATTTTACTTAATATGTAATATAATATAGATATAAAAAACAATGCATAAAGTATATAAAAATTATGATTATTTTGCATTTTTACAAATGTTTGTTCGATTTCATTTATATTAGTGAAATTGATTTCGGGCAACTTTTCCGTTATATTACTAGGCAAAACATTAAAATTTGGAATGATCATATTTAATTTACTTTCGAATCTTTTTATCTTAAATCCATCTATATCAATTTCACAATCTTTAAAGTTTACAATATAATTTCCTTTCAAAGGATATGAGAAATTAGTACATGCATCAAACAGAGTAGCGTTTACATTTGTTAACAATAAATTTCCGATTTCAAATTCAATTACCGATTTTTCGGTCTTCTTAATTTTACTACACTCTCTATAATTGTTCTTCAAAACGTTCGACAAACAAGGATCCACCACCTTCATCTTATGCAACACGTTTTCCTCCTCTATCAAATATGTTATATTTTCAATAGTAACAGTCTTTGTCATTTCAATATCCAATTGCATATAATTTTGTGCGGGTATGGGTACGACTATTTCCGTTCTATATTCCTTTTCAACGAACTCGGGTATCATTAGGACAAAAACTATCAATCTGTCACCCATGAATCTACTGGCAATACCATATTTAGACATTACAATATTTTCCTGTACTTGTTCAATTTTATTTCTTATTTCATTAATCAACAAGACGAAATTATTATATTTTGTTATTCTCAAACTTTCTTCGATCGCCCCCGTGTACGTTTTATTAAACCAATTTTTATTTTGTTCTACTACCAATCTTATATTCTGTAAATAACTCTGCATTTCATTATTTATCTTCACTTGCTTGTTCATATTATCAATAATATTTTTCTGATTAAAATCCACCATTTTAAAATGGTTTTCAATTCTTAACCTATCTTCATCATCCATGCTACCAAAAAGCCAATTTATAACTCTACCTCCAACATCAATCAACGCTCTTTTATATCTAACCTTTGTATGAATTTGCAATGTTTGTAGGGAATGTTCCAACTCTTTAATCTTTTTATCAAGATTCAAAATTAACCAGCCCTCCTTTACAATAAAACTGTGGGATACGCTTGTCTTTAATTTGTGGATGGTATCTCCAATATCCTGTATGTCAATGACATGAATCAACTCCGAGAAACCACTGATGAGGTCAACAGGTTCACCCCGCAAAACGGCATATCCTGCCTGTGTCTCGATGTTTTTTACTTCGACTGCCGACTCAGCGCATGAAATTAATCGGAGCACCAGAACTAGTACGATTTCCGGCCTCATGATTACCTGGAAAGGTTTTTAAAGGCCTTTTAATATTTGCCAAGTCTATTTTATTAGGATTGTTAGAATTATATTTAACAAATCTCTTAGCGGTTTTCTGTCTCTGAGCTTGTGGATTTCTCATGTACAAGTCTCGATTATCATATTCGGGAACTCTTCCCCTTTTCGCATTTATCCGAATAATCGCTTTCTTTTTCTTGTTGCTCATGTACTGAGCAATCTTTCGATAATCTATGTCGGAACGATTCAGAAAATCAATGGGCTTAACATTTGTTGTGGAATGAATAGTAGCATTATAAAAACCCACTGCCCTAATAACCAATTCCTCTATATCAATGTCTTCGTTATTTCGTTTCAAAATTCTGATGTGCTCCAAAAGAGACAAATGCATTCTCTCTACATCGGAGTTGCCTGTGTGAGAATTTGCAGTTGTAAAGTGCGTTTGAATATTTTTATCCGCACAAAACAATCTTATTAAAGCATTATTAAACTCTTTGTCCATTATCAACAACTCTGGTTTGCCAAGTAATGCAATCCTTTCCTGTATCTTGACTCTAATAGTACACATATTCTTATCCGTTATCTTATGCACGGAGCCCATTTTCGTAAATCTGTCAATCGTGGTAAGAAAACAAGTTCTATGAACTTGAAATATATCCATATGGACGATCATGTTCGGTCTATCAGGGGTTACAGTATGACCAAAATGCTTACGATATGGATTTCTATCGCACTTATTCTCGTTGCAGATTCTACACGAGTTTATGAATTTATTTATATATTTAATTAAATTGGGATAGAAATAAGAAAACTTAACTTCTTCAAAATTCTCCAGTATTCCTCTATGGTTTGTATTAGTATGAACTCTTTCAATTTCTCTGAACATTTCCTCTTCATTAAGCAAATCGGTTGCTAATTTTGTACATCTTACAAATTTCAAATCACGGCCACCTCCAAACAACGATATTAATTTCTCTTGGACCACGTTGTATAAATTGTTTGGAAGTTCGGAATATACGCCGACCTTTCCTTTATTCAAAGTTCTTCGAAACAGATCATTCAAGTAATGATCATTTCGTATATCATTTTCGCATACATATATAATTTTATATTTTCTGTATAAAATTTCTTGTTCCATTCTTTTAGTCCTTAGAATTCTTATTTGAATTCTATATTTATTAACGATCGATTCGCTTATATAGAAGTTGGTACTACCATCATCTTCTTGTTGGCTATGTACCGTTGTGATATCATCGGATATTTCAAACAATGATTTCATATCATAGTTTTCAGGGCTATTATCAGTTTCCATTCTACTAAGAAAATCCGCCACTTTATTATCCCTTCCTTTTACGTATTCAATATCAAATTCGTATTCACCTAATGTGATCTTCCACCTAATCAATCTGGAATTTGGCTCCTTTAATGAAGCTAACCACTTTAGAGGCTGGTGGTCAGTACGCACCAAGAACCTCGTACCAAAAAGGTAGGGACGAAAATATTTCGTCGCCCATACTATAGCCAAGAGTTCTTTCTCTATGGTACTATAGTTTTTTTCGTGATCGTTCAAAGTTCTGCTTGCAAAACAAATCGGTCTATTATCTTGACTTAATATTGCTCCCAGTGCTATATTACTGGCATCTGTGGTGAGCACAAACTTCTTGTTAAAGTCTGGATAGGACAATATTGGTGGACTAGTAATGATCCGTTTTAATTTTTCAAAAGCCTCAATGTAGGCGATATCACCAATATTAATCTTGGCACCTTTCTTGAGGTATTTAATCATGGGTCCTGCAACCGAAGAATAGTTTTTTATAAACTTTCTGTAATAGCCGGTTAGGCCCAGAAATGATTTTATTTTCTTTACTGTGTCTGGAATCTTTATTTTACCAATTGCCTCAACCTTCGATGGGCAAGGTTTTAGGCCATCTGCCGTAACTATATGACCCAAAAACTGAGTCTGTCTAGCGAGAAAATTACATTTATTCATTTGTACCTTCAAATTATGTCCATCCAAAGCAGAAAATATTTTGGATAGGCTGTCTAAATGTTCCTCCAAAGAAGTCGAGAAGACCAATATATCATCCATATAGATGACACAGTTCTTATTGATATGATCTCTTAACACGCAGTTCATCATACGTTGAGAAGTCGCGGGTGCATTTTTCAATCCAAATGACATTCGGACGTATTCAAAATGTCCCATGGGAGTGGAGAAAGCTGTCTTCTCAATGTCCCTGTCTTCCATCCGGATTTGGTGGAACCCTTTCGCAAGATCAATAGTCGAGAAATATTGCGCTCGACCTAATTTATCGAATAAAGCGTCGATGTTTGGCATAGGGAATTTATCATCCACAGTTATATTATTAAGTGCCCTATAATCTATTACTATACGCCATTTCTGTTTACCCTCATTATCCATTTTCTTAGGTACTATCCATAAGGGTGAGTTATAAGGCGATTTACTCGGTCTTATAATTCCCTGGACTAACATATCCTTTACTTGAGTTTCAATTTCTTTTTCATGTGTCTTTGGGTATCTATATATTCTAGAATACACCGGTTTATCCGATGTTGTAATTATACTATGCTTTACCGCACTAGTAGTGGTCAAAGTTTGACCCATCTGATAAAAGGTATCTTTGTTTCTGCACAAAAACCTCTCCAATTTACTTCTTTCTTCTTCATTTAAATGTTTTGACATTTCAATGTTACCAAAATCTATATTCTGTATTTCCAACACCGGAATCCTATCATAACTTACATTGACTGCCCTTGGATAAAGGAATACCTCGACATTGTTAACCAAAAGTCTCATATTCTTAAAATCAATTAAGACACCCATAGGTATCAAAACATTATTGCCAATAATGCAATCAAAAGCCCTATCTCTCAGATCGATCAGCTTAATAGACATTGTTTCATTTGTGGCATTAAATTCGAAAGGAACATCAACTATTACCTCTTCATCAACTAATCTCTTGCCAGTTAAAGTCTTCAACTGTATTACATTCTGCATTCTTCTTCTTGAAGACAACCCCCCAAACACCCCATAGTCGCCCAGAGTAGTGGCTGCACCACTATCTATTAGGCATTTAACCTTAATATTATTAATCGTGAGTATGGCTATTGGTAGTTGGGATCCTGAGGCGGCATGTGAAAATTTTGGCTTATATTCACATTGTCTACTTCCATAGGTTGGGGCTGTATATTATTGTTGTAATTATTGCTATTTCTAACTTGATTAGAATTGTTCCTTTGAAAATTATTATATCGATTTGAATTGTTTCTATTATTGTCATAATAATTACTATTTCTAACTTGATTAGAATTATTCCTTTGAAAATTATTATGTTGATTTGAATTGTTTCTTTTATTATCATAGTAATTACTATTTCTGACTTGATTAGAATTATTCCTTTGGAAATTATTGTGTTGATTTGAATTACTTCCCTGAACATTTCTATTATAATTGTCTCTACTAACAAATTTTTGTTTGTAACTATCATTTTGAAGGCTTTTATTCTTATAACGAGAACTTCCTCGAATATGAACATCTTTCATTAA
>OX637532.1:76307229-76327229 GCA_951800035.1 Linnaemya tessellans
ATAACTATATATTTTAAGAAAGAAATGATTTTACAAAAACAAATACGTATATACATATATATAAGATATAAAAAGATATTTAAATTATGCAGGTCCATACATACAAAACTATTCTGCGATTAAGTTAAGTGTAAAGTGAAATGTTCATAATTTTAGGTAAAGCTTGTTATTGATCGTAAAATTTATACAATTTATGCTTAAAATGTGTGGGCGAGGGTTCAAAGTTTCTAAGGCTAATAGGTGGATTATTATAACTTCTGCTTACACGTACCAAGAAGGATCTTTCAAATGTAGAATTATTTATTTTGGGTATGATGAGTTGAGGCTACGCGTAGATCTAGAAAAATGAAATAGTTGACTCAAATTGGAACCGTTTTTAATTATACAATAGAAATAATACAATGTCCGTATTCTAATAAAGTCATGAAAAGTAAATTTTAAAAATATTTTAGCATGTTGTGAAACATGTTGAGATATTTTCAGACCACTATTTAAGTTAGACATTGTAAAGCCGCTGTATATTTCCAAACAGTACACAATATGAGTCATTAGCAATGACTGAGCCAATCTGATTTTTATTCTAAGTGAAAGGTACACATTAAAACTGTATAAATTTCTTAAGGTGAAGTTAACCTTGGTAGCGACAGAGGAAATATGTGAACTAAAAGACAATTTATTATCAAGCATTAACCCAAGACATTTGATCACATCAACAAATGGAATGCATATGCTATTAAAGATTATTCTTAAGTTTATAGGGCTTGATGTCCCAAATATTAATGCTTGTGTCTTTGACGGGTTAAAATTAAGTTTATTGTAGTCCGCCCAAGACGAAACTAGAGACAGTGTGTAATTTATATTTGCTTCCATACAATCCAGGAATTGTGCTTCACCATTGAATAAATGTCATCTGCAAAAAGAAAAACTTTTGCACTGGGTATTATTAATAAAATTAACAAAATCGTTCATGTACATAATAAATAAAAGTGGGTCAAGAATCGATAATTGGGGTACGCCACTAGAACAAGTGGCAACATTTCAACTAATATTAATATATATATATATATATATATATATATATATATATATGTATATATATATATATATATATATATATATATATATATGTATATATATACATATATATATATATATATATAATATATATATATATATATATATAATATATATATATATATATATATATATATATATATATATATATATATATATATATATATATATATATATATATATATATATATATATATATATATATATATATATATATATATATATATATATATATATATATATATATATATATATATATATATATATAATATATATATATATATATATATATAATATATATATATATATATATATATATATATATATATATATATATATATATATATATATATATATATATATATATATATATATATCAAAATGTAAGAAGTGCACGATGAGTTTGGCGAATAGAACAATTATTTTAATTAAAAATTTCATTAATTTGCTTGCGTTGTTCTGGTGTTGTGACACTCTAAAAACAACACCCTTTAGTACCGAAATCATGTTTTTTTATAACAAAACATTCTGTTGATTGAAAGAAAATATTAAAAAGCAAAGTATAAAATTGTTTAAAACAAACCTTAACGAAATGTTCAAACGTGAATACAATTTATAAATAAGGACCTAAAGCTTAAAAAATAGTTTAAATACATATTTAACTATGGTTCAGATTAATTCCGTTTTATTTACTTAAAAAGTCGGAAACAACTATATGTTTTACAAAATTTGTCCATTGTTTTTTTTTTTTTTTATATTTAATTCAGATAAATCGAGCCCGTAGGGCCATATATGATTTACAAGTTGATATAAATGTAATGAGCTAATACTAAAGCTAGTACTAAAGATATACGAGTATATATATTTCAAAATAACTATATAGTTTAAGAAAGAAATGATTTTACAAAACAAATACGTATATACATATACAAGATATAAAAAGATATTTTCAATTATGCAGTCCATACATACAAAACTAGTCTGCGATTAAGTTAAGTGTAAAGTGAAATGTTCATAATTTTAGGTAAAGCTTGTTATTGATCGTAAAATTTATACAATTTATGCTTAAAATGTGTGGGCGAGGGTTCAAAGTTTCTAAGGCTAATAGGTGGATTATTATAACTTCTGCTTACACGTACCAAGAAGGATCTTTCAAATGTAGAATTATTTATTTTGGGTATGATGAGTTGAGGGCTACGCGTAGATCTAGAAAAATGAAATAGTTGACTCAAATTGGAACCGTTTTTAATTATACAATAGAAATAATACAATGTCCGTATTCTAATAAAGTCATGAAAAGTAAATTTTAAAAATATTTTAGCATGTTGTGAAACATGTTGAGATATTTTCAGACCACTATTTAAGTTAGACATTGTAAAGCCGCTGTATATTTCCAAACAGTACACAATATGAGTCATTAGCAATGACTGAGCCAATCTGATTTTTATTCTAAGTGAAAGGTACACATTAAGACTGTATAAATTTCTTAAGGTGAAGTTAACCTTGGTAGCGACAGAGGAAATATGTGAACTAAAAGACAATTTATTATCAAGCATTAACCCAAGACATTTGATCACGTCAACAAATGGGATGCATATGCTATTAAAGATTATTCTTAAGTTTATAGGGCTTGATGTCCCAAATATTAATGCTTGTGTCTTTGACGGGTTAAAATTAAGTTTATTGTAGTCCGCCCAAGACGAAACTAGAGACAGTGTGTAATTTATATTTGCTTCCATACAATCCAGGAATTGTGCTTCACCATTGAATAAATGTCATCTGCAAAAAGAAAAACTTTTGCACTGGGTATTATTAATAAAATTAACAAAATCGTTCATGTACATAATAAATAAAAGTGGGTCAAGAATCGATAATTGGGGTACGCCACTAGAACAAGTGGCAACATTTCAACTAATATTACCCTCCCCAACAAACTTCGTGCATAGAATATATTAATTTGCACGAAAAGGCAGAAAAATTAAATTCAGTAGGTAGTTTTTTAACTAATATGGCATAATTAACGGTGTCAAATGCTTGCTAAGATCAAGGGAAATTAACGTGGACATTTTGTTGTTGTTAATATCATTTCGGATGCTTTCTGTTAAACTTAAGAGCAGAGAAGAAGTACTACCGCCAATACGAAATCCAAAGTGACAATTACTGAGTAAACTCTTAAAACAAAGATAGTCAAACATCTGATCTTTTATTACTGTTTCGAATATTTTAGAAAGGCATGGTAGTATACTAATGGGTCGATAATTGTCCAATGAGGTTGATGATCCTTTCTTTTCAATAGGAACCACCCTCGCCAGAGGTAAGGATAGCTTGATGATAAAATTATAGTATTAAAAATATGCAATAGTAATTTGTTTATATAAAGAAAAATAATGTTGATGAACTTTATTGGAATATTATCCGATCCTAGAGCATTTGATTTGATCTTACTTAGAGCAAGTACCAGATCGTTATCGTTAATATGCTTAAAGTTAAATCCCATTTTTTTAGGTTTATTTCTGCACAACATATACAGAAAAAGCTGCTGTATGTAATAATTTTGTAATAAGAAGTCTTATGTGAAATGGTGTGAGTAATAACTTTAAAGTCGTATGACTACTAAAGTATAAACCGATTCGAATAAAGTTAACATTGTGCACCTCAGTTCCGACTTCTTTAAAAACATATATGTTATATTTTAAAAATCAGCGCAATAGTACGGCGTTACAGCGAATGTATATATATTAGGGTGCACCTTATTTAAAAAAAAGTGAAATAGCACCTTAACTCCCTTCATAAATGTTCTCCGTAACAAAAAAGTATGTTATAAAAAATTTTAGGTAGATTGCATCAGGGGAAGGCGTGCCGCATCCACCCACAAATTGTAAAAATTTTATAAATTGTTGTAAAATAACCATTAATGTATTTTCAAGATTCACTAAACTTATAAAAAAGGAATAAGTAGTTTAATTTAGTTTTTGCCAACTTTTTTATTACACTTTAACATTCATACAAAATTATTTATTTTTTGAATTTAATTTCGTACTTAAATATATTAATTCAAGTTATTTCATATGCTTAATAAAACCGATTTGTTTGCATTTGGATATTGTTTTCTATAATCAGCTACAATTTGCATTAGAACTGTTTCTCCTCTTCATCACGCGACAAAACTTGATTGTATTCTTCCATAAGCTTTACAGCCCTTTCTGCAGTATCATTGACAACTTTCTATTTACCAACCATTTCCAAGCCAATTTTATACGATTTATCGTTTTCCCATTCCCTAGAATCTTTCTTCAAAAAATCCGTTGGGATACAATATCGGTTGAAAAAATTTAAAGTTTTTTGCGAGATAAAATCTTCAATATTTTTATTAACGTACTGCTCTATGTAATGAGGAAGAATTGTAATTTTTTTGTTGTCATCTTCATGGGCTCGATCTAGCGCTGCAACCATGAGCCGTTTTGACTTGTTTGAAATTTGGGTATCATAAAATGAAAGGTATAAACTTTTTAGGAATGTCAATTCTTGGTTAGGAGCTTCTGCGGCAAGCTTTGATCCAAACTTTTAAATATATTTTTATAATAAAAACACTTATATCTCTAATTCCATTCAACTCACAGTCAGCCAAAATGAACTGGTTCCGAAATAAGTAAATTTGTAAACTATATATTTCTTTGGACATCCAACGTGCATGGTGGAACGCTCCAGGCATTCGAAATGAAAAATTTGGAAGTGAACCGCCTACGAGAAGCTCTTTGTAATTTTCCCGTGGTTGCATATCTTTTAAACTCGTTAATGTAAACTCTTGTAGATATCTCCCTTGTATCCCCTATAACATTTTTCACATGTAAGTCTTCAACTCCAGACTTAAAATTACTTTTGTCTATTTTAGTCCAGGCATCTCTAAATCTATGAAATATTTTGACACTAGGACCCGAAGATGTTGATATTTTTGCATCAAATACACTCCGTAAAAGTATTTCAAATATGTGATGACGACATGGATAATACAGAAGATCTTTGTTTAGTGTTTGTTCTAAACACACACATACGCCTTGTATTCGTCCTGTGTTTGATGCGGTGGTATCGCAGCACAGGGCTTCCACTTTTTCATCGAGATACCATTCTATGAGTAAGTCAAAGACAGCCGTTGCTTGCTGTCTTCCCGTACCTGAAGTTATCGCTGGGATGCCGAGTAGCTGATCTGTTCCATTAAAAGATACAACTACAGGCAGACGATCGACATGTTCACTACCCATCAATGATGGCAACATTTTACCATCCCAGTGCCTTAATTTCTTTGTTTTTATGTTTCGCGGATTCTTTTTCCTGCATCAAATCGAAACTTTGTACGCGATCGACGAATTGAAGTGCAATTTATAATTAAATCGCTAACGTTATGTTGCAATGCTTGCGCAGTTGCTATAAGGATTCGAACGGCGTCACGGTCACTTACTTTACTCCTATCTAATATTTGGTGTGATAAAATATTGTCTACCTCGTTTTTTTCTTGGACCTACTTCATATGCTGACTCTGGAATTTGTTGCATTTAACAATCTTCAATAGTCTCTTCATCACTTGATTGCCATTGGACGGCTTCACATTGATCTATAAAATTTTATAAGAAATATTACAGAATAATATAATAGATTCAAACTGAGGACTTGCAAGTGAAGACATGACTGAAATCGCACTACACCTTCAATATTTACCTTGCAATACGACTGTATGTTTCTCGTGGAAACGTTGTTTTTTCTCTTCCCTAAGCGATTTTGCCTTTCCTTTTTTCGCCAAGTTGCAGTCACAACCTATCATTGCACCAGGTCTTCCCTGTTTTCTTTGACTTGTTAAAAAAAGCTTATCTTCTGCCAGAGTGATAATATCCAATGCATCGGCATGTGCGACATCAAACAAATCATCAAATTTATTTACAAAGTCTTTTTCGCGTTTTTCCTGGAGTAATGTCCAGCGTTTCGAACTTTTTTGCAAGTTTCTCCATTCTAAATACAAACCTTCAACTTTTGAGACACATTTGTCAAAAGCTCTAAGTGGTATTCGTGCTTTGTTCCATAAAACTTCTACCTCTTTCACTACAAGGGAAGCACTAGCCCGCAAGTCTAGTTTTACTTTTCGTATATTGTAAAATAAAACACGCAAAACTTGACTATTTGAAGGCAATTTGGCACCGATTTTTTTCAGGCTTCATAGCCGAGAAGGTACAACTGCTCATGTCGTCTTGTGTTCATATTTATTTTTGATATTATTTTACAAACTTGATTGTTTTATCGCTTTATTTCTTTTAATAACACTTATTTTTTCACTTGTATATGTACTTACGCCCATTCGATACAAATATTATTTAATTAAAGTGTGTTTGCTTTTATTCGGGAATTCACCGTTTTGTTTAGCAATTGAAGCGATACTACACAACTGGGCGTTATTGAACTTCAAAAGATGCCGAACTTAACTGACCACATATTTTTCAGTTGTTGTCTGAGCTCACAAACGATATATTACATTTGCTGTTACAATCACGATATTCTTAAAATCGTAATATATATTTTTAAAGTATTGCTAAACATGTTTCCTCATTATTATTAATTTGTAAACGGAAAAAGATTCAGGTCGAATAAATTAATTATATGTAGTAAGAATTTTAACGAACATTTTATATTGCTATATTAAATTGAATTAAGATTCTATAGGCTAACTGTTCGAAATTTTTAATTTTTAAATCTCAGAAAGACATGATAAATATTCCAAGGCACAAAGGCAAGTCAACATCAGTTTTTGTTATTCAACTTACACAGCAGAGCAGAACAGCTGTTTTCGAAAGACGCAACCCTTTCATCATCAGTGCTCATGTGTATTGTGTTTGTCACCACTTATTATGTGGCTTAGTTGAATGTGATAACAGTTCCTATTTACACAAATGTTATTGTGAAAAAGAATACGAGAACTGTATCAAGCTGATGTTAACATGTTATTGTTATAATACCCGTGTTACCGATTGATTATTTATATATATATATATATATACATATATATATATATATATATATATATATATATATGTCAGATACGGGCGTTTCATAGCACAATTGTGCTGAGATCATTCACACGTATTCTTACCCTCTTTAATTTAGTCGTCGATGAGACAGCAACGAATGAATATCAGGCGGATGCTTACGAATTTTTTTATATATTTTTCCAGAATATTTGTCCAGCAAACAATTTCAGTCATGATGATATGCGAAAAATATTTTGTCATAAACAATGCTTTCGATAACATACAATGCCTTTTATACAATTTTTCTCCAATAACGGACTATACTAATTCCCTTAATTTAGTAATACACTTAGCCTTAGTAATTAGTCTGTGTAAAATGTTATCAAAAATATTTTGAACATGTTTCCCATATGAAAATGATCTTCCATGCCGACAAATATCAAAGCTTATTAAGTTTGATACATCCAACCGCGAATTTTTTGTTTCTGGCGAATATTCAGTGTTATGCTCCAGCAAGCAACCATTCTTTTGATTATTAATTTTTTCTTGAATGGAAAACGTAGCAAATTATTGTCCTATCTTTTGTAATTTTTTTCATTTGACTGTTTACTTAAAAAAAGTTTTATTTTTAATTAATAATTTTACATAATCAACTTTAAAATATTACTAGTTATGTACAAATATACCATTATCTTTCAAACGCTTGGGTTTGTGTTTGGTGGGTAGCTCTGAAGCTCAACACATACACAATTTACCAATACATTGACGGTGCCCACCACTGATATACATATACTATATATATATATATATATATATATATATATATATGTATATATACATCTACATATATATATATATATATATATATATATATATATATAAATGAAATTTATTTGTTGGTGGCTAAGCAATGTCTATATGCATTTCATTGGTGCTTTACCAAATCGTCATAATAATTTTCATAATATATATATATATATATATATATATATATATATATATACATATATATATATATATATATATATATATATATATATGTATTTTAGAATGATTGAGCTCGAGGTCGTTTTTGTAAAAATCGTTATAATTTTTCTATTTTATTCGATATTTCGTCAACAATTTGTTGACATCATCAGGAATAACAATCGAAAATTAAAATTTTCTGTATAAATTGGTTTTGAAATATGACAAAAATTTTTTCGAATATATCTATGTTTTCAAAAATATTAACATAAAAACAAAAGCATATATACAGGCTTGTATATATTTATACATGTATACATCAATACATACATGAACGTATACATATATGCATACATGAACATACACAACTACATACAAACATATATACACACACATAGAGAGAGATACAAACACATATGCATGTACATACATATATGCACATACACACATATATATGAATACATATATATAAATAACTAACATAATTACAAATTAATATATTAACATATATACAAATTTACATACATATGTATACAACTAAACATTTACAATATTTAAACTATTCAATCAACATTACAACAAGGATAAGAATTGATTACAGAATAGTGTATATAAATAACATATAAAAATAATGATATGATATAAATATATATACACATGCGCATGCATACACATACACATATATACATATACACATATACATGTATACACGCATACACACACATACATACATACATACACATAAATACATACATACATACATAGGAATAAATTCTTTAACCAATTAACATAAATAAACAAAATTTTTTTTTTTTTTTTTTTTTTTTTTTAATAAAAAATTCAAATTTTACTAACTAAATACCTATAATTCTGTGCTAATTTTTCTGTGTCTGCCTTAAAATTTATTCTTTGTGATGAAGGTGTGCGAATTATTTCTAACATTTCTAACATTAAGCGCCGATTATAATTGTTATCTGTGTTTAATATTGAAACATTTTCAAAATCTGCAAAATGATATAATTCAGAACTATGAGAACATAAAGCAGTTTTTTGTGAATTCATGTGTCTATATTTTTGATCTGACTTATGACCTGTTATCCTAGTCTTTAATTTATTTTTAGTTGTACCAATATATATCTTATTACAATTTTCCTGACTATTCCCCTTGCAAGGTATTTTATAAATTACATTAGACCTATCCCACTTATCAATCTTATCTTTTGTTTTGCTAAATAGTCTTTTCATTGTATTATATGTCTTGTGAGCTATTCTATATTTCTCTGAATCGTAAATTTTAGATTTTACTAATCTTTCTGATATTCCAGATATATAAGTCAATGACTTATATGTCTTTTGCTGTGTAGTATTATTTATATTACCATTACCATTATTATTATTGTTATTATTATTATTATTATTATTATTATTATTATTATTATTTGTATTGTTGTTAATATTGTTGTTATTATTATTATTGTTATTTGTTCTTCTATCTCTATATTGATATATTAATTTAATTATTAAACTCTTTGGGAAATTATTATATTCTAAAATGTCTTTAATTTTATTTATATTATTTTTATGAAATACCTTATCACTAATATTTAAAACTCTTTCTATGAAATTCCTAGCCGTATTGATAATAATATGTTTTCTATGCTTAGAATAATAATTAATCATTCTGCCTGAGGCTGTAGGTTTCTGGTACCAATTTATTAATAATCTATTTCCTTTTCTAATAATTAATGTGTCTAAGTAAGGAAGTTAATTATCAAACTCTTTCTCAATAGTAAACTTTATATTAGAATTAAATTTGTTTAGTTCTGTTAACATATCATCAATTCCAGATGTAGGAATAATGCAAAACAAATCATCTACATATTTTGTCATTATTCTGGGTTTAAGATCAACTTTTTGAATTGCTCTATGTAATAATTCTTCCATTACAATATCTGCTATAATTGGTGATGCTGGTGATCCCATTGGAAGACCTTTTTGTTGTATATATATTTTGTTATTATATTGGAAATATCTATTATCATCTATACAAAATTTTAACATAAATTTTAACAAAATTAATACATTTTTTCCTAAATACATTCTCATCATTTTCATTTTTCATATTATTTGGTATTGAATTATATAGTTGTAAGCCCTTGTAAAAAAGTGATCTTTGCATCTGTGTTGACATAACCATGTCTACTCGTAAATCGTTAACATTCCTTAGTCCGTACGGTTGACTTTCTCCTACATATCTTATTTGCTCACAAAGGTATCTAGGTGCATCACCTTGTTTCATCTTCTTAATAAATCTGAGCGTGTTGAATTGAAGTCTTTGTTTCACGTTCAACCATTTCAGTGTAGTCAGCATTGTATTTATGTTCGTATATCTATCACATTTTAATATTATTCTCATCGCCTTATTTTGAAGTTTCTGCATCCGTGCTAAGTGGAGTGTGTTGCTGCATGTATATAATATAGTAGACCCGTACTCGAAGTGTGGTTTTACTATGGTATTATATATATATATATATATATATATATATATATATATATATATATATTAATTGCAGTAGTTTTCGATATTTTGTTTCTGATTCTTCCCAGAAAACTGATTTTTTTACCGATTTTTTTGCATATATGATTAATATGTTCATTAAATTTTAATTTATTATCAATTATAAACCCGAGATATTTTATATGCTCTACTTTTTTTATTCAAATGTTTGGTTCGAATTGATGTTAATTTCAATTATCTATGTTTTATTTTCATTGAGTTTCAGTTTATTTATTTTTAACCACTTATTTATTTTATCTATGTTATATCTCATATTCTCCCGACATTCCTCCTCTTGGTCTGCAATGGTATATGCTAGTAGTGTCATCCGCGTATAGGACTATTTTACATCTTTCTAATATATTTGGCAAGTCATTAATATATATAATAAACATCAGTGCGCCTAATATGGAGCCTTGTGGCACTCCAAAGTCATTTGTTATTTCCTCCGATACTGAATTATTTACCATCGTTGTTTGTTTTCTGTTCTCCAAGTATGATCTAAACCAATTCAGCTCTTTTCCTCTTATTCCATACATATTTAGCTTTTTCAACATTACTGTTCTATCAATCGTTTCAAACGCTCTTTTGAAATCGAGAAAAATTGCAATCATTTTCTTATCATTTCTTAGTTCCTTCCGTTTATTAATGACATAGTTAACTGTTGTCTCACAAGAGTGTTTTTTACGGAAACCTGATTGATATTTGGATAGTATATTATGTTCCTCTATATATATCTCCAATTGAACTTTCACAACTGTTTCCAGTATCTTTTCACAAGTTTTCAAAGTGTTAATAGGTCGATATTCCTCGCACTTCTTTGTATTTGCAATTTTTCCAATTGTCTGGAAAACAGCCTGTCTCCAACGATGTGTTTACTATTTTTAATAATACACTACCGATTGCACTCCAGTTATCAATTATTATATTATTCGATATTTTATCGTAATCATTTTTATTTTTCATTTGTTTTACTAAGTTATATAGCTCCAAATTACTTATTATACGAAATATAAAAAATTTGTTACATTGAATGTTATTCGGTTCACATATTGCAAATTATCTATTGATTCCCGTATGTAACTAATGCTGGATATAAAGTACGAGTTGAATTTATTAGCAATATCATAGTCTTCATTGTATTCTATATTATCAAATATCACAGATTTGATCGTGCTTCTGTTAGCATTAAGTACCAAGTTTTTGATTTCTCTCCACATTTGTTTCTGATCCGTTGAGTTACTAATTTTGTTGTTTATATAATTACTTTTATTGTTTTTAATTTGTTGTTTATATTTATTTTTGATTATTTTATAATCTGCCCATCTCTGATCTTTGTTTTCTGTTTTAGCCCGCAGATATCTCATTATTTTTTCTCTTTTCATTAACCGTAGTTCATCTGTAAACCAATTATAAACCTTTTTTTCTTCACAAATCTGTTTCTGCATTTCAAGCATCTATCAAATATCTCTACATTCTCATCCATCTCCTTGGCGTTATCGTATTTTAGGCTATTATATAATTGTGTATTAAAAGTTTCTTTATTATATTTAAATATTTCAATTACTTTTATCTCCTTTTGTATTTGGTTATTTATATTTGGGATTCTTATATTTATAATTTCGTGGTCTGAGATCTTATTTTTCTCATTATTATTCACTACCGCATTGAAGTTATTCGTTATTACAAAATCGATCATCGTTTTAGAGTTTTCTGTTACACGCGTGCATTCATTTACTAATTGTTTTAGACCAGGGATTTCCATTTCTTTCCACAATTGTGTACACCACTACTAACACATATTTTTATACTCTTCAATTCAGTCGTCGATGTGACTTCGACAAATGTACATGTCTAGCGGATGCTATATTATTTTGTTTCAGGTTACACTCAAAAAATATTGTGTATACCACTACATCATTCACAATTTTAAAACAAAACTTTTTCTAATTTTTTCCCAAATTAAAATTGGTGATTTTTCCAAAAACTTCACTTGTTTATAGAAATCTCGAAATCGACAAAAGATATTAATATGCCGAAATATTTGAAACACTTTTCAATAATTTTCAAAACAGGTTTCAAGATTCTGTAATTTTACAACCGCTATTAGAACTTTTCGAAAACCATTTTCGTTGCGATGTAAGCAACTATGAATTTGATATTCAATCAGAACTAATCATACTACGAAGCGAAGTAAATGCTCCAGACGAAAATAATATTGTAGAGTTCTGGAAAGATTTGGATTACGAGTTCCATCCTGAACTAAAAAAAATTCATTTAAGTGCCTCTCTTTATTCGGCACCACTTACCTATACGAACAAATTTTTTCGGATTTAAAATTTATTTGTTTCAAAGTCTCAAATAAACTTAACTTAACTTAACTTGTTCCAAGCAACGTAATAAATTAAGTTCATCCCATTTGAAAAGCATTCTACTATTACGAAACTTCCATATAAATTTAGAAGATTTTATTTTATAAGTTGTATAACACAAGGGAACAAAATTAAACATTTTTTGTGTTGATAGAAAATTTGTAGCAGTTCTTTACCAATTCATGTCGCTGATTTTAAAACTGCACTTTTTTTCTATCAACTGTGATTTGAGTGCAATATTTATTTTTTATGAATTTTAAAAACATAAAATTCTTAAAAAAATGTGCAGTTTTAAAATCAGCGACATTGAATTGGTAAAGAATTGCTACAAATTTTTTATCAACACAAAAAATTTTTAATTTTATACCTTTGTGTTATACAACTTATAAAATATATTACTAACATTTTATTTCGGCTGTAATGAATGTATTCTCTCATTTTTTTTACTCTCTGGTACTCACTACTACACAACCAAAATTTTTTTGGAAATCCCTGTTTTAGACCGTTGTCGTGGAGCATGCTCTTAATTCTATTCTTGTATGTGTAGTTTCTCATCCAATCTGTATTAAAATCGCCAGCTATTAAAATATCACAGTTATTTAAATAATTATCATATATTTCCTCAATTGTTTCTTCAAATACATTACAAAACTCAGATTCACTATGGGTAGGTGATCTATAAATTGCCCCAACAATATAGCTATAGTTTCCAAAAGTTGCTCTGCAAAGTAATATCCAGTACATCATATTATCTACCTTTTCTGTTAATTTAGTAATAACCCAATGACTCTTGTAATATATTATGACACCTCCAGTTCTAGAAGATGCAGATGTCACATTAGTATATTTGTATCCTTGCAGTTGTATTTCTTGTTCCTCATGTTCTTTAGTTATATGGGTTTCCGATAAGATAATAAATTCAGGTGCTTCTTCTGCAGCAATAATTTCAAGTTGGTTATAGTTATTACTAAGGCCTTGTATATTCGTATACATTATGCTAACTTCCTTTAATTGTTATGCTAATAGTCCAATACTTCTCATTTTGTTTTTTAGCTTGTTTTGATATACCGAGCATTCTCTATCATTAGTAAAGTGATTTTCATCCAATCCCATATTTAGTTTGCTATTAACCTTTATGCAATTGATGCATTTCATTATTCGGTCTTGGGTTTCACAATCTTAGTTCTGTGCTGTCCGTGGCATTTTAAACATACCTCCTGGTTCTTACATTCCCTTGCCACATGGTTGTATCCTCTACATTTCAAACATTGTGTGATTTCCGTTCCATCATATGCTCTGCATTTTTCCCAACCAATATTTACTCTTCCTTCTTCTATAATTTTATTATATGATTCGCCATCAACTTTAAATTTCGCATTATATATTGTTTTATTATTTCTTTTTACTTTGTATTTTTCAATATATTTAATGTTTGAGTTTTCCAAATAGGAATTTTGACTTTTTATTTTCTCAATTATTTCAGACTCATTATATTCAAAAGTCATGCCTGTAATTTTTATTCTGTACTCTAATGTATTAGGAACTTTGATTTCATATTGACCCGATATTTTATCTTGAATTGTGTTCTTAATTTTTTCCCGTTCTTCACCATTTTCACTCTGTATCACTATTGTTCCATTTCTTCTACTTATAACGTTTGTTATTTTTAAATCAGATGGATTTATTTTATTTAACTCCTTCGTTTTATCCGCCGATTGCTTTTCCCTTGGTTTTACAATTAATTGTACCTTTTTGCTCACATCTGCTAACCCTTTATTTTTAACTGCTTCTGCATATGTTGATTGTTTGCATGTTTCATTTATGACTTTTTTGATCTCTTTGCACATATTTTCATTTTTTTCTTTGATTGTTTGATACAGTTTTTTGTTGTTGCTTTCAATTTCGTTTACATTTCCAAATATTTTTTTAACGTCTTCCATATTTTTTTCACATGATTTTTGAAATTTAATTAGTTTATTAATTCTATCTTCATAGCGTATCTCGATAGCCTCCAATAATTTCTTTATTTCGTTTTCATTTTGTTTTAGTGTTGTTTTAAATTCATGTTTATAGTCTATTAAATGTTGTTTACTTTTCTCAACACCATCTTGAACTTCTTTCAGAACTAAATCCATGTTCTGTATATATTGGATGCAATCATCGCACATATACCTGACATTATTATTTTCATCCATGATTTTCACAGAATATTGGTCTATTCCTGCACATTTTTTTGTGATATGGAACACTACCACACACTCCACTGCAACTTATTCCACTTTCACCCCTTATTGCTGATCTGCATTTATTGCATTCAGCCATATTTTATGAGATGATCATTCAAATTCAATAAACGATTTTGCCGCTGACTTTTTATTTAGAGTTTTATTTCGAAACCAATATTATATATTTTGCATAAATTTTTATGTTTCTTTAAAGTTTATTTAATATTAAAATGATAAATGGTCTTTTTACTATTTTTAAAAACACTTTAATATTTTAACTTATTTATTTTCTCCAGAGCTTTTTCGTTTGCTTCTCTTCTCTTCGCGCTTTATTCAGAATCAATCACCAGAAGGCAAATTTAATAATTTTAAATAGAAATGTAGTTTTTAGACGATTCATCTTTAATTGTATTAATTTTTTTCTGCCTTTATAACAACTAATTAAAATGTGTTATCTTATCAGCTGATCGATGTTTGAAACAGCATACCAAGTTATGACGGGTTGTTCACACTAGTCATAAATGAAATTTAAATTCTACTGACGATTTGGTAAATCACCATTGAAATGCAAATAGACATTGCTTAACCACCAACAAATAAATTTCATTTATATATAATAGTATTGTGACAACAATGTGTCAAATAGAAAATTTCATAACAGTTTGATTTAGATTTTATTTTTCATTTTGCCTTATAAATACTTTTCTTGTTATCCAATGGATTTCTGATTGTATAAAGGTGTAGAAAAATAAAATAGATTCATATCGAATATACTTTATTTATTGGTTTAGTTTTGTATGAGTTTCAAGGCCTACTATTCTTGTTCTGTTGTTATATATGAAAATAGTTTGTAATTTACAAGTTGTGAATTCTCAGATGGTTTTCGGAAGTATATGCATAAGATAAGAGGTTTTTAACTTTTCAAAACTGTGGTTAAAGTCTACTGACGATTTGGTAAAGCACCAATGAAATGCATATAGACATTGCTTAACCACCAACAAATAAATTTCATTTATATATTATATTAAGGAATTCACTTCGTCATTCCGTTTATAACGCAGCGAAATATCCATCTGAGACCACATAAAGTATATACATATATTCTTGATCAGTGATGAAATCTAAGACGATCTGAGCATGTCCGTCCGTCTGTCCGTCTGTGAAAATCACGATTCAGTCCAAACGAAAATAGCCAGACTCTTGGAATTTGGTATATATATACATATATATATATATATATATATATATGTGTATATATATATAAAAATATATATGTATATATATATATATATATATATATAAATATATATGTATATATATATATATATATATATATATATATATATATATATATATAAATATATATGTATATATATATATATATATATCATGAAGGATAGCACAGGTCAAGTTCGGAAATGGGCTGAATCGGGCAAGATGAACAAAAGTTCCCTAAGAAGAACTAAACCAACCTATAAAAAACAACATAATTTCTACAGTTTTTTTTATAATTTTCTTAAGCAAATGATATATTTTTATGTCAAAGAAGGTCCAACGCATTAAATTTGGAGCCATAAAATCAGAAAAATTAATTTTTGGACTCCGCCCCTTTTAGTGGGCGGTATTATATGCAAATATATTGTAAAAATTTTGCAAATTGTTTTACTTAAGCCTACATTCCTTAATGACGAAGCAGACACGTAACCTGGTACTCCTCTGCTCTACCCCTTCCTCCCCCTTAGCCACATTAATGACCCTATCAAAAAAAAAATTTAAATATGTTTTACATTTAATTATACCCTCCAAAAAGAATTGGACCCCATAAAGTATATATATTCTTGATCAGTGATGAAGTCTGAGACGATCTAGGAATGCCCATACGTTCGTCTGTGGAAAACATGATATAGTCTATTTTTGGTATTATATGCAAAAATAAAATAAATATTAAAAAATCTGTATTCCTTAAGCCTATAAGAAGCTGAGATGTTCTCTGACTTTGTGGAGGTGAAACATGTACCCCAAGGTCCTTCCCTGAATGACTTTGTCAAAATAGAGATTTAAAGTTGGGTTCAGAGATGTGTCTTAAAGGAACTCTGTCCCACCAAGTTAAACATTTTAAATTTACTTACTAAATATTTGGAGGGTATTTAAAAATCCACCGATAACGTTTTTACTTGTTTTTATTTAAAATGCATTTAATTACTCGAAATTTAATTTTCTCCTTCGCAGAAAATATCACGCGATATGCTAATGAAATAAAAACTATCCAATGCTTCTTCTTTATGAAAAAGTTGCTATTATTACATTAAGTGTATTGTTTTTGGATAGATACATATGTTTAATTTAAAAAAATTTTCGTATTGTTAAGTCACATTCAAGGCAGATTAAACAGGTACCCTCACTAGCGCAGCTGTCTCTTGTTTACAAAGCAACTCATTGTCAAAAGTTTGTTTACAAGGTACACAAATTGTTTTTTTTTAGTGAAAAATTGCAGCAAAATATTAAAAAGTTTTCAAAAATAGTGATATATTGAAAGTGTTTCGGCAGCAGCATCAAAAATATCTCAGTCAAAAGTTTGGTTATGTGTTTCAGAGTGGATTTCACAATAAAAGAAACATCTTTGGAATTTAGTAAAGTAAAAACTGCCGCTTTTGGTCTACTACTGAAGCGCAAGCAATTGTTCTCAATGGGTAGCCACACTCTCTTGGAGTTTTTATTAGATGGAACGCCTCAAATTAAAGAACATTTATTGGATTCCCGCAAAGAAGTTGATGGCCAATTGAAATTTGTTTGTGAAAAGTTCATAAAAGATGCTCTTAACAATTTAGCAGCACCTGTTGTAACATTTCTGGAAAAAGCACAGGCCGTTGTAAGTTCTTCAGCGCTTGCGGGCGCCCAGGAACATCAACAACAACAAAGTAGTAAAATAAACTATACACTGAGGTAAAGTTCAATCTCGAGTCCACAGTGCATAAGCAGTATTATACCTACAAGAGACTCAACGATTTATAAAAAACAAACTGCCGACGTTACAAATATCGATGCAATTGTATTTAAGCAACAATATCAATAATATTATCTAGTGCCACTATTTTAGCATTAGATGCGATGATTAACTTTTCTGCTGCCCAAGGCAAAACAAGTATATCATCAACAGATAACAACAGTAATATTAAAAAAGTTTTCAAAAATAGTGATGTTATTGTGTGGGTTATAGATTTTCCAATGTTTGAACAAAACCCGTTTACTGCACCGCACACGGAGGACATGGAGGCTTTCGTTAATTCCAAATTAGAAGATCTTGTAAAATTAAGTTTTCAAGCATATGCAGCTTTTTGTTTTGGAAGAAATGCAACATTTGTTGTAACAAATTTTGAAAATACCACATGATCATTTGGAACGCAAGCATTTCCTATAATAAATTGCAACTGAAGAAACTTCATTCATTATTTACAAAACATTTAATCAATCAATCAATATATATAAAAGAAAGTCGTGTTAGTTACACTATTTATAACTCAAGAACGGCTTAAGCGATTTGTTTGCAAATTGGTGGGAATTTAGCTTAGGGTCAGGAGATGGATATAGGATACCAAAATGGCGGATACCCCAAAGATGTGGGCCATTCCTTTTTATCCACCACCACCATGATATGGGTATCAAATGAGAGCGATTTTTGAAAAGGAAATATAAAACATAATAAAATTATTTCAAAAACGATATGGTGGAAGCTTTAAAATAGCGGAGCACTACTTTTTTCCATCCACGGGATATGGGTATAAAATGAAAGGGATTTTTGAGAACGAAACATAAAATATAATAAAACCTCTTACAAACAAAAGGGCGCACCATTCCCATGACATGACCAATAAGAAGTTGTGGAAGTGGGAACACAAAATATAATGAAATATCTAGAAACACTTTTTGAGACACGCCCCAAAATGGTCATACGACTACTTTTTATACATCACTCGATATGGGTATCAAATTAAAAGGCTTATTGAGAAGCAAACTGAGACTAAAGTATAGTAACTCCAAAAAAATCTAACAGAGAGATTTATTGTGACTTTATCGACCTGAGCAAACTAAAAAAAATCGATTTTGTATGTTTTTTTTCGTTTTGCATTATCTGTGACCGATATATGACTTTCTATATATACACTTCAGCAGTCGGATCTTAAGCATTGATTTTATAGTAAATTTTCATTTCAAATATTTTTATAATTAAGATATATGCCTTTTTCTTTAAAGCAAAAAATGTTATTTAACAGCAAAATAACCATTTATTACCAAAAGGTGTACACGCCATTAAACTAATTTCCACCCAATTAAATCGCCGAGCAATGCCGGGCGGGCCTGCTAGTTAAATATAAAATACAAAACATTTAATTAAATATAAGTCATTATACACTTTCTTCCGAATGAACTAAATTTTAGACTAGAAATTTCTTGAGCTTCCAGCTTCATTGTCAGCAGACGCTTGGAGTCTCCGTCTTGTTTCAATAACTCTAAATCCATCTCATTTTCTTCTTTATGTTCCATATTATCTGTGTTGGAAGTCATCAAACTGTTTTATAGCTTCAATAAACGTAGTAGAGTATCGTTCTTTGACGATATGGTCAATTTTCAATTCAGGAAATTGTGCCAAACGCCTCTTCAAATTACGAAAATATTTTATAGCTTGGTATCGTCCAACCTTCTTTGCGAATATCTATTGAGAAAAACTAAATAGATTAATGCTACGTATGTTACATACTCATATTTACACTTATCTCATAATCGCAGAGAGGCCAAA